>OY992877.1:94631151-94826151 GCA_963921405.1 Cepaea hortensis | reverse complement strand
TACTTTATCTGTAGCAGTTGTTACTTGACCTGTAGCAGTTGGTACTTGACCTGTAGCAGTTGTTACATAATACGGTCAGCGTTTGAATTTGAAGGGGTTCCCACAATGGCATGACCGCCATGTATATCGCATACGACATGGACGCATGTTCTACGGAGAGCTGGGTAACTTTAACAAACATTGAACGTCCACAGTTAAGATTCAGTGATAACGTGCAAGCGAGACCTGAGTCTGTTTGCGATAGCTACACCAAGCAATGATGTACAGACAAATGTAAACGATGGACAGATGGAATAACAGAGTCCATGGGAATCTCTATATATGAAGCCCATAAACGGGCAGGCTGATTATGCTTCACCTTGACACTACAAGGTACACAATTAGCATGATGAGATGATGTGATGAGATACCAACACGGAAGGAAATCTTCTAACCACAGCATGTGTAGAAACACAGAAGAAGTCCCGAAAAATCACAATAATGCAACAAGCAGTGGAGAACAAAACAAACATCAACCATAGTCAGATATGACTATAGGAGACTATTATAAAACAGTGACATTAAGAAGGAACTAAAATAAAAAGTAGGATAATTACATATGTTTGTAGTTAAATACATATGTTTGTAGTTAAAATAACCTCTTTCAATTATAGTATGGATTATGTTATGGAAACAAAAGTATTCTAAAAAACTTATACAGTTCTTCTGTACGAACCGGGGTTTCGTTCTCGAATTGCTTTTAAGAATGTAGCTAATGAAATGTATAACTAAAAAAAGGAGCCTGGAAAAATATTGTAGATAGGCAGAAACATTGCAAAATAAAGAATACTCTCACACACATTTATTCACGCACGCACACACACACGCACGCACACACATATATACACACACATTCATATCTCAAGACGAGTAAATGAGTAGCAGCCAGGAGAAGAATAAATCGGAAATAATCAAAGAGGAGGTAAGAGGATTAAGTTGAATGTTTGGGATACCACGATAGTGACCACTACCCTTGTGTCATCCTGATCAAGAAAGACAGGGCCATGAGTCAAAGAAACAAGATAAATGCCTTGTCTGTCTGTCTGTCTGTCTGTCCGTCCGTCCGTCCGTCCGTCCGTCCGTCCGTCCGTCCGTCCGTCCGTCCGTCCGTCCGTCCGACCGACCGTCCGTCCGTCCGACCGACCGTCCGTCCGTCCGTCCGTCCGTCCGTCCGTCCGTCCGTCCGTCCGTCCGTCCGTCCGTCCGTCCGTCCGTCCGTCCGTCCGTCCGTCCGTCCGTCCGTCAGTGCTATTAAATATTGATAAAAGTTACTGGAAAAAATGTGAGGACCATGTGTTGAAAGAGGAAGAGGACTATTGGAGAAAGGATGGATTGAATTTTATGCAACCGAGAGCAATCATCAACCTACTGGAATCGTCCGACACAGATTAAGGTCTGAGCAGATCGCAGAAGTAGTATACAATGTCCTAACTACTTATCATTTGTGGGCCATCCCGGGGGGCCGGACGTCGTATTTCCCTATATAAAAGTTATCCCGCCCCCAGCGGACCACATAGAAAACGGACCGCAAGTGACCTCTGACATTTTTTCAAATTTTGGCGGTTATTTTCTTGGGTTTGGATGACCACTTCCGGTTGTCATGATGACTACTTACGGTCCCGGGGTACACCATACCGACCACCCCGCCCACAGGTACCTCATCCGGCCGCCTCCGCTTCCCTGGTCCGTCACTGAGTCGCTAGAAGACAGCGGCGCAAGCCCCGTGCATGTGGATTACTTATATAGATAAGTAGACCAACTAGTCACCGGGGACCTGGGTCGAGTCCCAGTGTGTAGGTGTGTGTGTGTGTAGGGGTAGGCCAATGTGTGAGGGCGCGATGGAATAGGCCCCTACTCCGGATATTAGCCTTTGCCCCTCAGAGAGAGGCCTTCATACTCACATCGAGATATGAAGAATAGTAAGTAACAAGACCCTGGCCTGACCCCAAATGTAGTATATACTACACTTAGATCTGAGCCAAAAGGACCATAGACGATGTCACATTATCCCTAACCCACTCAACCTCAAGGAGAAGGTATAGTAGGGTCCATCACTGGCTCAGAAAGATAGTCCTGTGACTAGACAGCTACCGAAGCAGTAGTCGCAGACCTGCACACAGGCGGCTCAGGCCATATGGTCGTCTTCTACTGACCGGAGCAGCAGTGGAATTCGGCAGCCCCCTGAGCGACTGAGCAGCCCTCTATAGGAACACACTGCTCACCTCCATAGCATGAGGAAGGGGCTAGAAAATGTGCCCTAAACATTGTCTGCTTCATCACTACCTAATCAGCTAGCCGCGGTTGGTGGGTACCCTAACTGCGGTCGACATACAAAGAAATATAAAACAAGCAAAGCTAAAAGAGTAAACCATATTCCCTTAACAATTGGAACTTGGAATGTACGCACCCTACTTGACAGAGACGGCACGTCGGGTCCAGAGAGACGAACAGCACTGATTGGGAGAGAGCTGGGCAGGTACAACATCGACATTGCAGCCTTGAGCGAGACACGACTTGCAGAAGAAGGCCAAATCTGTGAAATAGGTGCCGGCTACACATTTTTCTGGAGTGGAAGGAAAAGCGAGGAAAGACGCCAATCCGGTGTGGGATTTGCCATTAAGTCGGCCCTGGTCGGCAAACTAGCTGGATTTCCAAAGGCTATAAACGACAGGCTCATGACCATGAAGTTGCCTCTGCTGAATGGAAGGAAGCACGCAACCATTGTGAGTGTCTACGCACCAACTATGACCAACGAAGATGATGTCAAGAACAAGTTCTATGAGGACCTTCACAATGTATTAACATCTGTTCCCAAAGGAGACAAACTTATACTCCTTGGGGATTTCAATGCCAGAGTAGGCACGGACACCACCTCTTGGAGTGGCATTATTGGAAAGCATGGAGTCGGAAATTGTAACAGCAATGGACTCCGCCTCCTTCAGACATGTGCCGAACATGATCTCCTGATTACGAACACAATTTTCCGTCTCCCCATGAGAAATAGGACATCGTGGATGCACCCTCGCTCGAAACACTGGCACCTCATTGACTATGTCATCGTCAGGAGGAGTGACAGACAAGACGTTCGAGTGACAAAATCCATGTGTGGTGCCGAATGTTGGACAGACCATCGTCTCATTGTCTCGAAAATGAACATCCACATCAGGCCACCACGGCGTCCTCAAGGGGCGAAAATGCAAACAAACCTAAATGTCACCCGCCTAAACAGAAAGAAAATGCAGCAGTCGTTTGAAAATATGCTTGAAGACTGCCTCAAGCCCAATGCTGAAGCTAAACAGGATACAGAAACAGAATGGAGAGCCCTAAAGGACATAATTTACAACACTGCAATGGAAAACCTGGGTCCAGCCCCCCGAAAGCATAATGTCTGGTTTGATGAAAATTCCGAAGACATCAACCAATTGCTGGCCGAGAAACATCTTCTCCTCAAGGCACATTTGAATGACCCAAAGTCAACATCAAAAAAAGATGCTTTCAAGAACATTCAGAGAGTAGTGCAGCAGAAACTTCGGCACATGCGGGACTCCTGGCTGAGTAGCAAAGCTGATGAAATTCAGGGCTTTGCTGACAGACATGATATGAAAAACTTCTACGACTCACTGAAAGCGGTCTATGGTCCTTCATCACCAGGCATAGTTCCCCTCCTCAGTGCAGATGGGGGAACATTGGTCACCGATAAGAAAAAATCCTTCAACGCTGGGCAGAGCATTTCAGCAAAATCTTAAATGCAACTTCCTTCTTCGATGATGAAACCATCAACTGCCTTCCTCAAGTTCCCACAAATGAGACACTTGATGACCTGCCAACCATAGTGGAAGTAAACAAAGCCATCCAGCAACTCTCCAGCGGCAAGGCACCTGGTCCTGACTCCATCCCAGCAGAGACATATAAGGCAGGTGGGCCGGTCCTAACAGAGCAGCTTCACCAAGTCTTCACAAACATATGGATGAACGAGACCATGCCACAAGATTTTAAGGACGCGTCAATAGTCCACCTTTACAAACGAAAAGCAAACCGCCAATCCTGTGACAACCACCGAGGCATCTCCTTGCTTTCAATTGCAGGGAAGATACTCGCCAGAATTCTTCTCAATCGCCTCACAGCCCATCTCGATCAAGGTCTTCTTCCTGAAAGTCAATGTGGCTTCAGAAAAGAACGTGGAACTGTTGACATGATTTTCGCTGCAATGCAGCTGCAAGAGAAATGTCAGGAACAGAACTGCGAAATGTTCTCCACTTTCATTGACCTTACCAAGGCTTTTGATACAGTCAGCAGAGAAGGACTGTGGAAGATTATGGCAAAATATGGCTGTCCACGAAAGTTTGTCCAAATAGTGCGGCTATTTCATGACGGCATGCAGGCAAGAGTACAGGAAAATGGTGAACTGTCTGAACCCTTTCCTGTCACCAATGGAGTGAAGCAAGGATGTGTCCTGGCACCAACACTGTTCAGCCTCATGTTTTCAGCCATGTTGATGAATGCCTTCGAGAACGACGACATTGGAATTGACATCAACTACCGTATGGATGAAAAGTTATTCAATCTCAGAAGGCTGAAAGCTAAAACCAAAATTAACAGCGGCACCGTCAGAGAGCTCCTGTTTGCTGATGATTGCGCTCTATACGCCAACTCAGAGGCGGACATGCAACATAATGTTTCAGCTTTCTCACATACTTGTACCAACTTTGGGCTCAATATCAACTTGGAGAAGACTGTAGTTATGTACCAGCCAGCTCCAGGGAATAATCACACTGTGCCGAATATCAAAGGGAATGATCATAGACTAAGTGTTGTGGACAAATTCACCTATCTTGGCAGCACCGTGTCACAAGCTGCCACAATCGATGACGAAGTGAATGCAAGAATCTCCAAGGCCAGTGCAGCCTTTGGCAGACTGTACAAGAATGTATGGGACAGAACTGGAATAAGCCTGCAAACAAAGCTAAAAGTCTACAAAGCAGTTGTATTATCCACACTGCTATATGCTTGTGAAACCTGGACTGTTTATCAGCGACATGCTAGGAAATTAAACCACTTCCACACAGTCTGCCTAAGGAAGCTACTGAAGATTAAATGGCAAGACAAGATTCCAGACACTGAAGTCCTAGAAAGAGCATCCATGCCCAGTATCCACACTCTACTGATGAAGAATCAGATTCGCTGGGCTGGTCACTTGACTCGCATGCCAGATCACAGGCTCCCTAAACGAATTTTTTACAGCGAACTGCGTTGTGGTAAACGCTCCCAAGGTGGCCAGAGGAAACGTTTTAAAGACACTCTGAAAATTTCACTGAATGCTTTTGGAATTCATCATGACACCTGGGAGGCTGCAGCAAGAGACCGAAATTCGTGGCGTGCATCATTGCGCAAAGGTGCAGTCATATGTGAGGCAACCAGGATGCAAGAGCTGTGAAGAAAAGGCAGGACAGAAAAACCACTGCAGGAAATCCTCCTCCAGAGACGTCAAGCATTCTTTGCCGACATTGTCAAAGAACATTTCGAGCCAAAATAGGCCTTATAAGCCATTTTAGAACCCACGGCTCCACACCTTCAACCCCACCGGATGAAATGAATGGTCATCATCATTCTTGATGGACAAACAACAACAACCGAAGCAGCTGAATATGGTTTTACCCTCACAGTCTTATCAATCCGAAGGTTATTTTTTTTTTTTTTTTTTTAATTTTAGGGTTTGGCGGTCATCCCAGACTAGCTGGTTCCCCGCCTCCCCTGTTTTTGGCGTGGACCCTTAGTCCCACTGTGAGCTATTGCCCACAGTGGTCCACCGGGCCCACATTTAAAGTGATGCTAATGTGAGGGTTTTTTTTTTTTTTTAGATCACCCGGCCCCCGACCAGGCCAGGCGCACTACTGCGGGGGATGCAGCAAATGCGCCTGATCTTAGCCAAGGGACCGAGATTGATCATCCCGGCCTCCGACCAGACCAAGCGCACTACTGGAGGCCAGCAAATACACTTGATCTTAGCCAAAAGGCCGAGAAGCGATCCGAAGGTTAATGTTGTCCACAGGGGTAATGGACACCGTAGACGATGTCGTGTGTAATGCTGGTATCTTCATCTTTAGGAAAAAAGTCTGAAGCCAGATTACGGTTAATAATTGTATATATGGGTATATTGCCACAATTAATAAACACGTAATACCATATAGGTAGTGATTAATTCTAGACAAAACAACACTAGAGACCAGTCTCAATAGTAGACATGTAATTAAATTAATATAATCAGCGAAATTTCCAAATTAATCATTAAAATAATATTCTTAGAAAGAACTCTAGTTATTTCCCTTGCATATTTTAGAGATAATTGTGTCCCTTGATGTCTGCAGGCAACAGCAGTACATTTACATAGCTGAGAAGGAATAATGAAAATAACTTGCTTTATAATTAATGCCTGATAATGTGGTGTGAAATATAGTGGGTATAAATAACGCTAAAGTGATTGAGCACGATGTAAACAAAGAGGGTAAGGTACTTTGCGTAGGTGGTAATTATGTAAACATTACGAAAAAGACCGGAAATAACAAAGGGTGATTACGGCCAATATAGTACCCTGCGGTGTATGGTAATGGGGTCATTTAGCCTGAGGAAAATAAGGCCGCCTGGCTAGTGCAGTCACCGCGAACTGTGTAGGTTAGTATGGTCGTTTTGCCCCCGACAGAAGACCGGAAATGCGACCAGAAAAATCAACAAAATAGTCCCAGAAAATGCGCGAAGATCGACAAATCTGCTTTTATTTTACCGCAGTCGCCTTATGTATAAAATAGCAGGTTGCTGGCAAACCATCGAAGATGTAAACATATATTGTCAGGTACATTGCTTGGGCCGCTAACTAAGGTAATGTTTGATGTAATGATACACACACCAGTGTGTGCCATGCCGATCGTACGCTTTTTCATTCAATGTTTTGCAGTGCAAGGAATGTACAACAAGTGGTCTACCCAGGTCGTCCCGGCAATATCTTGACAACCGCTCTATGTGAAGAGGGTGTTTCACCAGCTAGTTGTCTATCTATTACGGGACGTCGCACTCAGCCCCAATATTGTTTGGTTGCACGTGTGCCATCAAGATATGCCGCATGTGTGTGAGTGCGTGTGTGAGTGCGTGCGTGTATATGAGTGCGTGCGTGCGTGTGTGTACTACCGAGTGTCTGTATGTATGTGTCTACGCATGCGTGCGCTTGTGCATGCGTGCGCGCCCATGTGCGCACTTGTAGGAAACTTCATATTGGGGGAGTGGCTGTGGAGTGGGTGTAGGACAGGTATGTTGTTAGTAAAAAGGTGGGTGGATCAAGAGTCGGTGTGGGTGATTTATGGATGCAGGAGTGGAAAAGATACTAGCGAAGAGGCCAGCGGGGCTGAATGGTGGAGACAGGGGTGGAAAACTGATTATCAAGGAGGTCACCGTGGCTGAATGATCCTATCACAAGTGGTAATGGGAAAATCATAACACATTATCACTGGTTGGCGCTGTGCCCGAGCACCCGTGGCTAATGCGCACATCCGATCACATATAACGCTGCTCCCGGTCGCATGTGTAATCCCAACCAGACCACAAGCTCATTGACTACGAGATAGTAAAGAAGGCGTCGCATGGGTGTGATGGGGCTACAGTACTATTCAACCGAATGGGGGAGTGGTTGTGGAGTGGGTGTAAGACATGCATGTACATGCGTGTGTGTGCTATCAATTACATGACATCGCAGTCAACCTCAGCATTCGTGCTTCCTAGGCAAGATTGCCATTGTCTTTCTGAACAACTGGCACCCAGGCTCTTCTGTTGTATCTGTCATCGGGTTTACCATCATCATCACCCAACACCACCATACACACAGGGACTCGACCCAGGTCCCCGGTGACTAGTTGGTCTACTTATCTATATAAGTAATCCACATGCGCGGGGCTTGTGCCGCTGTCTTCTAGCGACCCCGGGACGGACCAGGGAAGCGGAGGCGGCCGGATGAGGTACCTGTGGGCGGGGTGGTCGGTATGGAGTACCCCGGGACTGGAAGTAGTCATCATGACAACCGGAAGTGGTCATTCAAACCCAAGAAAATAACCGCCAAAATTTGAAAAAATGTCAAAGGTCACTTGCGGTCCGTTTTCTATGTGGTCCGCTGGGGGCGGGATAACTTTTATATGGGGAAATACGACGTCCGGCCCCCCGGGATGGCCCACAAATGATAAGTAGTTAGGACATTGTATACTACTCGCAGACCTTAATCTACGTACACACTTTCTAGGATATTTTGGTCCAACTATTCAGACGAATTGCAGGCCCTAAACATTACAGCATCAGCATCAGCTGAAGAAACAAGAAGGAAATGAAAAATAAGGTAAGAAATATAGTCCTTCTACTTTCCTGTTAATTTACAAATTATTTACCCCGTGCCTCTGTAAATTCTCTGTCTTTACTAATATTACACATTGCACCCCTCTCGGGATTCTCCTTGGTGAAGTGGTCAAGCCGTCTGACTCGGGCTCCGAAGGTTGTATGTTCTATTCCGGGCCGCGTCCTTCATTTCACGAGTGCATTTTTTTTTCGGAAACTCCCGAGGGTCGTCGCTGGAGCTACGGAGTTCGTGCTTTGTGCGACGCTTTCCGCGCTGCGGAAAGAAACTGAGCCATATGGGATAAAAACCCGGTGCAATGCAGCCGACCCTGTCGAATTTAAGCTACTTCTTTCATTGCACCCACTCCCATACGAATCCGGATACGCCTTTGTGTGTCATCTGAATTGGCAGGTCTCCAATTACTGTAAACTTAACTTTGTTAGCGAGAAATCACTAGTTGTTCAGCAAAATATCAAAGGAATGTCGCCGCTTTTGATGATTTAAGTTGTTTTTGTACCTATCAAAGACATATTCCTTGGGTGGGGGTAAATATAAGACGGCTGGGAAAATTTCATAACGATGCAACAGACAGTTTTCAAAATAATTGATCGTGAATGAAGGCATTCAAATCGGAACATACTATAGGAGGATACAGACGTAACAAATTCTCATGGCTGAATGCGACAACAGTTGGACGAAAGGGGTAGGACTCTGTCATTTGCTGACGATATTCTCGTGTATCGACAGGGTCGAGATAGACAGGCGGTTGCCAATGATATGCAGGGCGAACTAGATTGAATTTCCTCATGGTGTGCTGATGCCGGTGCCCTTGTCAACCCTGCAAAGGCATCGGTTACATGGTTCTCCCTAAACAACCATATTGTGAACACAGACCTGCCGGCAGTAAGAATGGATGGGAGCATTTTGAGTAGAACCCAGTCAATGACATATCTTGGCGTGAGGCTTGATCGGAGCCTGTCCTTCAGAGATCATGTCGATTATGTCATAACGAAAGCTCGAAAAGGTTTGTCAGCAATGAGAGTCATGGCGACTGCCAATATCGAGCAAAGACTGCTAATACTTCTGTTCCAAGGACTGGTGCTTTCACGCATCGAGTATGCCCTGGCCATCCTCACTGTCAGCCCTACACAGATTGGAAGACTTGAAAAGGTACAAAACGAAGCCATGCGCATCATTTTGGGCTGCACGAGAGACAACAGCTGTGTAGCAATGAGATACCTCCATGACTTCCCGACAATGGAACACAGGATCAAGATCTGGAGAGCTCGTGCATACTTAAAAATAAGTGCAGATGAGCAGCACCCTCTGCATGACGCTATATTCAGAGAAAAGGTGACAGGCTAAAGAGGGGCAAATCATGGATGGGTCGGGCGGAAGATGTCGTCAGACAGGTCTGCAGTCTTACCAGTATCAACCCCGGCAAGGAATGGGTGCCGCTGCCTCCAGCTTTTAAGTGCACTTTCTCCTGCATTATCACACTCGATAGACGGTGCAGAGAGCAGAACCCTGCCGCTGTCAATGCAGAGGTTAACGCGCTCATCTATGAACACTCAGATAGCCCCGAATTGCTCATTTATACAGATGGATCTGTTGTAAAGCAGCAGAGAAGTGCGTGGGCATTTACAGCCCGTTCAGCGGGCCGAACCGTTCAAGAATCCAGTGGTACCCACTCTATGACCACGAGCAGCATGACGATGGAGGTGATGGCAGTTACACAGGCTTTCATATGGCTGGAATCACAGCATTATACCAACGTGTGTGTACTAAGTGATTCAGTGAGCATGATTCAGAAGGTCGAAGCTGCATCTGTACGTAGACAGTGGACTGAGTCGCTGCGGAAGTCTGTTGTCCGTAAAGTCACCTTCATCTTCGTCCCGGGACATGCGGGAGTCGAGGGAAATGAACGAGCTGATAAACTGGCTGGCTCTGCACCCCCTGTAGATGGCCAGCCCATGGATCGTGCCGATGTTATTAACGTCCTCAAAGATATGGCGAGAACAGAAGACTTTGACGTCAGTGAATCCACATCGCTGTCCAGGATGAAAGGCTTAGGAGTAAGAATCGGCACGGCCAGGCGCGAGAGGTACATCGGGAAAACAAGGCGCCTCGTCAACCAACACAGAACTGGCACTATTAGCCACCGGACGCTGATGCATATGCTGGGGAGGGGGGAGGATCTGAGCACCTATGGACATGTCCGGAGTGCAATGAAGATACCCCAACTGATAACTGACAGTTGAATGTCGTGAGGGGGGGGGGGGGGGAGAGAGGGACTGAATTGAGACCCAGAAAAAAAAGGTACGTAAGAAGGGGAGGGGGAGGAAAGGTAGGCATAACACACATACCACAATGGTTTCTGAATACAGTGGATAATATTGTTAAGACGCGTATCGGCATGATAGTAAGTTGCATGTCCTTTACATGACGTTGCAGTCAACCTCAGCGTTTATTGGCTGTAAGTGATTTTCTAGGCCATTTTGAGTTCAGAAGTTTGCCAATGCTTTTTTTGGACAGCCGACGCTCATATCACTGTGAACATCAACGGAAAAAAAGCGATCTATCCTGCAAATCGCCTGCTGCTAATTTCGAACCCGTTAGCTCTGGATTATAGTAATGTCTTCTGGCTATACTGACCGTTAGTTCTTTTGCCATCTAAACAACACATCCGGTTAATTCAATCAACTTACAGTCGCTCAAGACGCATTCAGCTATGTAACCTTATTATTTTCATGTAGTTTTTTCGTGTAGTTGTGTGTCTGTTTGTGTTTGTTTGTACTGTACTGACGAAGGCTTTAGCCTCAACGTCCATTTTGTCTCTTGTAATCGTGCTCTATGTGGGTGGATGATTGTTGGTGAGTTATGGGATGGGTGGGGGATATATATGTAGGTGGGGAGATGTGGTTGTGGGGATATGTGGTGGATGGGAGATGTGTGCAAGTAGGGTGGTTGTGGGTGTGGGGATGTGTGTGTGTGGGTGAGGGATGTATGGGGGTTTGGGTGGATGGGTGGGGAGTGTGTGTGTGGATGTGTGGGTGAATGTGTGTTGGGGGGTGTGGGGGATGTGTGTGGGTTGGGGGGGTGATGGATGTGGGGATGTGTGTGTGGGAGGGGATATGTCTGGGTGGGTGTAGGTGTGTGTGGCTGGATTGAGGATGTATGTGTGGGTTGTGAGGGTGATTGTAGGTGGGGGATGTGTGGGTGAGTACGAGATATGTGGGGAGATGTGTGTGGGTGAGGGATGTGTCTTGGGGATGTGTGTGGGTGTGGTGTTGTGTGGGAGGGGAGATGGGTGTGGATAAAGGATGTGTGTGTGGGGGTGTGATTGGGTGTGGGTGTGCGGGTGGGTGAAGGATGTGTTTGAGGGTGGGGGTGTGTGTTTGGATGGGTTGTTGGAGTGTGTGAGTGTGGGTGGGTAGATGGGAGATGTATGTGTTGATGAGTGGGTAAGGGATGTGTGGGTGTTAGTGGTTGAGGGATAAGTACGTGTGTGGAGGGATGTGTGAGGGGGATGAGTGTATGGGTGGAGGATGTGGGTTGGGTGTATGTGGATCGGATGTGTGTTTGTGAATGGGGAATGTGTTGGTGGTGGGGATTGTGTATGGTTGGGGAGATGTGTGTGTGGGTGGGGATGTGTGTGTGTATGGGTAGGGGTGTGTGGTTAAGGATGTGTTGCTGGGGGATGGGCGGGTGGGTTGAGGATGTGTGGGTGGGTGATTGTATATGGGTAAGGGTGTGTGGTTAAAGGATGTATGGTTAAGGGATATTTGGTTGCGGGATGTGTGGTTGCGGGATGTGTGGTTGAGGGATGTGTGTTGGCTGGGTGGTTGGCGGTGTGTGGATGGAGGAGGATATGTGGGTAGGTGATTGTTGGTGGGTAATGGGACGGGTGGAGGATATGTGAGTGGGTGGGGAGATGTGTGGGATGTGTGTTTTCTGGGTGGTTGGAGGTGTGTGGATGGAGGAGGATATGTGGGTAGGTGATTGTTGGTGGGTAATGGAATGGGTGGAAGATATGTGAGTGGGTGGGGAGATCTGTGGGATGTGTGGTTGAGGGATGTGTGTTGGCTGGGTGGTTGGCGGTGTGTGGATGGAGTAGGATATGTGGGTAGGTGATTGTTGGTGGGTAATGGGACGGGTGGAGGATATGTGAGTGGGTGGGGAGATGTGTGGGATGTGTGTTTTCTGGGTGGTTGGAGGTGTGTGGATGGAGGAGGAGATGTGGGTAGGTGATTGTTGGTGGGTAATGGGATGGGTGGAGGATATGTGAGTGGGTGGGGAGATGTGTGTGGGTGGGGGGATGTGTGTGGATGGGGGATGTGTGTGGGTGGGGGATGTTTGGGTTGTGGAATGCATGTGTGCTTGGGGTGTGGGTGAATGTTGTGTGGTTGGTGGGAGGTGTGTGTGGGTGGGGAGATGTTAGGTGTGGGTGGGGAGATGTTAGGTGTGGGTATGTGGTAGATGGGTGGGGGGACTATATGTGTGCCTGGGGTGTGTGTGTGTGGTTAGGTGGGGGATGTGTGGGTGGGTGGTGGATGTGTCTCATAACATGGTAATATGCATTGTTTATATTTACAAAATTCATTTGACAATGTTTTTTCCTATGCACTATTGATGAACGAAAGATGAGTGATTGGAAGGGCCGTTCGTTCGTTCGTTCTCACTACACCAGTCGTTTAATGACAGTACTTAACTCCTCAACTCTCACTACACCAGTCGTTTAATGACAGTACTTAACTCCTATACTCTCACTACACCAGTCGTTTAATGACAGTACTTAACTCCTATACTCTCACTACACCAGTCGTTTAATGACAGCACTTAACTCCTATACTCTCACTACACCAGTCGTTTAATGACAGCACTTAACTCCTATACTCTCACTACACCAGTCGTTTAATGACAGTACTTAACTCCTATACTCTCACTACACCAGTCGTTTAATGACAGTACTTAACTCCTCTACTCTCACTACACCAGTCGTTTAATGACAGTACTTAACTCCTCTACTCTCACTACACCAGTCGTTTAATGACAGTACTTAACTCCTATACTCTCACTACACCAGTCGTTTAATGACAGTACTTAACTCCTATACTCTCACTACACCAGTCGTTTAATGACAGTACTTAACTCCTCTACTCTCACTACACCAGTCGTTTAATGACAGTACTTAACTCCTATACTCTCACTACACCAGTCGTTTAATGACAGCACTTAACTCCTATACTCTCACTACACCAGTCGTTTAATGACAGCACTTAACTCCTCTACTCTCACTACACCAGTCGTTTAATGACAGCACTTAACTCCTCTACTCTCACTACACCAGTCGTTTAATGACAGTACTTAACTCCTCTACTCTCACTACACCAGTCGTTTAATGACAGTACTTAACTCCTCTACTCTCACTACACCAGTCGTTTAATGACAGTACTTAACTCCTATACTCTCACTACACCAGTCGTTTAATGACAGTACTTAACTCCTCTACTCTCACTACACCAGTCGTTTAATGACAGTACTTAACTCCTCTACTCTCACTACACCAGTCGTTTAATGACAGCACTTAACTCCTATACTCTCACTACACCAGTCGTTTAATGACAGCACTTAACTCCTCTACTCTCACTACACCAGTCGTTTAATGACAGCACTTAACTCCTATACTCTCACTACACCAGTCGTTTAATGACAGTACTTAACTCCTATACTCTCACTACACCAGTCGTTTAATGACAGTACTTAACTCCTCTACTCTCACTACACCAGTCGTTTAATGACAGTACTTAACTCCTCTACTCTCACTACACCAGTCGTTTAATGACAATACTTACCTCCTCTACTCTCACTACACCAGTCGTTTAATGACCGTACTTAACTCCTATACTCTCACTACACCAGTCGTTTAATGACAGTACTTAACTCCTATACACTCACTACACAAGTCGTGTAATGACAGTACTTAACTCCTATACTCTCACTACACCAGTAGTTTAATGACAGTACTTAACTCCTCTACTCTCACTACACCAGTCGTTTAATGACAGTACTTACCTCCTCTACTCTCACTACACCAGTCGTTTAATGAAGTACTTAATTATGTTACTCTCACTACACCAGTTGTTTAATGAAATACTTAATTCCGTTACTCTCACTACACCAGTCGTTTAATGACAGTACTTAACTCCTATACACTCACTACACCAGTCGTTTAATGACAGTACTTAACTCCTATACTCTCACTACACCAGTCGTTTAATGACAGTACTTAACTCCTCTACTCTCACTACACCAGTCGTTTAATGACAGTACTTAACTCCTATACTCTCACTACACCAGTCGTTTAATGACAGTACTTAACTCCTCTACTCTCACTACACCAGTCGTTTAATGACAGTACTTAACTCCTCTACTCTCACTACACCAGTCGTTTAATGACAGTACTTAACTCCTCTACTCTCACTACACCAGTCGTTTAATGACAGTACTTAACTCCTATACTCTCACTACACCAGTCGTTTAATGACAGTACTTAACTCCTCTACTCTCACTACACCAGTCGTTTAATGACAGTACTTAACTCCTACTCTCACTACACCAGTCGTTTAATGACAGTACTTAACTCCTCTACTCTCACTACACCAGTCGTTTAATGACAGTACTTAACTCCTATACTCTCACTACACCAGTCGTTTAATGACAGCACTTAACTCCTATACTCTCACTACACCAGTCGTTTAATGACAGTACTTAACTCCTATACTCTCACTACACCAGTCGTTTAATGACAGTACTTAACTCCTATACTCTCACTACACCAGTCGTTTAATGACAGTACTTACCTCCTCTACTCTCACTACACCAGTCGTTTAATGACAGTACTTAACTCCTATACTCTCACTACACCAGTCGTTTAATGACAGTACTTAACTCCTATACACTCACTACACCAGTCGTGTAATGACAGTACTTAACTCCTATACTCTCACTACACCAGTCGTTTAATGACAGTACTTAACTCCTATACTCTCACTACACCAGTCGTTTAATGACAGTACTTAACTCCTCTACTCTCACTACACCAGTCGTTTAATGACAGTACTTAACTCCTATACACTCACTACACCAGTCGTTTAATGACAGTACTTAACTCCTATACTCTCACTACACCAGTCGTTTAATGACAGTACTTAACTCCTCTACTCTCACTACACCAGTCGTTTAATGACAGTACTTAACTCTTATACTCTCACTACACCAGTCGTTTAATGACAGTACTTAACTCCTCTACTCTCACTACACCAGTCGTTTAATGACAGTACTTAACTCCTCTACTCTCACTACACCAGTCGTTTAATGACAGTACTTAACTCCTATACTCTCACTACACCAGTCGTTTAATGACAGTACTTAACTCCTATACTCTCACTACACCAGTCGTTTAATGAAATACTTAATTCCGTTACTCTCACTACACCAGGATGATGTTGGGCTCAGTACAGTGGTTGGGTCTGCCATTTACAATGTCATGTTTGTCATCAGTGTTTGCGGATTTGCTGCTGGAACGGTCAGTAATTATTTCGGTTACTTTATTGTTATTGATTACCTGTTTTGATTCATTGCCTGTCTGTTTTGTTCATTATTTTAGTAAATTGATTATTATTGTTTAACTTTAGTATTCATTGTTTGGTTTTTGTTTCCTTGGTTTCCTTTTTATTCATTGATTAACTTTGTTATTGAATTATCTTGTTTTTACTTATGCAAGTATTTCCTGACCAAATTGTTTAACTTCTTAATTAGTGTTTGACTTGTTTATTCATTAAGTATTAACTGTATTTATTGTTTTGCTTTTTATACATTATTTAACTTTCTAATTTGTTTAACCTATTTGTTTTTTATTCATGTATGTATTTCATTAACTATATTATTGTAGTAGTATGTGTAGTACTTTTTTGACCATTGCTTAGCTGTTGATTCATAAATTCAGTAATTGTATTATTCATTGTATGACTTTGAATTCGTGTTTTGACTTAATTTAAGGGTTAATAAGAAAGATTATGGGGAAATGGTTTCAACAAGAAACAGTGATTTTCTCGACCACGTCAGATAAGACTTTAGTGCTTGGTTCTTATGGGCAGTGGAATATCTAGGGATTTATGTTTTCCTCACGTAGTTCGCCATGATTTCTTGTTGAAAAGAAAGTGTCCCACGGGGAAGAGTTGTAGGTCTGTCGTGAATGAACAGACATAAGAAGTGCTTGAGCGAAAACAATAAATAGGCATTGCCACGCGAATACCAGGTTGAAGATCAGGGAACAGTGGTAGACCATGTTGACTAATATAATCTTCATGACTCCTCTAGGACCAGTTGATGGTGCTTTGGGTTATAAAGAGGTGGTGAAGTGGGGTCTCAAGAAGAGGGAACAAGAGGAACAAGAAGGAATAATTGGGGGGGGGGGGTCACTGGCAAATAAGGGGAAGTTGATGTGAATGTGAGGGAAAGAATTAAAAAGTAAGTGGGGAAGGAAAGGAGCTTGAGGAAGATGAAGAAGACGCAGGAGATCGAGGTGGGCGTATGAACAGCTGTAGGTGTTGAAGGCAGAAACAGCAGCGTTAATTTGATATATTTGGAAATGAAGAGTGGAGGAAAGAAGATGACGATGGAGTAAGCATTATCGTCATCTTAATCATAATATTTTGTATTATTATAACTAACCTAGCAATATTTGCAGCAGCAGCTGCTGTAGCGGCTTTTAAATCATTTGTTTGCTTTGTTTCTCTGGCACGCCTTCTCTCTCAGCCAACTACATTAACCATCATGCACCTTGCCGTCAGGCGTGGACGATCATGGTTCACCATCTCTCACAATCACAAATTTTCTTCTTTTTTTTTTTTTTTTAAATCAGGTCTGTGATCTTGTCCCAATTATCCCACATGACCAAGCCATCCAGGTAATTCTTTATATCTTCCCCTTACTTTTTCCTACCATATCTCCCCCTTGCTTTTTCCTCCCAGTCTTTTCCCTCTTGTCACTGCAGAGCCCTCCTTCCCATCTCCAAGATCAGAAACCAGCCGGCTGTGCAAGGCCGGTACTTCACATCTGCCGAGAGGCATGTTTGGATGTAACCAGGTCGTGATTCAGCACAGCACCTACTCTGACTGAGATCAGGGGTTGGTTGGTCATGTTTCTCCCACAGATTGTAGGTGTTTAATTCACCGCTCTATCCCAGTACCCAGGGGAAATCTATTTGTGAGAGAAGTTAATGTAAAATTTAAAAAAAACTGTTTGGGTGAGAGAAGTTAAAGTAAAAACTGTCTGGGTGAGAAAAGTTACAGTAAAAACTGTCTGGATCGGAAAGGGTTGAAAACAGAAACTGTCCGGAATCTAATGGAAACAGCATTAATAAAGAGTAATTTAACAACGTGGTCAGATCAAGTATATCAGGTTATTCAGCCTTTAGGTAAACGTTGTCTCATAAGAGTTAACTGCCGTGAAAAGAGGGGGGAGGGGGAGTGTGAAAAGTGTTGAGCCTTCACATTACATATTCTAGGCCATGAGATATGACGTGGTGGGACCAGTTCCCTTCCTCGTTGCCTTTTCGCCAGTTCCCAAGAGTGATATACAATACAGTTTGAGTCTTAAGATCTGTTTGTAATTTCTTAAACATGTCACTCCACAATAAATCTAGCTTTGTAACCGGCCGTAAGCTTATTCTGGGGAGTTTATTGTTGCAGTTTTCTCTGAACTTCCACGTCTGTGCGATAGAACTACATTTTATAAAATGTTGTTGTGGGTAAAGATAGTCTCGGGGCAGATATTGACGTTGAAATGTAAAGTGTTAGGCCTTAACATATACCAGGCCTGGAGACCAGGCCTAACATGGGTACCACTAAATGACACGGAAAGTAAAGGCATCCGGCGTGATACAAACTACATCACCACACGAGTGTCCATTAGTCAAATACACACATGGCTCTAGCACCATATACTCAATGAACGTTAAGGTGTCTAGGAATAATGTGGAACAATTATATAATTTATCCAGTACCAACTAAAGATGGCAAAATCATAATAGAAAAAAGATCAGATTCTACATGTATGGTCAGATTTTGTGATAAACCTTTATGATGATAACAGAGATGAACAGTATGATATTCTATTTAATAATGAAGGACCGCCGATTTTGAAGATGGAGGTTCGAAATGTTCTTATACATATGAAAGCTGGCAAGGCCCCCGGTTCAGATAAGCATCACAACAGAAATGATTAAAGCTTTAGAAGAATTTGGACTAGAGCAAGTCACCAGACTGCTGAACACATTATATCATACCGGAGAAATACCTTTTGAATTATGTAATTCTATATTTATTGCAATCCCAAAGAAATCAGGAGCCTTGGAATGTGATCAACATAGAACAATTAGTATAATGAGTCACATCACAAGGATTTTGCTACGAATTATCATGCAGAGAGTGAGGAAAAAAATACAACCTGAAATCGGGGAAGAGCAATGTGGGTTTGTAGAAGGAAAGGGTACAGTAAATGCTGTGTATATGCTGCGAACAGTTATTGAACGTGCTTTAGAAGTAAACAAGGATATACACCTTTGCTTTATTGACTACACAGAGTAAGACATGTCAACATGGTAGATATGCTTGCAGATCTACAAACTGATGGGAAAGACATTAGACTTATAAAAACATATATTGGAAACAACAAGCTGCCATAAGGATTAATAATGAAGTGGGACTATTAAGAGAGGTGTTAAGCAGGGATGTGTAATGTCTCCAGATCTTGTTTCCCTAGACAGTGAAAATATTTTCAGAAATGTAAAAGATATAAATGGAATCAGCATTGGAGGACGAAATATCAATAACTTTAGATATGCAGATGATACAGTATTCATTGCAGACAATGAGCAGGATCTGCAACAATTAGCAGATGCGGTTGTTGCAAACAGTGAACAACTGGGGTTAGAATTAAATTGTAAAAAGACACAGATTATGGTCGTCACTAGGAAGAACGAAATACCACAATGTAATATACGAGTAAATGGGAATATTATTCGACAAGTGAATCGGTACAATTATCTCGGAACAGTCATAACTTCTGATGGGAGATGCCTTCAAGAGATTAGAACAAGAATCGCCATGGCGAAAGTAGCCTTTAGCAAGATTAAAAACATTTTGACCAATAAAAAGATGTCAATTGAAACGAGAAAAAGAGTGTTGAGGGGATATATAGATCCTGTTCTTTTGTATGGATGTGAAACTTGGACAATGTGCAGTCAAGCTGAAAAACATCTGATGGCTGCAGAAATGGGGTTTCTGAGGAGAATGCAAAGAATACCATGGACAGACAGAAAAACCAATGACCAAGTACTACAGGAGACAAATGAAAATCGTAAACTGATTAGAGAAATTAGACATAGACAGTCAAAAAAAATTTTGGACGTGTTATGAGAAGAAATGAATTGGAAAACTTAGTGACAACTGGCAAGATTGAAGGGAACAGACCAAGGGGAAGACCGAGAAGTAAATACCTGGATGGTTTGGCTACATGGCATGGTAGAGACAGGAACACAGAGCTGATCCACGACTCTTGTGATTGAGTGAAATGGCGAGTCATGACCGCCATGGCTTTCCGGCATGGCACATGATTGGTACAGCCCTAGAGCCGTATTGGTCTGAAAAACAAATCCTGTAACTGCCTATAACTCCATTCTACTACCTTTGTAGGTAAGCGCAATAACCACAGTTCACCCTCAGCGCTGATAGTTTTTTGGGGGAATTTTGCCAGGGTTTGGTGAATGATATTTAGTACGACCTCGTGAGACATGTAGCGTTAAAGCCAACAATTCATCATTCCCCCTAATCCGCTGCTACATTTTTTTTTCGCATATCCTTTACAGGACATCGCTGTCAACATCAGCATCTTTCAGCTGATTGTTGATTTCTTGGCAAGATTACGCTCAGTAGCTTGCCGTTGCTTTCTGTGTGACCGGTTCACATACCCCGTAAGTTACCGACGCGGAGAGAACCGGTACAAATTCTCGCGCACGTCACGTTACTCACGAGAGTATACGGGATTACGGAGAAAGTCGTCTAACACCTAGACCATGGAGACCGGCCCACTGGTATATAATAATAAAATTAACTCGCGTCAGTAATTCATCATTACCCACAGCTTCTTACATGAGAACATGAATTCAGACATGCAACAATAGTTAATTCACTGTGTATTTTTATACGTTTGTGAGGGTTTTGAAAACTACCATCGTTTACATTGTTTGAATTCAGGTTGTTCAACTGTGTTGGTGGCCTCTAACCAGAGACTGTATAGCTTATCTTGTCAGCATTACCGCACTTATCTGGGTTATTGCTGATGAAGTTATCACATGGTAAGTTTCTTTTATTAACCAGTATTTTCGGTTTAATTCTTCAAAAGATAGGGTTTTGGTGGTATTAGTTTTCGTTTTCAAACTTTGTCGTTCTGTTCAAAAGTCCTGTATTTTCGGAGACTCCTGTGAGTAGTCGCTGGAGCTACGGATTTCGGGCTATTTTCAACGCTTTCAGCAAGCGCTAGCCGTTTTGGAAGAGAAACCAAGTCATCGTGATCATACGAGCTGTGCTAGCGACAGGTGGTTGGTGGTTGTAAATCCCCCTGAAATACTGAGATTCAACTCATACGTCCACTTCAATGGATTGGCATTTAGATCATGTAAGCATTGAAAAGTTCTTGCACTTAACGGGGTACGTGGTAGTCTCCCCGACCAGCTAGTGCCATCTCCGGAGGGACTGTGCTTGTTTTCCCTCTCCTCGTGGACACAAATTTAGGTATCTTTATTTTTTTAAACATTGTGGTCATTGGGTTTAATTGCTGGATCTTTAATGCAAATATAAATTGTGTTAGTGTGTATATATGGATGGATCGATGTGGGTAAGTCGGTCTGTCTATCTTTCTTTCTCTGTATATGATGCGTGCGTGCGCGCGCGCGCCCGCCCGCCCGCCCAGCGTCATAAAAATGGGTACCAGATAATTTTTAGAATTTTCAGGAAACTTGACGAGGGAGGACACTGGCCACCACACCTCATATCGTAGCCTAGAATACTACCGTACTTCAACAGTAGTCTCTGCCACAAGACTACACGCATACACATCCATTCCCCCACCAACACACATACACGCGCGCGCACACACGCACGCACACACACACACACACACACACACACACAGCCACGTACGCATATATGTGCTGGCATATTTATATGTTGAGTTTTTGAACCGAAACTGTCATTTACTGCCTATAATACCTTGCGGTGCAGGGCAGGAGGGTCTTGAGCCTGAGGAATTAAGGCCGCATGGCTAGTGCAGTCACCGCGAACTGTGCAGGTTAGAGTTTTCTTTTTGCCCCGGACAGAAAAAAACTCCACGCCTTACCGAGGATTCGAACCCGGATCTCACGAAGGAGAGCCCGGTGTTCTAGCCTCTCGGCCAGCCGCTCCACAGTTTTTGAACCAATAAATTATTAAGAATATTAAGAGCGTATATATTTCCTGTGACAACATAAGGGTGTAAAACTTCGATAGTTCACACTTGAGCAGAAAAGCACATGTGAGCCTGTGAATATAATTGTTGCAGAAGTGTGTTAAAAATGCATTGGCCGAATAAGAGGACAAATAGATTTATCAAACAAGAACTTAATAATGAAATAGATTAAAAATATTGAAACCAAAAAAAAAACATTTAGGAAATGAAATGTTTTGAGCATATTGACAGATATGAATGTCTGAAAAGGATAACTAAGAAAGATCGGGGATGTAACGGGGAGGCGAAGAAAGAGAAGGCCACAATGTAGAATTATTTAAAATGTGATAGATGATTTACACATGATAGTAACTGTGACAGGGCATCTGGCTTATGGTGGAGAGACAGTTTAAAACATTTATGGAGACAAAGTTCTTCACAGCACCAACCAGTGGATGATGATGATGTCTCTCTCTCTCTCTCTCTCTCTCTCTCTCTCTCTCTCTCTCTCTCTCTCTCTCTCTCTCTCTCTCTCTCCTCTGCATATCGATTTAAACAAATTTTGTTTATTTGCGATTGCTTAATTGTCAATGTATCTTATTTTACACCGCTTTTTGTATCTTAAACACATTCTTGAAATCTTGCTGTCAGTTTATTTTCTGTAGATACCCCCCCCCCCCCCCCCGCTTTCCTTATTTCATCCTTGTTCGCTAGGCTAGTTCGAGAATGTTAAATATTTAAAAGAGGATGCTAAATAATTAAAGGCTTTCAGATTCTTGCCTTTAAATGTTTATTTTTGCTTTCTGCAGGGCAGGATAATATTACCCACTCCGCTTCCTCCTCCCAAAAAATCCAATATCATCTTTCTGTGTCTGTCAGTAAACATTAGCTTTGTGTTTTTCGTTTTAGTTCATCCATTATTGATTCTTGCAGAGCCTCCCTTTTCTGTCACAAAACGAAACCAGTTGCTTGGGAACGTTATGCTAACAATGTCAGGTTCTTAATGTAGAATGATTTTATTTGTGAAAATGTGAAGTAAGGAAACTCATGTTACGTACCATTTCCTTCCTGGACATTGAGTTCTGGTCTAATGACAACAAACTAATTCGAATCCGTGGAGGGACACTACCAACTTAGGCCTAAATGTCACACCCCCCCCCCCCCACCCACCACCTCCATTCTTGTTGTGTTATTCCTGCCCTGCTTCTGCTTATAGTAAAGTACATTGGTGACATGTCTGTCCATGGCCTTATGTCTCTTGTGCTGCCAGTCATTTCTTATACTGATGTTCCTTCATATTACAATGTCAGACAGTTTAGCGTCTTCTCTATTGGTTGCCCTCTACTTCTCTTCGCCTCCTACTTTCTCTTTGTGACAACAAGTTTCATCTTCCCTCATTTAATAAGATGCCCAAAGAATCTGGACTGTCTTCATCGTGTGCGAGTAAAACCAGTTCTCTTCTTCTCTTCCATCAAGCAATTTGTATTTTTCTTTTTATCACTCCACTTTGTTCTCACCATTCTTCAATAAAACCACAGCTTCCACATAATTGTTTATTTGTTTGCTAATTGTCCATCATTCGTTCCCGTACATCAGGATTAGTTTATTTTAGCTCTTACTGGCGTCGAAGTGCACTTGTTGCTTTAACGTGGAACAGTGGACATTTGCAAGCTCAGGTTTGAATTCCGGTATGCGTGTAATTTGTGTGGCGAAGTGGTCAAGCCATCTGATTCAGGATCCGAAGGTTGTGAGTTCGATTCCGGACCGCATCCTTCGATTCACGAGTGCATATTTTTGGAGACCCCTGGGGTCGTCGCTGGAGTTACGGAGTCCGTGCTTTGTGCGACGCTTTTGGCAGCCTGCGCTGCGGAAAGAGACTGAGCCATATGGGATAAAACCCGGTGCCTTAAACGACTTTTTTTTTTATATTGACTAGTGTGACTGATGTATAATATCTTTCCATTTCTCAGTATGAGTAGAAATCACTAAATTTGAATTTATTTATTATGCTATTTTACTGGCTTCAGGTGTTCAATCAATCGATCACTCATGTGCCATGCCGGAAAGCGTGGGCCGTCATGATTCGCCATTTCACTCGATCACCAGAGTCGTGAATCAACTCAGTGTTCCTGTCTCGTCCATGCCATGTGGCCAAGCCATCCAGGTATTTTCCTCTCGGTCTTCCCCTTGGTCTGTTCCCTTCGATCTTGACAGTTGTCACTAAGTTCTCCAATCCATTTCCTCTCATAACATGTCCCAAAAAATTTTGACTGTCTACGTCTAATTTCTCTAATCAATTTACGATTTCCATTTGTCTCCTGTAGTACTTGGTCATTGGTTTTTCTGTCTGTCCATGGTATTCTTTGCATTTTCCTCAGAAACCACATTTCTGCAGCCATCAAATGTTTTTCAGCTTGACTGCTCATTGTCCAAGCTTCACATCCATACAAAAGTACAGGCTCTATGTAGCACCTCAATGCTCTTTTTCTCGTTTCAGTTGACATCTTTTTATTGGACAGCATGTTGTTCTTGAGATGATCTGTCTTTAGGCGAATCATAATGAATTCAGGTGTTCACGAACAGTTTAAATTTCTACATCGTTTCCTAGGGCTGTGATCTCATTTTATGTGGAGCTATTTTTAAAAATTCTTTTCTTCCAATTGCTCTCTGTCTTCCCCTCCTCTTCCTGTTCTCATTATCACGTCAGTTACTGTCGTAATGAAGATGAACAAAACCTTTCAAATGATGCCAGTGGCTTGTTTACGGAAGCCATTTCTAGTATCCACAATCAGATAAATGAGAATGCTGTGTTTCTGTTCATGTGTTCATTGAGGTTTTTCCAGCGTCTAATGCATACTTTCTCATCTGCCTCTCCTCTCCCAGTAGCTGTCGTGTCTTTTCTTTGTGTCTTCTCTCTCTCTCTCTCTCTCTCTCTCTCTCTCTCTCTCTCTCTCTCGTCATCCTTTGCTATCTCCTCTTTCCAGTTATCTCTCTCCTCTCGCTTTCTTCTTTAATTCTCATTTCTCTTCTCTTTCATATCTATGTCCTCTCTCTCTCTCACACATTCTTGTCATTCTCTCCTATCTCTTGCTTCTCTCTCTCTATTTTTCTCCTCTCTCGCTCTCCCATCTTTATTACTTCTCTTTATAATTTCCTCTTTCTTTCCTCTTTTCCTTACATCTCTAAGCCCTTGCTCCACTCTAGTTTCTTTCTCGTTTTTCTCTTGCAAGCCCTTCTCTTTTCTATCGCCTCACTGTTGCTCGCTTCTATCCCTTTTCTCTCCGCTCTCTCTACCCTTTCTCTTTCCTGTCGCTCCTTACTCTTGCCTGACTCCCCTCTTTCTTGTCTGTCTCTCCTCTCTTGTCTGTATCTCCTCTCTCTTGCATGTTTCTCCTCTCACCTCTCTCCTCTCACTTGTTTTATTCGCCTCGCCTCTCTCATCATCTCTCCCTCTGTCCCGCTCTCTATCTCTCTGTTTTCACATCTTGCTCTGAATATTTGATTTACTGGTAAAATGTCAGGCCCAGTTATATCCATGTGTTATAAAAGCTATATTTGTGTTACATATTTTTTATGAATGCAGAAGTTACAAATCTTAACAACAGCATGAAAGTATAAGAAATTAAAAATTATTAGCATTTATTATTTGTTTTGGATATACTAAGCAATGCTAGTTCAGTAGTTTGCCATTGCTTTCTGAACGGTCACCGCCTCATACCATAGAAGACAACGCAAAGTGGTCTACTTTCAAATCATCGGCTGATTTAGAACCTTCAAAAGGCATAATGGGGAATTGTGAAACAGTTTTACTATTCTCTAAGCAACAGCGTGGGTTTTGTAAAAGGTACATGCCACAAATGCTAACCTAGCACAAATGCTAACCGTCCACCCAGGAGAGTTCATGCTTCTGCAGTCGTTAAGCATTTATTTACTTGTCTCTGAGTTACTGCATTTTCAATCATTAGTTGCTGTTTATCAATAATTAATGCTTTTTCAGTCATTATTTACTGTTTATGAAGAGTGAATGCAGTAAATTAACATGTCCATGAAGTGTTAATGTTTTTTTTTCAGTCATTAAAATATTAACCACAAGTTCAATTTGAAATAGGCAAAGTTCAGTCTGAAACAGAGTTCAATGTGAAATATGCACAGTTAAACCTGAAACAGGCACAGTTCAGTGTGAAATATGCACAGTTAAACCTGAAACAGGCACAGTTCAATGTGAAATGTGCATAGTTAAACCTGAAGCATGCACAGTTCAATGTGAATTGTGCACAGAAAAACCTTCAACAGGCACAGTTCAATGTGAAATATGCATTTGTATTGACAGGTACGAGTCTATTGTCTTTCTGGTGCTGTATAGCCTGTACATATTGTTCATGTTGTATTTGTATTGACAGGTACGAGTCTATTGTCTATCTGGTGCTGTATAGCCTGTACATATTGTTCATGTTGTATTTGTATTGACAGGTACGAGTCTATTGTCTTTCTGGTGCTGTATAGCCTGTACATATTGTTCATGTTGTATTTGTATTGACAGGTACGAGTCTATTGTCTTTCTGGTGCTGTATAGCCTGTACATATTGTTCATGTTGTATTTGTATTGATAGGTACGAGTCTATTGTCTTTCTGGTGCTGTATAGCCTGTACATATTGTTCATGTTGTATTTGTATTGACAGGTACGAGTCTATTGTCTTTCTGGTGCTGTATAGCCTGTACATATTGTTCATGTTCTTCAATCAACGGTTGGAGAGAAAGCTGGTGCCAATGTTCTGGTGCTGCCCTAAGGAATCCTCATCCGTTCCAGATCAAGTGATTGTTCATTACGAGAAAATGTCAGATGACACTCCAGATGGTTAGTTACTGTTTGAATCTAGCAGTTGCCCTCTCTCCCATCTGTTGTCATTCTTTTGTCTTCATCTCCCCTCTCACTGTTCTTTCATATTATTCTACTATTTTGCTCTCTCATCTTTATAGCCTCTCTCCAATTTGTTGCTTAGCATAATAGTTGATTGTTGTGTGTCATTATTTGAGTATATTAGTTTATGATTGTAAGAATGATACAACTAGAAAATCCATTATTTAGAAGCCCCAGGGCAAACACGGTAGAGGAAGACTTAAAACAAATGTAAGAAGAGAACTGGAGACAGAGATCAATAATATGGGAACATGAATAGAACTGCTGGGATAGCTAAGGATAGAGGGGCTTAGAGTAAGTTGATTGAAGAACTCTGGGAAAACGGGCAAAAATTGTTGACTGAGGAATCTGGATTGCCAACTGACTTCCTTTAACCTGGAAAAATTTCCAGAATTGTTACTTGAAATGTTAGAACTATCTGTGAAATGGGAAAGACAGCAAAGATGGTTGAAGAAATGAAATATAGAATTAGCATTTTGGGATTATTCAAAATTGGATTATTTGAAAAAAGGTGAAACGGAGCAGGCAAAAGGCTTTATTTGTTTATTGAATATTCATAAAACAAGATATGTGTGTTATACTTCCCATTGATTTGGCAAACCATCGGCGACTTGTGTTCTCTTATTGTTTCTAACAGCAAGTGGGGCATGCAGCAGTGTGGTCTGTTGAGATTTGTTCACTAAAATAATGTCTTATGTGAAATCATCTAGAACTGAAAGAGTTAAAGACAATCATGGACCTAACAAAAGATGAGGTTGGTTGATCAGTGAAATTTGCCATTCATGAGATAATACTGGACAAAAGAAGCAAAGGAAGGTGCAGAAATATGTGCTCACAAAAAATCCAAAAGAAGACAGACATATGTGCTTCTACACAGCTGCACACTACTTTTAATTAACACGTCAGATAATTTGAGGATCATAATTGCAATGTCTGCCCCAAACTCCAAGCATAAAGAAAAAGAATGGTAGCAATTAAAATATGTATCTTGTTTTTTTTTCCAATTTATATTATTTGTTGTTGCTCACACTTCCTAATGGAGATGTTACTTTGGATTTCACATACAACACATCATAGTTGAGTCATGGACCAACATCACAGCACTTGGGACATTCCCATTTGTGCTCCATACCTCCATCCTTATCTTCAATAACTAGTGAAGATTCCCAATACTAATGGTATCAGCTGCAGTGTGGGACAATGGCTAGTCACTAACATGTATGGTCACTTTTAAGGAGGAAGGCAGATGCCTAGTAATGTATGATTCAACAAACTTAGTGACAACCGGCAAACTTGATAGGAACAGAGCAAAAGGAAGACAGAGATACATACCTGTTTGGCTTGGCTGCATCACACAATACAGATAGCAATGCAGACCTGATCTAGGACTCTGGTGATCATGTCAGATTGCCTACACTATCAGATTGGCACATGATGATTATGGTGAATATTTACTTATTGGAAATATAGACTGTTTTTCACATTCTTGATAGACATATTATTGTTTACAGTATGATATTTCTTCATCTGCTGCTGTGTTTCTATGAAGCTTAGATGAGATGAGACTAAGGATATGTTTATCTTGTTATTGCATCAGATATTTTTGTCCACAGGCCCAAATGAGACAACACTAGTTTTGCCAAAACACTCTCACACAGGCAGTACTGGATCAATTGACTCTGCTGAATCTACCACAGGTATGTTAAAAACTCATCTCTTACCCCAAGTACAACACACATTGCTAGATAGCATTTAAGTAAGTTTAGCAAAGTAATCCAGTGTTCTGTTAGTTTCTTCAATGGGAGACAGATTAGGAAAACGTTAAAATGTAGCAGTAAGAAAATGACATGATAAGTTGGTATTGCAAAACAAACATGAAAGTAGCATATGAGTAAACATAAAGAGAAGATAAACAACTTCTAAGATATTATTCAAGTATGTTAGGTTACTTGTCAGTCAAAATAAACCCGTCTCAGCTGGTGAATGAAGCAAGACTACTGTCTTGACAGGAAAGTGTACTACCCACCATGCCACTGGAGCATAAGAAACCACTGAACACAAAATGGCAGGATATAGTCAAGGGTTCTCTCATGGATTGGCATGTTAAGCATCCATACTGTTTTTTTTTTAATGAAGGCTTCTTTTCCCACTATGTGCGTTTCGGCCCATTGTAGTCCATCAAGGCCTGTCTGCCAGTGTTAGTGGACAGTGATTTGGTGATTAGAGTTTGCAGTTTGGATGACCGCCTCTGCATCCTGGCTAGATCAAGTGCAGATATTACACTACTGATCTTAGCCAAAAAAGGCCATGAAGCAATCTGCGTATCTCAGCTAAAATAAACTAATTATGTATGCAAACATGATCAGCTTTCAAAGAAAGCATTCTATGGTGAGATCCTGCTGTGTCTGAAAAAGTGATACAAAGATGCCCTGAATGTCTTAATGAAGAATTATGGCATGACCTTGGAAGCAAGTGAGGAATGTTGTGAATAAGATTATTATTACCATAACTGTCCTGGTGAGTCTGAAAAAGTGATACAAAGATGCCCTGAAAGCCTTATTGAAGAATTGTGGCACGACCTTTAAAATGGGGAGGTCAGTTCAGAATGGTAAAGATTTTAAGATGTCACAGAGGTTGAAATGTGAAATTCAAATATTTGGTTACCTCTCTTTGATCAATAGTTGACAGTCCTCTATCCTCATTGTTACAGACATTATTTGACCCAGGTTGGCCTAATCAGCCACCACCGAACCCACTCTAGGGCTGACAGACGACATGGGCCTCTTTGGCAATGATGAATACATGGCAACGCTGTTAAAAATCATGTCTCATCATACTCATTTTTACCACCATAATTAATTATTACATATTACAATTCACGATGTAATAATATCCAGTCAAACTATCCCATGTAAGCCAAAAGTCAAGGACACTTTCACATTGAACAAATGTTGCTAGACCCATATTTTTACAGGTCAATTAACACTTCAAGGGGTTACGTGGTCAATATGATTCCAGTCATCTTCACTTCCCAGATCATTTCTTAGAACCCCTCACACCAAATTCTGTTTCAATGTGAATTCAAGCCCCTGACTTCCGGACCTAAGAGGCCCATTATGCTACTGGTGATTCCAACACATGTAGCACCATAAAACTACTGTTATGTAAACATTATTTTTAAGACTATGTCCTAGGTAATATATATATATATATATATATATATATATATATATATATATATATATATATATATATATATATATATATATATATATATTCATTCATTGGCACTTTGCCATCTTGACAGGTGATTGTTTGTGCTTCAAAAAGGTATAATAACTTTTACCTATGGCGGTAGCGAATGTGACTGATATGGCCAATTCGCGCTGTAAATGTTCATTCACAGTGGGTGCATGTGAACACGTGGTCATTTCCACCATCATGCCCCATCTTACGTCTCACACAGTCGGTATTTGACTTATCTGCAATAATTTTCTCCTTTGTCTTTATTCCATTTCTGATGTTTGCCCTCCATGCAACATGTTCAGCAGTGACTTGCTCCCAATGTGCATTATCAATGCCTGTATCAATCATGTCCCGCTTACACACATCTTTGTATCTTAGTAGAGGCCGACCCTGAGATCTCTTACCCATCTTTAATTCACCAAAAAAGATGTCCTTTGGTATTCTACCATCATCCATCCTCCTAAGATGTCCTATTCATCTAAGTCTACGAAGACTGAGCATGGAATAAACCGTCACACAACCTGATCTTTCCAATACTTCAGTATTTGTGATTTTGTCTTGCCACTTACTACCAAGAATTCTTTGCAGACACTGCATATGAAAGCTGTTTAAACGTTTCTCTTAGTGTGAGTAAGTTGTCCAGGTTTCACTGCCATAAAGAAGAGTACTAAGGACACAGGCTTGATAGACAAGGACTTTTGTTTTGGCAGTAAGCTTCCTGTTCTCCCAGACTCTTTTTCTTAACCTGTTCATTGTTGTTGCTGCCTTACCAATCCGGATGTTGATTTCCTGATCTAGGGATAATTTGCTATTTACCACTGATCCTAGATATGAAAACTGGTCTACCATCTCTAGTTCGGCATCGTCAATAAAGATTGATGGTACCTCATGTGCACCTTGTGACATAATCTGTGTCTTCTTTTTGCTAATTGTTAAACCAAATTCAGAACAAGCATTGGAAAATGCAGATAGTAGACATTGTAATTCTTCCTCAGAGTGGGTCGTATCTGCAGCATCATCTACAAAAAGCAACTCTCTGATCAGTACCCTCCTAATTTTGGTCTTGGCCTTCAATCTCTGAGCATTGTAGAGGCCGCCATCTGAGCATGAGTGAATGTATATACCACCATCCTGATCACGAAAGGCATATTTCAGTAGAAGTGAAAAGTATATTCCAAAGAGGGTGGGAGCTAGTACACAACCTTGCTTAACTCCACTCTTGATTTCAAACTCTTCAGAAGTTGCACCATCAAACTTGATTATACCCTTCATGCCTGTGTGGAATGATTCCACAATGGACAGAAGAGTTGGTGGGCAGCCAATCTTCGTTAGTGCCTTGAACAGACCCTCACGACTGACCAAATCAAATATATATATATATATACACACACACACACATACACTACTAATACCATTGTATGAAACCAGCACAAGGCGGTCTGCATCCAACCCACCTGCAACTGTGATTTGAACGCAGTATGCAGAGTTGTCTATTGTGTTTGCAGCCCTTTCACCACATGGACGGTAAAATGTATATATATAATTCAATAAAAATGTTCATCACCAAAGTTTTTTGTTAATAATTGTCATTTATACTTTTGCAGAAATCCACAAAAAAGTTCCTGATGAATCGATATGGCATGTGCCATCAGGGCGATGGTCTTGTGCCTTGTGGTGTATTTCATTACCCATAAGTTTCCTTTTACACTTCAGTGTGCCTGATTGTAGGCTGGACAGGTTCAGAAAGTGGTTTTGGATCACATTTTTCATGTCTTTGGTCTGGCTGTCAGTATTTTCATTCCTAATGGTTTGGATGATAACCATTATTGGTAAGTTTAAGTGACGCTTGCTGTGAATAAGATCATTATTACAGCAACTGTCCGTAACCTCTATTTAAATGTTTCTTAGACACTTAACAGAAGCTCAGAAAGAGGCAGTCAACATTTTATGGTCACTTTATGGGAAGAGAAAAGCTTAACATATTGTAGCAACTGAAAAGATATATGGAAGAAAAAGATATAGGAATACAAGAGGAGATAGACAGCCTTTTATCATGGCATGGGGAAAATCAATCAATCAATCATGTGCCATGCCGGAAAGCGTGGGCGGTCATGACTCGCCATTTCACTCGATCATCAGTGTCGTGGATCAGCTCAGTGTTCCTGTCTCGTCCATGCCATGTGGCCAAGCCATCCAGGTATTTTCCTCTCAGTCTGCCTCTTGGTCTGTTCCCTTCGATCTTGCCAGTTGTCACCAAGTTCTCCAATCCATTTCTTCTCATAACATGTCCAAACAATTTTGACTGTCTACGTCTAATTTCTCTAATCAGTTTACGATGTTCATTTGTCTCGTGTAGTACTTGGTCATTGGTTTTTCTGTCTGTCCATGGTATTCTTTGTATTTTCCTCAGAAACCACATTTCTGCAGCCATCAGATGTTTTTCAGCTTGACTGCACATTGTCCAAGTTTCACATCCATACAAAAGAACAGGCTCTATATATCCCCTCAACACTCTTTTTCTCGTTTCAATTGACATCTTTTTATTGGTCAGAATGTTTTTCATCTTGCTAAAGGCTACTTTCGCCATGGCGATTCTTGTTCTAATCTCTTCAAGGCATCTCCCATCAGATGTTATGACTGTTCCAAGATAATTGAACCGATTCACTTGTTGAAGAATATTTCCATTTACTAGTATATTACATTGTGGCACTTCTTTCTTCCTAGTGACGACCATAACCTGAGTCTTCTTACAATTTAATTCTAACCCCAGCTGCTCACTGTGTACAACAACCGCATCTACTAATTGTTGCAGGTCCTGCGCATTGTCTGCAATTATGCATGGGAAAAAATCAACACACAGATTAATACACAGATTAATGCATTGGAATTGTGAGTTGTGGAGAAGCATGGTCACTCTCGCAAGCTAGCAAGGCACTTGATGTTGATGATAATAATAAATATCCAGCTTCTGGTATTTTGAATTGATATACTAACAGGAGAAGGGATGAACTATGAGTTACTGGCATCATATAATTAGACTTCTTGGAATAGAAGCGTGGTATTTGTTTTCTTTCTTGATATCTTCTGCAATTTCGCTGGTCAGTGAACGGACATTTACATTATAATTCTTGTTCATTTGTTTGTGTACCATGTTTGGTCCAAACCTACTTTCTGCTTGAATTAGTTATCATCATCTGTGGCCTTACTTACGTGTAGATTGGGGACAACCATAAAGAACAGTGAATTTCAAAAGAACCTCAATAGCTGTGGACAGTTAAAAACATTTTTAGGAGAATTAAAAACGATAGTCTGTTGTCTTACGAGCAGATGGAGACAGCCACATAGGACAGCAAACTTCAGTAAGATTGCTTTTTGAAACAGTACTATGCTGAAAGGTACAGATTTTACAGATAGGCTGTCAATTTCAGCACATATTCAAATAAAATAAATTGCACATACTTTAGCTTAGGAACTTAACTGTTCTAACTTGTTCAAAGCAAGTCTCAGTGATGAAGTAGTTGAACAGTCTGTCTTCGCACTCAAAAGATTTGAATTCATTTTGGAACTCTGTAATTCAGCCTGTGAGTGAAATTGTTTTAAAGACCTTTAGGAGTCATTGCCAGAGTTGCAAAGTTCATGCTCTGTGCGACCTTTTGGCAGGTGATTAGCCAGTCTGTGGAGAAAGACAGAGCAAAGTGGGATCAAAGTTGGTACTGGGAGGCCCCACTATACGTCGCCTCAGTATACGTCATTCGCTACAACGTCATTGTCACTTAGGGGACTAACTTCACTTTACGTTGCTATGTTTTGCCATAACCTCGTTTTGAGGCCGAGACAATTCATGCAGGTGCTGACAAAATCAAAGAGAGTGCTAAAATATATAACCCCTTTGAGTGCTTCCAAGATCACTGGTACCAGAAGTATTCTTATGGAGAACATGGAAGCATGATTGGCCGTCTGGATTGAAGATAAGAACCAACGGAACATGCCTATGAGCAAGATGGTTATCCAAGAGAAAGCAAAGCCTCTCTATGAAGATCTAGCTAAGAAAGCGGGTGAAAGCAGTACTAGTAGTGCTGATGATAGTTTTGGAGCGAGTCATGGTTGGTTTGAGCGCTTTAAACTTTAAGAAGCGTTCACACCTGCACAACATTCAGAAAACAGGTGAAGTGGCGGGTGCAGATACTGCAGCTGCAGAGCGTTTCCCTGCAGAGTTAAAGGCCATGATTGAGGAGGGTGGTTACTGTGCAGCAGACATTGGACACATTTTTTGTTCAAGCAAAGAAGAGCCAAGAAAAGAGGCTCCAGGCAACAGTGCACAGCAGGTGACCATGCCCACCAGGGGACAATACACTCCAGCTGACAGATGACAGTACAAATTACGTGACCTTACACACCAAGTGGCTGTACAAATTACGTGACCTTACACACCAAGTGGCTGGCCATACACCAGAATTCATTCTGTTGCATTTGCATATTTTTATTTATTAGTTTGTATATTTGCATTAGTTTGTATATCTGCCAATATTTTCTATAAACCAGACTAATTTTGAAGTAATTATTTTTTGATGTACAAAGTTGCAACAGACAGAACACCAACTCTAAAGTAACCTACCATATTTTCCAGGTTTTACTATAAACATTCCTGATAGTGTGATGAGCCTGACTTTTGTTGCGTTTGGAGTTAGCCTTCCTGATGTTGTTGCAAGTGTGTTGGTCATCAAGGATGGTAAGTCATTTTTCATCAGGACTGCTAGTTGGTATTAAATATGGTACCTAGGTTTTTAAGTGGTGCTGTACTATTATTTTTGACATCTTTATAAATAAACATGCTTATATGTGTATTGTCTATAAACAAACAAACAGTCAGCGCCTTCATAACGATGACATTGGGATGTCAAGAGTAAACAAACTAGCAGCATTTGAATTAACTCCTGCTCAGAACAATCTGAAATCAGGCACATCTGATAGCAACAGAAATGTGGTTGCAAACTACCATGGAGGATAGAAAAATGGATGAGGCAGTCCTTCAAGAAGCAGATGAAAACTGCAAATTAATTCGAGAAATGTAAGATGTCAAAAAGCCATTTTTGCGCATTTTATGAAACGTAAACTTAATGACTTATTGGCAACTGCAGGCTTAACGGGAAATAGCAATAAGAAGGCAAAGAGATACTTAGGTAGCTCAGCTAAATGGCATATTTGAGACAAGAATAAAGACCTGATCTGAAGAAAAGAAGATTTAAATGTAAGATGATCGACTTCATTGCACCAGGGTTTATCCAGTTTGGCTCGGTCTCTTTTCACAGTGCTACCTGCAGCATCACATAGCATGAATTCCATAGCTACAGGGATGACCCTAAGAGTTTGAGAAAATTGCACTCATGACTAAATGATAGTATTCAGAAACAAACCCTTTACCTTCAGAACATGAGGCAGGTAGCTTAACCACTTTGCCAGGGAGACCCTTTGGACCTGATTTGAGAATCTAGTGATTGTATGAGATGTCAAACAATGATCACCCACACTGTATGGCACATAGTGATGATAACATTTCATACCTCAGAGGCAGTATTTGCCCAAGGGATTACCTTTCATCTTTAAGTGTCTTGCCAACTGGCGTGGGTGTTCATGCCTCTCCACATCTTGTGATCTTCAACGACATGTATCAGTTTGTGCGCTGTCACCCCACTGTGCAAGGACACAAGGTTGTCAAGAATTGTTTCTCATTGTCTTGCTTTATCATTCCACAAATCTTTCCAGCTGTTACAATATGTTTTTGTCTTCTCATAATGTGGCCAAACCATGACTGCCTTTTTTTTTTTTTTTGGTGATAAGTTGTCTTTGTGTCTTAGCCTCTTTCAAAACATTTAGATTACTCATTTTGGTTGTCCAAGGAATTTTATTATTACCTATACTTTTCTTTATCTAAATGTTATATAGATGAATCCTACATTGTTAGAATCTAACGCAAACACTTTTATGTTTGAAGGTCTTGCTGATATGGCTGTCTCAAATGCAGTTGGAAGTAATGTATTTGACATCCTTGTCTGTTTGGGTATCCCATGGTTCATTCAGACCTGTATTATGAAACCTGGAAGTGAGGTGCAAGTATACAGTGAAGGTACAACTTAATTATCACTTGTCATTTATGCCTATTATTTATTTATGTGTTGTATTAAGATGTCATTTATATTAAAATATTATATCACTGCTTATTTAATAGTTTCTCAGAGTGGTTGCAGACATGAAACGCCCCCTGCTGGAAGTCTTGGACACAGTTGAAGGCCACAGGCTTATCAGAGGAAAATCAAGGATGGCTCAGGAAGAGGACACAGAAGTGTGCATATCTGAGAACATTGGGAGAAGAGTGGGTCATAATGTCAGTGTAAAAGTCAGGCCTGTGCATAATAACACTGGCCTGCAGGCTGCACTGAATGGAAGGTGCAAAAATTGCTCCACGACAATTTGCAACCAGGCGATGTAATCGTCTACACAGATGGCTCTGTGCTAAGAGATAAAAGAAGTGCCTAGGGATTCGTGGCAAAGGTTGGTGGACGATGTTTGATGCAGGAGAACCTCACAACATTGTACAGCAAATGTTTAGAACTGACCTGGGCTCCCAGGTCGACCAAGTCTAAAATGGGTACCTGGAAATGTCTTGGAAAGTAAAGGTCATTGACATGATACTGACCACATCACCTGCTAAGTGCTGATTGGTTTATAATAGATATGGGTCTAGCACCATATACTCATTGCACCTAAGATGTGTAGAAGGATCCTTGACTTGATTTTAGAAAACATTGCATGTCCCCTCCCCTAACTAACCTTAGGACAATCTCAACATGCTGGATACCTCCTGCCATGGTTAACATTAGGAGAATCTCAACATGCTGGATACCTCCTGCCATGGTTAACATTAGGAGAATCTCAAAATATTGGATGCTTCGTGTCATAGTTACCACGGTTAACATTAGGAGAATCTCAAAACATTGGATGATTCCTGTCATATTTAACATTATGAGAATCTCAAAACATTGGGTGCTTCCTGTCATAAATCTCAAAACATAGGGTGCTTCCTGTCATTGTTAACATTAAGAGAATCTCAAAACATTGGGTGCTTCCTGTCATAGTTAGCATTAGAAAAATCTCAAAACATTGGATGATTCTTGTTATAGTTTACATTAGGATAATCACAAAACATTGGATGCTTCCTTTAGGTTTTGGCCCTTATCTATAAAGGTTAAGCATCCGATACAATTCCAGGATCAGGGGGAAGAATAATGCAGGTTCCTTAGTTTGTAAATACCTACAGCAGTGAGTTGTACCTGGTTCACTCAAGTATGAAGCAGATGCTAGATTTGTCAGCCACACTATCCCGTTTTTATAACTGTTAATATGATTAATAAACCAGCAAGCCAGACACTGCTGAAATATGGAATTAAATGAGGTACAGGCAGAATAGGAGTCCAATGCCAGCTGATACACCATCAGAGCCAATGTTAAGCAATCTACATGTATACTCTTCACCAACTGTTAAGGAAGTTTGAGCACCTATAGTTAAGACCAGAGGACAGTGAGGCCTGTACTTAATTATAATTATAATAGTATAGTCATAGCTGTTTCACACTAATGGAATTTGACAATGTAATACAAGTGAGTTGTATGTCCTATACAGAATTTCTCAGTCAACCCCAGCATTTATTGGCTGTTTGTGATTTTCTAAGTAAATGTTACCATTAGTAGTGTGCTACTCCTTTGTGAATGGCCAATGTGGGAATTAATGCAAATCAAACTGCTTCCAAGTCAGTGTGATTTCAAACTGGTATGTTGGGACTGGAAAACTGCCTTCACCAACCATTAGTTAGACACCAACAGAATTTGTAAATGGATTTCAGAAAATTCACATGAAAGCAACAATATAACTGATTTAAACATGGGACCAAACATCACGATCAAGATGCCTCATACAATGTATACTGCACAGTTGAAAATTGTAAATACCTACTTAGTTTTATTGTTATTTTCTTATGTATCTAGAATAGTAGTTACTGTTTGGTATACTGACCATTTTTATACACTTGTCATCTTTTACATCAGCCATGGTTGGTTTGGAAGCAGACCATTCTGTACTGATTTCAATAGTATGAGATGGATCAAAGGAATTTGACTAATTAAAACAAAGCATTGTAACAGCTGTCACCGGGTGTTGTGAACATTCAGAAAGCAACAACTTACTGAGACTAAAATTGCCTAGTAAATCACAAATGCCCAGTAAATGCTGGGTTGATTGTAAGATCCTGTAAAGAACATTCAACTAACTTATTTTGTTGATTGTATGCTTGCATCCATTTTTTTTTTTTAGTTATTTCCAAAGTTGTATACTTATATCCATTATTTTGCTATTTCCAAAGGGCTGTTGTATTCATCCATTATGCTCCTGTCAACTGTTGCCCTGCTGCTCACTTGTATTCATCTCAACAAATGGACTTTGGACAAGCGCATCAGCATTGCCTTCCTGGTGATCTATGTTGCCTATACAGTAATGGCATCACTTTATGAGTTGAATATATTTGGTTATTTCCATCCAGAGGAATGCCCCAGTGACTACTGAGTTAAATTGTTGACTTTTGTTTTTGCTGACAGCCAAAATATAGGGAATTGATTCTTTGTTGTGGATTATAGTTATTTTATCTCCAGTGTTTTAAATGCACATGTTAATAGTACATTACTAATGTAACATTGCACAAGACTTTAAACTGAATGTATTATTGTATATTATTGTGAGTATATGAATGAGGACCATGGCTGTTTTTCCATGCATAGACTTTGCCATGTAACTTTTACAAGACAAAATGTACCTAGTGTTGTTTTAAATGCAAGAGATTGATACAAAATGATTCCTTTGTAAAATAAATTACATTGCTTTAGCTGTAGTGGCTGAGTTGTTATCATACGCCTCTTATATTAGGATACCCAGGTTCAAATCCCTGATAAGGAAATTTATTTGTATCTATCAAAGGTAAAATATAAAAACCTTAACCTTAGCATTATGTGGTGACTGCTTGGACAGGTGATCTTTGTTTCCTCAACCACACAACAACCCACCTAGAATACAGTGATTGTGCTATATGTAGAGGTCGGGTGGTCAAAAGGTTAAGAGCACTTGCTATTATTAAACTTCCTGTGCACTGGTGGCAGGGTAGTAAGTTCATTCCCTACATTGATCATTTGGACTTATGGACTTAAATGTTGACCTCTCATTCAGAAAGAAATGGCAAACTACTGAACATAAAATTGCCTACAATTATTATCCATTGACCAGAAAACCAGGTAGCTAGTGTTTTGAAGACCAATATGGACCATATACCATTTTCATGTGACCAGCAAAATTCATGTTGTCTAGTTTTGTAGTGGTCAAACAGGTTTATTGTTGTGTTTCTTCTTCCATTTATGCCATTAAACATTGGGGGAGGAATAGTTGATTTTCCAGCTGCACTGTATATCATTAAGTCAAGAGCATTGGGTACTAGGACACATAAGTCCAGTTTGCAGAACCAGTTATAGGGGTCAATCAGGGGAACACTCATTTTTCAGTTTCCAGAAAGTCAGAATAATATGTAGGTTATTACCAAACTGGATACACCATTTATAACAGTTGGGCAACCCATTCTTCCTGTCTACAAACATGTAGGGAACTGCATAAGTAATTAATTTTTATGAGGTGACTGTAAATGTAAGTTATCATTTCCATTAAACATACCTTATTTCTAGATCTCATTTTACAGTATTTTCTATTTATATATTTTTGTTGAATTTGTTAATCTCTGAAATATGTAATTCATACATTAAATGATATTCCAGATTTCATACATTACTTATCAAAATGCGTGCACTGAATTATTTGAGCTGTTATAAATGTCAAGTGTTATCCCATAGTTGATATTGTGTTAGGACTTTGTATACACTTAACAAGGTCACAGAACTGAGAAATGGAATGACCAGTTCCCTCCCTTGCTGCTTCTCTGTCCCCTAAATCTCTGGTATCGATGTAATTGTTAGTCCTGAGTGGCACATTATGTGTAATAGGCACTTCCCAGCCATGACATAATTTGTTTTCTCCCTTTTTACATTTGGTTGAAACATATTACAGAAATCTGGCTTCCCAGTACCCACAGGAAGTAGAGTAGATTAGAGATTATGATATCCACCTCTGGTTCAAGCAGACCAAGGTCGTCACACAATAACTCTTCTTATTTTATTATCATCATCAACAAGTGCCATGCCGGCTGGCGTAGGCGATCATGGCTGTCCAGAGATCTCGGTCTTTGGTGTTCTGGATCAACTCTGCTGATGATATTCCTCCATGCCACCATCTCAGTCCATGCAGCATCATTTCTCTTGGTAACCCTCTCTCTCTCTCTTCCCCTCGATCTCTCCAGTCGTCTCAATGTTCTCCAATGCCTCTCTTCTCATCACATGACCAAAGATAGCTGTTTGTCTCTTTCTTATTGTTGTATATAATGTTCTAGTTTCATTAGCCTCTTTCAGGCAGTCATTTTTAGTTACTTTGACAGTCCAAGGAATTTGCAATATTCTTAGGAACCACATCTCTGTTGCTTCCAAGTTCTTCCTAATTTGTTCATTTACAATCCAAGATTCTCTGCCATACAGCAATACAGGTTCTATATAGCATTTATCACTCTCTCTCTCTCTTACATTCAATCATAGTGACTTATTGCATAGATTACTCTTCATTTTCCAAAATGCAGCCTTGGCTTGCCCTATTCTGCCCTTAATCTCTGTTGTACATCTTCCATCTGAACATTATAGATGCTCCTAGGTATTTAAAACTATCCACCTGGTTAAGAATTTTCCCTTCTATTTCTATTTCACATTTTGGTGTCACCTTTTTCTTTGATATCACCATTGTTACTGTTTTCTTGATATTCAAGGAGAGTCCTTTGTTTGCACTCTGTTACTACAATATCCAACAATTGTAGATCTGTAGCATTATCCGCAACCAATACTGTGTCATCTGCATAGCATATATTGTTTATATTATAACCTCCGATGAGTATTCCTGGCTTCTCTTTGATCTCTCTCATTATTACTTCGCTATAGAGGGAGAAGAGATCCAGTGACAGGACACATCTCTGTCATACTCCTAGCTTTATTTGTTCATAATTGCCCTCTTTATTTCCCATTTTAATTGCTGCTACTTGGTTCCAGTAAATATTCTGTATTATTCTGAGATCCTTCCCATCAATGTTATCTTCCAACATTTTAATCGGTTCGTTATGTTTTACTTTATCAAATGCCTTAGTATAATCTATGAAGCACAAATATGTCTTTCTGTTTCTCTATTGATCTTTCTGTTAGCGTTCATAACGTATATTGCATTGTTTGTACCCTTTCCTTCCACAAATCCATACTGTTCTTCACCAATTTCCATTTTTATTTTCTTTCTTGTTCTTCTCATTATAATTCTGAGTAGAAGCTTAGTGACATGGTTTATGAGGTTTATGTGTACGTAATTAAGAAAAATGGATGGGATACTGCTCCATGATCTTGAGCTAGTGGAGGACTCGTTTGCTTGTTGCAGATGTTAAAAATCCCTTAGCACTTGGAAATCTAAAAGAGCACACTGAAAAGGCTGTTGCCCAAGCACACAATTTATAAATTAGAAAAGCCACCTGCAAAAAACGTATAGCATGAATGATTCTGCTATACACACACTTTTTGGATCTTTGCCTGTGCTATGGAGTTCATGCACCATACATAAATTATCCCTGTGTGATCTATGGGAGGAGACTTAAGCACTTATGAAGGTATTTGTGTGCAGTGATCCTTTACAAACAAAACCATTTAGCCTCTTTGAAAATCATGCACTCATGAATGTTTGTTTATTTACCCCCTTGGGAATCTGCTGTGAAAACATGGGATGAAACAGTTTTAAAAGGCTGTCAAGTCTAGATCCAAATGTGATAAGCAGCAAACAATCTCCCTCAAATGAGGGTTTGGAACTGAGCCAGTGGCAGTGAGTTATGACACTTTCCATTATGCTTTCAACGTGAGTTAATGCCAGCTTATATTACAGCAGTTTAGTTACAATTGATGTAAGAGTGTGATTGTGAAGTCAGCAACTGAAACTCAAAATAAGAAAGAATATTTCGTTTGGTGAAATACAATGGCTCCAGGCATCTTCACCATGTTTCATATCTGGAACTACAAGCTTTTTGAATCCTGATTCTTTGGTTTTATGCAATCCAAGGAGGAGATGTTGGCAAATGTGATTAGTGATCTCTTCCCCCCTCCTCCCCCCACCACATTCAAAATCAGCTGCAGGCAGTTTGGAAGCAGACCGGCTTGTGTTGAATTTTAACAATGGCATGAGCATTCGTCATTCAGAGAGCAATGGCAAACTACTGATTGTAAACTTGCCTAGTAAATCACAGTCAATAAATGCTGGGGTTGTTTGTGATGTCCTGTAAAACAAGGACATGCATCTATCAAACATGCTTTGTAGTCTTCCCATTATGCTTGCATGCCCTGACTTACATCATTTTTAGCCGTTTTTGCACTTATTTTTGACTCTGCAAAGAATCAGTTAGATAATGATGACATGTAATCAGTAGTCAAATAGGCTCACACGCAATTTTAATGCTAAGGCTCACGAGTCGAGTTTTTGCCCACAACACACAAGTTATTGAGAAAAGATTAAACTAAACACAACACTCTTGTGAGATTTCTGCACTATGAACGTGATGAAATGCAGTGAAATATGTGAGGCAATAAATCATGTAACCTGTTGTTTGTGTCTTCGTTATTCAAATTAACTATGGGAAAATATTGTTTTGAACACTCAACAGCTTCAAGTGAGCAATGTTTATAATCAAGCTAAAAGATAAATCTGACATTTTCCACATGTAAATCAAGGAAAGATTTGGTTTCATTTACTTGTTTCATTATGATGATGATTTACTTGTTGGTGTTTTTTTTTTCTTTATTTTTAAGAAAATGTATTTAAAATGTTGGAGGGAATTTTGTTTTTAAAATAATAAATATTAACAAATATCAATTCAAAATGCTTGTTTAGTTAGTTAATGGATTATCCTCATTGCATATCGATTCCGTAAATGCACCGATGTTCTTCTCAGTATCTCTCCCTCACTATATGGAGACTGACAACACCAATTATGTGTTGGTTGACTATTCTTCTTTGCCCATTCTTGCATGTCCTTACACAGGCCATGCAAATTATGACGTTCCTGTATTAGAAACAAGTATGCTTTGCCACTCACTCATTTCCTATAAAAGCTGGACTAATTCTATTAGGGCATATATATATAAACATCAGGGCAGAACACTTACAAAAAGAGATTGTGCCAGCATAAATTCATATCATATATATGATATAGCATATTTTGTTTTCATTTTTAAAATATTTACACATCATTGTTGAGCTGACTGGACATTTTTGTTTCATACATTCACTGCAGTGAATATTAAAATGGTTGTGAATAACTGGTAACAGCAAATAAAAGTCTGTAGTTCATTTGGTTATTTAGTGAGGCTACCACTTACATATTGTGTTCATTATTGTCTTATACTAAAGTGTGTCTGGTCTCTGTGCATGATATTTGTTCATTAGTGATATGTTTACAAAGTACATGTTCCTGTCAATACTTTCTTAGAAAATGCAGCCAACTGCAAGTGACATGCATTTCAAGCCAAAATTACTGGTCACTTAAGCTGGTTTTTATAGCAAGAGCTGTGTGTTTGTTGATGAAACAAAATGTCACTTATTCAGTTGACATTGATTGTATAGCCTTTATCATATAACCTTTCCCCACTATCTGGTATGCCTTTTATTTATCTTTTCCCAATAACTAGTATGCTGTTGATTATTGTTTCCTCAATAACTGGTGTGCCATAACTAGTGCCCAATAATTGTTATGCCATTGATTGCATAACCTTCCCCAATTAGCAGGTATATTAACAAATTGACTGGACTATGCTTTTATATATTAATTTACTTTAAAAGAAACGAGTTTTAATCTCTGGGTGGTGGGAGCTATGGTAGAATCTTTTCACTATGGTAACACATGTCTCTGAGCCACGGATTATTTCAAAATCACTAACAAATAAAAAAGTTCCTAGATTATTGTTGATCAAGAACAAAATCACCGACATTCTACAAAATCTGAACAACAAAGAGGCTCATAAACAGCATTATGCCATTGAAACTAAAGTACTTAGTCCATATTAAACATCACAGTGGCATTGAAATATAGGTCATGGAAGACAGTTTCTGAAAGATGAGCAAAGTGTCAACCAACACAAAGATAGACATGGGGCACTGCAGACACCTTGGGCATGAGGGTGCATAGGACAGGGAAACTGTTTTGGTGAGCCATGATGGAGATGACAGGTAGCCTTTTGCAAGATGAAAAACATACTAACCAAAGAAAAAGATGTCATTTGCAATGAAAAAGGTGTTGAAGTGCTACATAGAACTTGTACTTTTGTATGGATGTGAGGTGTGGACAATGAGCAGACAGCTGAAAAACATCCAATGGCTTTGGAAACGTGGTTTCTGAGGAAAATGCAAATAATACCATGGACAGATAGAAAACCCAATGACCAAGTCCTACAAGAAACAAATGAAAACTGATTAGAGAAATTAGACATAAAAAGTCAAAATGTTTGGGCATGTTATGAGAAGAAATAAATTGGAGAATTTGGTAACAACTGGCAAGATTGAGGGGAAAAGAGCAAGGGGAAGACAGAAGTATATACCAGGATGGCTTGGCCACGTGGTAAGGTCAAGACAAGAACACAGAGCTGATCCACGACTCTGGTGATTGCATGAAATGGCGAAACATGACCGCCCACACCTGCTACAGTATGATAATGGTAGTACAGCAGCCAGTACATTGTCTGTTACATTATGATAATGGTAGTACAGTAGCAAGTACATTGTCTGCTACATTATGATAATGGTAGTACAGCAGCCAGTGCATTGTCTGTTACTTTATGATAATGGTAGTACAGCAGCCAGTGCATTGTCTGTTACATTATGATAATGGTAGTACAGCAGCCAGTGCATTGTCTGTTACATTATGATAATGGTAGTACAGCAGCCAGTGCATTGTCTGCTGGTCAGTTCTCCTGATTACATCAGCTGTAGAGTTCCATTTAGTCAAGAAAGTATGTGCCTGGCACCAGATCTCTTATGTAAAAATGGTATGCATACATTTTCTTCACTTTTTTATTACTTAACATATTAACACCATTAATATAATGTGTCCACGTTGCAAGCTTCAGGTGAGAAATGCGGAAGTGTTTAATCCAAGTGTGATATCATAAGTTTTAGCTGGGGTAGGAAAAAGGAATGCTGGTTAATGAGTACAGAAACACTGAAGAAACTGGAGGCAGTAGACATGTGGTTTTGGAGAAGGTTGAGAATGCCATGGATAGAAGAAAAAAAACAGACACTGCTGTATCGAGAGTTGTAGGTATCACAAGATCACTCATAAAAGCCATGAGAAAAAGCAAGTAAAATATATAGGGCATGATCATGGCTCTCCACAGATCTCAGTCTTTGGTTTTCTGGATCAACTATGTTGCTGATATTCCTCCATGCCACGGTCTCAATCCATCCAGCATCATTTCTCTTGGTTTCTGCTGCTTCTCTTTCCCTCGATCTTTCCAGTTGTCACGATGTTCTCCAATGTCTCTCTTCTCATTACATGACTGAAGAAAGATGTTTGTCTCTTTCTTATTGTTGTATATGATCTAGTTTCATTAGCCTGTTTTGGGACGCAGAGGTGTTTCCAAGGCACCAGGGCCGGGTTATATACTGGCCAAGACCTATTGACGCGTCCTAATCTATGAAGCACAAATATTTGTCTCTCTGTTTCTCTATTGACCTTTCTATTAGTGTCCGTAATGTATAAATTGCATTGTTTGTGCCCTTTCCCTCCACAAATCTATACTGTTCTTCACTTATTTCCATGTTTATTTTCTTTCTGGTTCTTCTCATTATGATTCTGAGTAGAAACTTAATGGTTTATGAGGTATAGGGCATATCAGCAGAAAAAGTAGAATAGAGAAATTCGCTTTATGTGGAAAAATAGAGACTTAGGGAGAGAAAGACAAAGATATGTCAACAGCTTAAACAGCCTGGCAATAAATAATTAAGGCAGAAACAACTTCATCAAAATATCTAATGTCAGAGGGTTGGAGAGTCATGATTTCTGTCATCTGCTCCAGACCAGACACCCAAAGGAAGGTAGATGGTCACTCACCTGATTCAGCTAACAGCTAGGTAATATATATAAAGTTCTTAGTATTTCTCATCTCCTTTAATAGTATTTGCTAATGTGTTCTTATGACTGTGATAGCACTCCAGACAACTATAGTTTCACACAGCAGTGAATACATCAATTATGCATTTATTTGATTGTGGGTGACAATGTTGCTGAGAGGTGCTGATGTCTGCCTCGGAATTAACAGTTCTATTCCTGTCATATGGTTGGGAATCTTTCAGAAAACATTTTCTTATATCACACATCGCCCTGATTGCACATCCAACCTTCTTAGAGGGTGAAAAATAGGAGGCTCCATGTGCAAGTTAAACATGTTGGAAAGTGAAAAGAGTAGACCATAAGGCAGCAGCCATGGCAAAACTTGTTAGACGGAGAAACCTTACCCAAGGGTCGATAATGTTACCTTTAATCTAGAGGACATAAACCTTACACAAATGCTTGTGGTCTGAGTTAGATGAATAAATAGAGCATAACTAGATAACTAAATGTGACATTTAACTCAAACATGGAATGAAGAGGAGAAAGAATTCCATGACAGTAAAAAGTGTCTATAGCAAAAGAAAATTTCTTTCAGAGCAGTTTTTTTTTTTTTTCAAAACAGTAAGCACTTTGATGTAATCAGTCACACAGCAATCATATTTGATATGGAGAGTTGTGTTATAGATTACTTCCTGTGTTAGGGTTACTACCCCCTCAAACACACACAAAAACGCACTCACACTTGGCTATCTATAGAGCCTCTATATTATGTAGTTATTTTTTATTTACTTTCCAGTGTGTTTAAATAATTGTTGTGGAGTGTTTTTCTGAAATATAAAATGTTTGTTCATCATATATCTTACGTAGATATTTTTCATATATGTCTTCCATACGTAATTGTTTTCTCTAGAAGCAGACGCAACCACTAAAAAAATAACACTTCAGAGTACAACTTTTTTAAAATTTCATATGTGATTAACATCTGAAAATTATACTGCCTGTATATATTAGTTTTACTAACCACACACGAGTGATAAATATACATGTTATGTGAATTATTGAAATACACAACACTGAATATTTCTTAGAAAGTCATTTCTTTTTAATTTTGGGACATGGAGGATTCCCTCTGTGTGTCACTTTTAGTGGTGTGTAGTACAGTAACTGTTGATGTACAGACATTATTGCACTGTATGATAATTTTCTCACCAGCCCTCCTGATGTATAAAAATAAATTGCGTAACATTAATAACATTAGATGTGAGGATGAAACAGTATTGATTGCAGGCAATGTGCAGGATCTGCAACATTTAGTAGATGCAGTTGTTGCATACAATGAACAAGGGTTAGAATTCAACTGTAAGAAGACACAGATTATGATCGTCACTGGAAGAAAAAAATACCACAATGTAATATACACGTAAATGTGCATATTCTTAAACAAGTGAATTGGTACAACTATCTCGGAACAGTCTGATGGCAGGTGCCTTTAGGAGATTAGAACAAGAATCGCCATGGTGAAAGTAGCCTTTTACAAGTGGTAAATGTAATGACCAATAAAATGTCAATTGCAATGAGAAAAAGATTGTTGAAATGCTACATTGAGTCTGTACTTTTGCATGGATGTGAAGCATGGACAATGAGCAGACAAGCTAAAAAACATCTGATGGCTGTGGAAATGTGGTTTCTGAGGAAAATTAAAAGAATACCATGGACAGATAGAAAACCCAATGACCAAGTCCTACAAGAAACAAATGAACATTGTAAACTGATTAGAGAAAGTAGACGACATACTATGAGAATTGAAGAATGTGGTGATAACTGGAAAGATTGAGGGGAAATGAACAAGGGGAAGACAGAGAAGTCCACGACTCTGATGATCGGGTCAGATGGCGAAACATGGCCGTCCACACTTATCAGCATGGCAAATGATGATAATGAGTAGATAATAAGAAAATACTTAATGGCAGAAAGTTTTAGTTCTGTATAAGTAGGATAACATTGTGGACAGCCAACATTTTAATGAAATCTGGAAAGAAACCAGCTCACACAGAAAACATGAAATCTGGAAAGAAACCAGCTCACATAGAAAACATGAAATCTGGAAAGAAACCAGCTCACAAAGAAAACATGAAATCTGGAAAGAAACCAGCTCATACAGAAAACATGAAATCTGGAAAGAAACCAGCTCACACAGAAAACATGAAATCTGGAAAGAAACCAGCTCACACAGAAAACATGAAATCTGGAAAGAAACCAGCTCACATAGAAAACATGAAATCTGGAAAGAAACCAGCTCACACAGAAAACATGAAATCTGGAAAGAAACCAGCTCACACAGAAAACATGAAATCTGGAAAGAAACCAGCTCACAAAGAAAACATGAAATCTGGAAAGAAACCAGCTCACAAAGAAAACATGAAATCTGGAAAGAAACCAGCTCACAAAGAAAACATGAAATCTGGAAAGAAACCAGCTCACACAGAAAACATGAAATCTGGAAAGAAACCAGCTCACACAGAAAACATGAAATCTGGAAAGAAACCAGCTCACAAAGAAAACATGAAATCTGGAAAGAAACCAGCCCACACAGAAAACATGAAATCTGGAAAGAAACCAGCTCACAAAGAAAACATGAAATCTGGAAAGAAACCAGCTCACACAGAAAACATGAAATCTGGAAAGAAACCAGCTCACAAAGAAAACATGAAATCTGGAAAGAAACCAGCTCACACAGAAAACATGAAATCTGGAAAGAAACCAGCTCACAAAGAAAACATGAAATCTGGAAAGAAACCAGCTCACAAAGAAAACATGAAATCTGGAAAGAAACCAGCTCACAAAGAAAACATGAAATCTGGAAAGAAACCAGCTCACAAAGAAAACATGAAATCTGGAAAGAAACCAGCTCACACAGAAAACATGAAATCTGGAAAGAAACCAGCTCACAAAGAAAACATGAAATCTGGAAAGAAACCAGCTCACAAAGAAAACATGAAATCTGGAAAGAAACCAGCTCACACAGAAAACATGAAATCTGGAAAGAAACCAGCTCACAAAGAAAACATGAAATCTGGAAAGAAACCAGCTCACACAGAAAACATGAAATCTGGAAAGAAACCAGCTCACAAAGAAAACATGAAATCTGGAAAGAAACCAGCTCACACAGAAAACATGAAATCTGGAAAGAAACCAGCTCACACAGAAAACATGAAATCTGGAAAGAAACCAGCTCACAAAGAAAACTGATCATATGCTTCAGCATAGATAATCCACTTGTGTGTACATCAGCTCCCCTAAAGTTTAGATAGTTTTGTCGTAAAATTGGATACAAGGTGCAGAGAGTTAAATTTATTGGCTGAAGATGCGGAATTCACAAATGTATTGACATCTGTGTCAGTGAACATGCTGTGATCAATACAGACAGGTCAACTGTTAGCATCAAAAGTGTGCATGGGTCTTCTCAGCATGCTCATGCATCAGAATCATTAAGGAGACCAGAGATGCATTTAAGTGGCATGAGAATGGAAGTGTTGTCAGTAGCAATAGCATAACTTTGGCTCGAGTTGCAGAATTACACCCATGCTTGCATACTAAATGATTTATTGATAATGATATGGAAAGTGAGGCAGGTTTTGCATGCAGGCATTTGATTTAGTCTCTCTATATTCCACAACTGGTAGATTGAATTCATATTATACCAGGACATGTGAGTAATGAAAAAACAGGTACGCTTGCCAGTACTGTCACTATGAGAGCCTTAACCAATCAATCAAGATGGTGTTATGAAGATCGTTAGAGAGTTTAGTCAAATCAAAGGCTTTCAGTTGGATTAATCATCAATAGTTCAGATACAAATGCTAAGATTGAAGATGGAGTAGCCAGAACCAAGTGTACAGGGAGACTTGCAGATTGAGATTGAACTGGCACAGTCACTGACTGTAAGATGAAGGATATTTTACTGAGGATATCACAGCGTATTTAGGCATGTCCAGAGTGCAAAGATAAGGCACACTGAAGTGGAAGGAACTGAAAGGGGAAACTGGAATACAGGGAAGCTGGGGGGGGGGGGGGGAGCAAGATGAGAGATGATGAGACAGAAGATGCATGGAGAAATGTCTTTATTGGAAATGATAAATGATTGGTAGTACATGAAACGGGAGAGTGTGAGCAAAATTACAACCTGTATCATATGACATGGACTGTTGGATAAATAAAGACCATTGTAAGTGATGTTATGAATGACTAAATGCTAGAGAGATAGTTTTGAAACTGATCATGGGAAATCTCTCCAGTAATTAACATTGTCTGCATGTCCTTCATTACATATTTAATATAGTAAATACAAAAATGAAGTGAGGTTACCTGCATTAGAATTACACAAATGCAGTGAATTAAGAAACATTAAATACAAAGGGCCAGCTTTACAAGAATAGAAATGAAAGAGTGATTTAGCTACGAAGTATTCATCATCAAACAACTAAAATTTGTTTTTGTTTGCGGATGAATTGTGTAGTACAAAGTCCACTCTGTTATTTGTGATTGTGTCCTTTTGAAGTTGACCTTTTTACTGAAAATGTTTACTTTATTAATTGTTCTATATAGCTGCTTATTCTCATCATGTTCTGAGGAAATTACATAGTAATGTAACTTCCACAATCAAACACAGTTTCATAATTATTCCACCTGTTAAATTTTTTCACATGAATTATTAATGTGTACACACTTAAAGATTTTGATTGCTTGGTTGTTGTTTTTTAACAGGTAGTTTATTTGGTCAATACAGTTTTCTTTAAAATTGTCATTCTGATTTCATAGTACTAATAAAATTATATACATAAATAATGCAATTATTACACATTTCGTCATGCATGCATACAAACACACATGCCTGTGCATAAAGTGTCATACATATAGTATACTAATTATTTAATGCTTACATATATTAATACACTTTAATTATAAAATTACCACCCTTTTCATAAGCACATACATGCATACACTCAAACAAGCTTTTATTTGGGTTTTTTTTTTTAGCATATGGTTAAAGCTCAAATTATTCACATATAAATTTATTCCCGGAGCATTTGAACTTCACATACAATTTAAACATATTTATGCCACTTAAAACTGCATGTAATAAATAATTTTCATTTAAATGTCAGATTTAATTTACTGAAATGTTATATCAAACCTGTTCTGCTGTATTACAGTGAGTCTTGGAATGTGAAAAAAGAAGATAGTGTGGAGGCAATGGAAATGTGGATTTTGAGACAAATTTTGAGAATATTTCGAACTGTCAGAGTAACTAATGATTGCCTAGAAGAGACTAATGTAATTATAACACTGTATGCAACTATGACGAGGCTTCAAATGAAAATCATAAATGTACTTGTTTTGGTGGTGAATATATTCTGAAAAAGTAAAGAACAAATATATAATTTGTCAATGTAGTTACTACTGCATTGAAAGCAAGTCCTCTAGTGTCAATAAAGTGCTTGAATTCCTGTACAAAAACATTCTCTTGGTTGCATGTGTCACCACTCTGGGGTCACTGCTTGGTGAGCCTGCCCTTGTCATGAAATCTGTCACAGAAGTCACGCCATTTTGAAACTTCCTACTCCACTCATACACTTGCTGGACTGACAGGTATGCATTGCCATACTGGACCTTAATTTTCTAATGAATTTCTATAGACTTCACCCCATCAGTGATTTTTAAAAAATGGACATTGCTGCTCCTTTTTGGTACATTTCAAAAGTGGGGTGGCCACCTTTAAACTGTTTTATGACATCACCATGTTTGTCTGCACCATGATGTCACATGCTTAACACTCCTGACATCCTTATTAATAATATTGACAGGCTACAAGACAATGACATGGTTATTGTAATGTCTATCACACTCTTTAGGTTTTCATTTGAAGCCCCTTCGTATAAAAATGTGATAAATGGTATTCTTTGGTAATATAATGAGCCGAGAGGCATTGGAAAATGTGACAACTGAAAAGATCAGTAGTAAAAGAGGCAGAGGCAGACCAAGGTAAATTATACTGGATGGTCCCATGGTGGCATGGACAAATATCAATAAAATTGATCCATAACACCAAGGACCAAGTTTTATAGAGGGACATAGTCTATGCTTTTTGGCAAGGCACATGATGATTATGACAACTGTATGTTTTTTAAATACCAATGACAGCAGATATATTCTTTTAAGCATAAAAAGTGCATATCTATCCAAACTAAAATGTTATAACAATGTTTTACACCAGGGCAGTTAATTTGAAGAACAGTCAGACTACTGTAATTAGGATAGTTAATTTAGAGATTTTATTGTATATAACATAAAAGTCAAAATATACATTGCCTTTTTTTCTGCCACTTTATTTTGTGCTTGACATGTTGTGTGGGAGAAGCTTGGTCTGTGGTATAAGGGATGGATGATGTCAGAGGTGGTCTGATATGTGATTCAGGAGACGGCATACAGTGTTGTATTAGAGATATAACATGTTGCAAAGGAGGTAATATTTCACATAGTAAATTTAATTCACATAACCTTCTTAAAATTATAAGTAGTCCATACATACTATTCACATGAAATAAGAGGAAAACCTGAAGGCACTCTCAGAGAAAAGAAGTAGAAACAGACATGAACAATATGGGGAGGACATGGACAGAGATGCATGGGATAGCTAAAGATCTGGGGAGCTCAGAGTTAGTTGGTTGAGGGCTTATGTCCCAGTGTCGGGTAGAGTGCTTTAAGAATGCAAGCAGAAAGCACAGATTAAATGTAAACAGTTATAGGAATTTGTTCACTCTTTGAAGAACAGATTTGAAAACTTAGCTATGGGGCGGTTGAAAAGAAGCAGTTTTATCCATAAGGCAAATGTCTCTGCAGAGAAACCACTGAGCTACCCACAATTGGTGCCCTGAAAATTATTCCAGAACGAACTCTGTGGAAAGAGGAAAATAGACTATCACTACAAACCCAGACAAGAGTGGGAAGAATATTTAACAAGAAAGAAGAGAACAGTGTACAGTGCAGAACAGCCACTTTCAGCTTCCTTGATGAAGAATACCCACAGGACCTCTGGATCCGAGTCTACATAGATGGGTCAGCACAAAATGCTGTTCATAATAGAAGAGGGGGAGTGTACATAGAATACCCAAACAATACTAAGAACACAGGAAAGTACTGCCATAACTATGATGCTGAAATTGTGAGGCAATATCAAGATAGCACCAGAGAAATTACTAAATACCAGCCATGGTACACAACCTGGGGTGCTATTGGCAGATGCTAAATCAGTACTAAGGTGCTCCTGTCTGAGAAATTGCCTGTACTAAGGACACTACTTTCTTAACTTAGCAGTCAGTTTAAGGTCACCATACAGTGGAAACTACCCCTTTGTGGAATACCTGGAAACGAGAGCTGATCGGTTAACTAAGGAAGGAGCAAATGAAGAACACCCTGATGTACCCATTACATACCACCAAAAGAAGAGAATGATCAAATTGGTCAGAAAGCCACCAAATCCTGCTCAAGACGACTATCACGTTATGGACAGATCAGAACAAGTCATTACTCTGCGTCTCAGAACAAGACACAATAGATTACACAACCATATGTATAAAAAAAAGGTTAAGATTGGTGAATCAGCCATGTGCGCATACGGACTGGCGTCGCAGACAGCAGAGAATGCCCAAAATACAACATATCTAGGCAAACCTTCTGGCCTAGAGAAACGACAGTGGAAGATAAACTCTATGGACCACTGAGTGAGCTGAAAAAGACAGTTAAATTCATACAAGAGACAACATTGCAGTTATAAACATATTTCAAGCAAACGAAGGGAGAAGAATAGGAATTTGTATTTGCTAAATATGAGAATTATTATCTTATATTTACTTCCTGTTGTAGATGTTAAATGTTATTAATTTTTCCAAAAAATAATGTTACATGTGTAGTAGGTACATATTAAAATATAAAACAAAAACAGAAACTAAAAAACACCAAAAACAAATAGATGCATTTAACCTGGCAAAAGGAAAACAAAACAACAGTAATTTAGAAATGACAGGCAATGTACAGATTTTGTTCATATTCTGTTAATCTTTCTGTTAAATTGAGATAATATCTCATATCAGATAACATTTTCTTATGTTCGGTACTGCTTTTAAAATGACGTTGGAGATCGCCCATGCCAGTTAGTAAGGCACTTGATGATGATGACAGCTGCTTTTAATGTATTTTTCTTATTCATGTTGTATTATTTATTTACTGTTGCTATGTGTGGTGTTATTCATTATGCATTGTGTGTGTTCCATCCTCAGAATAGACACGATTATTATAATCATACTTACTTTGCTTCCATCATTATGCTTATTTCTCAATTGATTTTATCAAGAAGCCTAGTATTCTCACTTTTGGCTTGGATAGCACAATGCTTAGTGCACTTGTCTATCAGTATACTATAAAGGTCAAGGTTCAATTCCCAGTGGAGGCAGGATTGAACTTCTAACCTGAATGCCTGTAAGGAGAAACAAGGAATTTCAACTGAATGAAACCGCATCAATAACTAGAAATTCATTTGGATTAAAGATCAGTATAGTCAGGAACGAAGAGTCATATATCACTGACACTCAGCACTGCTGGCTGGAGCATGATCAGGCAGATGTGGTCAGGGCACTTTGGGATCATGTGTATCGTGTGAAAAAACAGATCCAGCATCCTTGCCTGGGGAGAATAGTGCAGCAGGGAGTGAGCAGAAGATCTCAGTTCTTCTTCTTCTGCTGTATTCATGCGGAGTTGTTTTTTTTTTTTTATGTGATCGCGTAGTGTCTGTTTACAGCAGAGCTACATTCTTGCGCCGTTAGGCCGACACATCTGATTTATGCGGGCATTTGTTGACCAGGTTAACCTTCCCAGGAGATCTCAGTTCTCCGAGGAAAGGCCAAACGGATACATAATCAGATTACAAGTTACCATTAGTCCTGAGTGCTGTGATGTCAGTTTTTGACTCAACTACTCATATCACTGCCAGTGTTAGCCACCGTACACTGATAGATTTTCTACAGAGGAGATGGAAGCATCTATAGATGTGTCTGGAATGCTCTGTTGATAATCTGAACTGAGCTGAATTTGTTCTTACCAGTGCAATAGACCGCCTTGCATTGGCTTTCTTACAATGATATGAGTGCCGGTTGTTCAGAAAGCAATGGCAAACTACTAACGTAAACTTGCCAAGTAATCACAAACAGCCATAAAATGCTGGGGTTCACTGCGACATCCTGTAAAAGATATGCAACTAACAGTGCAACTCTGGGGATGACTCAACCTCATACAAATGGGACCACAGTTCTGGGAAGGTAAAGGTGTCAGCGTAATCTAGACCAGAAGACACCCCCAGGGATGCTGTCTGGTCACAGAAAATGTAAACACTAAATATGCTTCATAGTGTGTACATGGGATGTACTTAATTACATTCACATTATGTGTTTCAAGGAGTACTGAAGCTATCAGTGTAACTTATTCATTACATAATTGTTAATACTTCTGGACAGAATGTTTTTATTCAGTTTTATTTTTACTTGCAACAAAAACAAAAAGTTAGCTCACAGTCTGACTAGTAAATAGCAAACAGTACTTCACCAGATAAAGAATACTCTGTGCAATAGTTCTTTGCTCATGGAATGACTCTTAAGATATTGCATAATGTTTATAAAGCTGTAATGTAATGTGAATCATGGATGCATAGTAGGGATGAGAGAGAGAGATTAGAAAGTTAACCAGATGAAAAGGTAACTGTTACTATATGAATGATATCATACCATGGTTGTCTGAATCAAAACACAAAATATGGAAGTTCATCTGAACTACTTCACCCATAATCTAATATGTCATTTGGGCACCATTCCCTCGTTGGTAGTGGTCTTGTGTGCAATTTTAATACTCAACAGAACCCAATCTCTCCTCACAAAAATTGACAATTACTGTAAATATTCTGTTGTAGGTTTTAAATTGTTTTAAAATTTACCGAGTGGCCATAGCGGTCTACTCTATCCAACTATACAGAAATTTTTCATGAGCACAAAATGTATGTAGAACCTCCTTTTATTATCAGAGATGGCTTGGCATAATCTACTACCAAGAGACCACAAGGGAGTGTGAATTGAGTTTTTTTTTCAAATATGAAAAAAAAAGAAACTATAGAAAATGAAAATATAAATATAGATGAAAATAATCAGTGTAGACAATGCCAGCTTCATAGGAAATATGTTTATTTTGTTAAATGTTGATTTGTTTTTCTGTAAATTATCTACAATGTAGTTGTGTGCAAGTCTTTATGTTAAAGTGAAACCTGTAATATTGAAACTTTAACATTCAGTTTATTATGGTGGTGTGGTGTGTATATTCAAATAATCATTACTTATTGCAGAACATTTATTTTCACATTATTTTCACTATTGACATTCCTCCATGCCATTGTCTTAGATTATTAAACATTATTGCCTTGTCTGCCCCAGCCTCTTTAACATTATTTTCATTCGCCACTAGTGGCAAGATAGAATCCATGGTAGTATAGTCACCAGTACACTCGCCTGTGGGTCCTGAGATCAAATCTTCCATGAGAGGATTCTTCATGACCACATGGCTCTGGTTGACCATCATCACTATCATTATGTGCTCCACAGATCTCAGTCTTTGGGGTTCGGGATCAATTCTATTGACATTCCTCCATGCCATTGTCTTAGATTATTAAACGTTATTGCCGTGTTTTTTAACCAATGATCTTATCAGTTGTCGTGATGTTCTCCAATACCTCTTCTCATTAAATGACGTTGTGTAAGTGAATAATGTTCTACTTTTATTAGCCTCTTCATGTCACACGTTCTTAGTTACTCTGACCCAGCCTCATAAAATGGATACCAGAAATTGTTCTGCATGGTAATGTAGCCAGTGTGATAAACTGGCCAGATCACACAAGCGCCATTTAGTTAGATCTGGTGTTGATCTAGCACCGAATCCTTAATATGTCACGATGGTATGAAACAAAGGCCCTCTAAATGTTTTTAAAAACAATTAGTGGCACAATTTGTTCTGACCAGTATAGCCTTGGGATGGCCTAGCCTCTTACATTGAACACCAGGAACGTTTATGTAAAGAAAAGTTGGTGACATTCGGAGGATCTGGTAAACCATGCCTAATAATGCTGTGAGAGTAATTTAAAACCATATTTTAAGATCTATAAACACAATGGTATCTTATTTGAGTATGTTTGACAGTATATTTAAAATAATTTGTTTCCCTTGCATTTAAGTATATAGATAAAGCTAGATCTATGGTGGCATCACATGTTAAAACTTATACCAGGCTTTGGAATGAATTACCTGAAATAGATACATTCTTAGATATTCAGATACAAATTGTCTTTACTTAGTTTTTCGACTTGTCAGTTAACTAATATGCCTTCTCACTGTGGTTATCAAAATTCGGACTGAATATTATATAGCATTCATGCATGTGAGAATTATGATTTTTACTGCATCTGTGTTTTACTGTTGGGTATTTATTAACACTTGTTGTTCATACTGGGATCGTGATTCTGTAACAAGTGACTGCAGATTAAAACAGTTTAAATTAATCATTTGATGACTTTTTGTCCACTTATATTTTGAAACAAGAATATAATGTAAAGCGTGTTTGGTTGAATTCTTATAAGTTATATATTGTATGCCAGTTAGCAGGGCAGCATGATCGAATGAGTAAGAATGCGTGTTCATAAACATCCGTTGTGCTGATGCCAAGATAAGGGGTTCAACCCCTACACCGGACAGCTGGACTAAGATGTTGACCTGTCGTCCTTGACTTGGGGGACGTAAATTACAAGTACCTCTGAAGTCGGAGTGAGCTCACCTGTTGGCGAGGGACAATGTTAATAGGAAAAGCTAATCCACACACAAAATGCAGTCCATCACTACTATAAATAGTGTGTATGGACTATACTTGAGTTCAAAAAAAAAAAAAAACTTATGTGTGAAGTTGTTTCTCTGTTTCTGTATATTCAGACAAGTATTATTAATTTTCTTCAAGTGGTTTGTTATGTGGAGAGTTCACCTCCCCTCCCCCCCCCCCCTCATAATTATTTCAAAAATCTTCTCTATCATAAGCAAGATGTCCCACATCTGTTATTGTCATGTGTAAATCTCTATCACGTCTAGAATCCATTTATGATGTGGCCTGTGTCTCTACTTTCACTGCACAATTCCCTCTATAATTATCTTTTTTTGGACTTATGTCTCTTTACATTACCAAAATATTTCATTTTTCTCATTTTTATTTGTCTTAATAACCAATCTTCCTCACTACTGAGTTCTTGTTGGATAGATCTGTTTGATCTCTTTTCCGCTCAATACATATTTAATATTATTCTGTAAAACTTATATTCAAGGGCACATAAGTGCTTTTCAGCTGATTTGTGAAATGTCCAAACTTCAACCCATACGTTGCCACAGGAAATACATCAACAAAAATTGTATTACTTATATTGAAATAGTAACATTGTTACGTCAGTCAGTACGACCACTTTCACTGTATACAAATATCTCCATGTTTCCCCAGTCTTCTCCCATACATCACACTTGTTTCTGCAGTCTTCTCCCATACTTCACATAAGCTTCCCCAGTCTTCTCCAATAAGTTTCCCATGTCTTCTCCCATACATCACATGTTTCCCCAAGTCTTCTCCCATACATCACATAAGTTAACTGTGTCTTCTCCCATACATCACACAAGTTAACTGTCTTCTCCCATACATCACATATGTTTCTGCAGTCTTCTCCCATACTTCACATCAGTTTCCCCAGCCTTCTCCCTTAAGTTTCCCATGTCTTCTCCCATACATCACGTTCCCCAAGTCTTCTCCTATGCATCACATAAGTTAACTGTGTCTTCTCCCATACATCACATAAGTTTCCCCAGTCTTCTCCTATATATCAAATAAGTTTCCCGTCTTCTCCCTTACATCAAATGTTTCCCGTCTTCTCCCATACATCACCTAAGTTTCCCCAGTCTTCTCCCATAAATCACATGTTTCCCCAGTATACTTCTATACCTCACATATGTTTCCCCCAGACTTCTCCCATATCTCACATAAGTTTCCCCAGTCTTCTCCTATACATCACATAAGTTTCCCCAGTCTTCTCCCATACATCACAAGTTTCCCAAGTATACTCCTATACCTCACATAAGTTTACCCAGTCTTCTCCCATACATCACATAAGTTCCCCAGTTTTTTCCCATACATCACATGTTTCCCCACTCTTTTCCCATACATCACATGTTTGCCCAGTATACTCCTATACATCACATAAGTTTTCCCCTGATTTCTCTCATACATCACGTGTTTCCCCAGTCTCCTCCCATATATCACATCAGTTTCCCCAGTCTCCTCCCATACATCACATGTTTCCCAAGTCTCTTCCCATATATCACATCAGTTTCCCCAGTCTTCTCCTATACATCACATAAGAACTTCAGCACTATGCATAGACTATATAGCACCAGCAAGGATTCAAATGTATGCAAATCTGACATGCTGTAAATATTCTTTTATGGGTGGGTATTTTCTTCTTTTTAAATTATCCTCGGCGGCAGTTTATTTGTCTTGCTCTTTTCAATGTCCAACTACCAAGGGATTTTTAACATTCACAGTGTAGGGCATGAGTTTTTTGCCCTGGTCTACAAACAGACATACAATTCACTACTGCAAGAAGAGTATAAGTATATCACCCTATTATTACGTAAAGAAATCCATAGAATATGCTCTGTGAATTGAACCAGGTATGCGCTAGTTAAAGGTCAACATCATCGCAACTCTAAGCCACTCCACTATGAGAGATAAACTGCTTTCCTAAATTAGAATTAAGACAAAGTGTGTATTTTAGAAAATACAATGTATGTCTGTCTAATTGCAATAACAATATTAGCATTTAAATAAACTAATGGAAATAAGACTATGTTCTTCATTTTTCGGAAAGCATTTTGTGTTGACTGTGGATGGCAATAATACCACTTAAAAAGACAGAATTAAGAGAGAACTAGTATATTCTGGGTTCAATTTGAGTCGACAGTTAAATTATAACTAGAAGAGGATGGGTTAATAAAACGGCTGTCTTGGACCAAAAGTGTCAAAAGTTGATATTTTAACTACAGTTAGTCACAACTTGTTTAATTGACTACAGTAAGGCCTCAGACTGTGTTCAACATCAGAAATTTGAGACATCTTGCGAGACACAGAGTTTCCAACACATGTGATCCACTGAACTGAAACACATCATGAACAACAAGCAGCTGTCAGAGTGTCTCTCTGGTGAAACATCAAACTGGTTTGAGATACAAAGGGGAGCATGTCAAGGTTGGATCGTCTCTCTATATACATACCTGTTCATCATGTGTGCAGAAAGTTCATGAGGCATCAAAAATTATGAGAGCCGTGAAAGTTTTGATCCACTGATAATCAGTTAAAATCTATTTCCAGAACTCGGATATAGTCCTCCTATCAAACTGCAGAAGTATTGGAACATTTACTCCTGTCTGTCAAGAGTAACAGTAAAGATTACAAATCGTTTTTGTTTTATTTCTGTCCACATGTGTGTCATGTTTCCATTACCCCTACTCCGTTCAACCTCAGCAAAGAAGTTATAATTAGGACCCATCCAAGCCTCAAATTAATAATTGTGACCAAATCAGCCACATCTCGAAAATTAATCTGAATGGGATTGTTGTCCTTTGGAGGTAATGTATGTCTGTCTACATATAAAATGGGATGTTGTCCATGAGAGGTAATGTATGTCTGTCTACATATAGAATGGGATGTTGTCCATGGGAGGTAATGTATATCTGTCTACATATAAAATGGGATTGTTGTCCATGGGAGGTAATGTATGTTTGTCTACATATAAAATGGGATTGTTGTCCATGGGAGGTAATGTTCGTCTGTCTAAATATAAAATGGGATGTTGTCCATGGGAGGTAATGTATGTCTGTCTATATATAAAATGGGATTGTTGTCCATGGGAGGTAATGTATGTTTGTCTGTCTACATATAAAATAGGATAGTTGTCCATGGGAGGTAATGTATGTATGTCTACATATAAAATGGGATTGTTGTCCATGGGAGGTAATATTTGTCTGTCCACATACAAAACTACATGTCAACTAAAAATAAATTAACGAGACAGAAATTGAAAATGTCACAAACATACCTTGGATCCAAGATTAAACCAATGTAAACTTAAAAATATGTTAGAAAAATGGTTTTGGCCATGTATGGAATGCAGAAGTTAAACAGTGTTAAACGCCTGTGGCACAATAAACAAACTAATGTACACATTTTGAGAAAATACATCTTATCTGTAGAAACATTACAGATGTGAGTTATGGGATATTTTTGTAAACACTAAAGAAGTAAAACGGCGCTGTTGACCTTAAATATTACAGAACAATTCTTAACATGCCATGGATCAAGAAGAAGAAAATTACTAACATCTGAACATTGTAGCTCATAAACAGCATTATGTCTCAGAATAAAATACTCTGGCAATATTAAACACCTTTATGGTTCAGACAGATAAATGGAAGGCATGATTCCTGAAAGAAGAGGAAGGAGTCTGCCAGCACAAAGGTGGACATCAGAGACATCTTTGGCATGAAATTACATGAGGCAGGGGAACTGGCAAGGGAGCAAGAGTCTTTCCAGCAGACCATTGAGAGAACATTCTGTAGTGGACCTGCAATGTGATGATGATGACAGTCAGTCATACATTCAAAATGCTTCATGTCCTTTTGCAGGATGTTGCAATCAACCCCAACCCGAGGTTGATTTTCTAGACAAGTTTTACATTCAGTAGTTTACCACTGCCCTCTGAATGGGAAGTTAACATTGAGATACAACTGAACAGTGTAGGGAATAATTCCCTCTATCCCGTCATCAGCTCACTGCAAGCTCAAGCACATTAACTAAGTGTCATGGGATGATTAATCATGTTAAGTGACTTTCTGTATCTGCCATGGGCTTATATAACAGCCAATATGTTGTCATTGCGTTAAAATACATGTCATCCACCAAATTAACAACTTAAGTAATAACAGGTGACACATCTCTACTTCCCTTTATTTCCACCATCCATTTTTGTTAGATCCAGACCTACCTTTTATTTGGCACTGAGTCTGTTACAGAGATAGGCTAATTGAATTCTATAGTTCCCTTAGGCTGTTGATTTCATCAAACAACAAACTATTTGAACAAATAAAGAAAAATAAACCATAACCTATCTATATTTTTCAAATATAACAAGCAAGCACGGGTTTAAAATTTGGCAAACTACTGCTAACATTATACAGACCTTGTGTGGTAAAATGTGATCTGGCAGTTAATTAATACCCAGAATTGTGAAGTAGGTGACCTATCTTCTCCACAACGGATTATACACAAAATAACTGAAGTCAGACTGTTGTGTTTACAAACTGTATCAAGTAGGATCTCAGTCACTAATGGTCATATATGTAAAGTAAGTAAAGGACATGTGTACTCTCAAGGCACATTGGGCATATGGTGCTAAGTCCCCATATTTATAGATCAAACTGGCACTCAGTGGGTGATATGGTCAGTATCACACCTTTACGTATACATTTCCTGGCATTCATTTTAGGCTGAGTCGACCTGGTAGCCCAAGGCAATTTTAAAATCTGCTCCAGTTTGGATTCATATCCTGACCACAAGATCAGCAGGCAAACATCTTATCATATATGATGAGTGTATTGTTATCATCCAGAGTCATTTCTGCACTGGTCACCTGAAAAGAGTCTCCAACACCCTCTATCTGTTTATAGTATGTCTAACATAGATGGATTTAAGATGTGATGGATAATTTACACATGACATCAGTGTTACATATATCATATAAAATATATACCCACACACACAGACAAAATAAGACCATTTGGGGTCATGTATTTATCATGTCTAAAATACACACGCACAGATAAATTGTGACAATCTTGGGTTGTATATCAATGATAAACACACACACAAACATACACACGCGCACATACAAACCCATACATAGAATAAGATCATGTGAGTCTTTTTATATCATATCTAAAATACACATGCAGACAAAATATGACCACGTGATTATGTATATCAAGAATAAAATATACACAGTGATAACAACACTTATATGAAACCTCAATCCACCCGTGATTTTATTGCAGTCTAGAATTCTCAAATCAGGGTGAAAAAATAGATCTTTATGGAATGTTAACAATATCATGGCAGTCACATATCATCAACAGTAGCCATAATTGCTTCTGCCCTGAAAACACTTTTTATAAATAGAAAAGCTACCCAAAATAGAATATTTATAGCATATATATTTCTTACGTTGACGTGGCAAGCAAAGGGAAGACACTACACTAATTTAATACGTTTATTGGTATTTAAACGGCTAGTGGTACATTCAGTAACATGAATGTTAGTCTTCAGATTGAAAATACCTAACAAACCACACAACAAATGTATGTGACATTCACACAGTCTTTCTCCCTCTCTCTCTCTCATTTATGTGTATGCAAATGATGGAAAAAGGATGCGTTGCTGTTTGTAAGTAGTAATGTTTATGTATGGGAGGGAGTTACTATATAGTGATCAATAGTCATTATCCTCTTGTTTGTGGGTGATGCAAAAGATCCCATTGTAAAACGGGTTTGGTGTAATGCACAGAAGAGACACCCTGAATTTACAGCTAGGAGAAGAGAAGAGAAGCTGTCAAACCACAAGAGATTATAAGATACTTCTACTGATATAACGTGGCAAGTGAAAAGACTTCATGAATATAGGTCACAGTATTATAAAAATAACTGGAGTTTAAAGGCAAGAGGCCTGGCTTCATTGCACTGAGATTAATTCTATATGGCTTGGTCTCTTTTTGATGAGTGACTTGTAAACACCGTCGCATAGAGAAGACCTCCATAACTTCTGCAACGATCCCTAGGGGTCTAAAGAAAAATTTCACCCATGAACTGAATGAGAGTCCGAAAATAAACCCATGACCTTCAGACCCATAGGCAGGTGGCTTGACCACTTCACTTGAGACCCCCAGTGTTATAAAGATAAAGTGACCTACTCTTTTCCTCAACACAAAGGAATATCATTGTTGTCATGTGCCATGCCAATGCAGCAAAGACACTCATAATCTTCCACAAACATCTGCCCTCTGTGTGCAGAGGACTATACATAAAGCCAGTCATTTTAATATTCCAATTGCCACCAATGCATACTGCAGTACAGGTCAGTCAGACATCAACAGTAAAGTTTGTCCCATGGCGGAGACTGCCATTGGACTGTGATGTGTTACGCCATCGTATATTCTAGGCCATTACATAAAAGGAGGGGTCGCGGTTCCCTTCCTCGTGACTTTTCCTTCCCAGAAAATTCTGAAAACTGTCTGGTAGCCATTGTTATGAGGCTGGTTGACTCTAAAGCTGTACCAGTTGTAAAAGGCAAAAAGGAAAGAAATGGCTGTCTCTGCTGGAGATTGAACCCACTTCACTGTCTTAACAGCAAGCATACTAACCACCATGCCACCACAGTTCCAAGATGTTTACTCTGTGTAAAAAGTAAAAGTAAAGGCCATCTTGTCACGACACAAGGTATATTGGATATGAGGTGCTAGTTTTATGTGTTCTAACCAAGCATCACTCAATGGGTGATGTGGTCACTTGTGTATATATATCATATATATGGCATAACAATTAATTCGACATATGGCTATTGTGAGCTATGAATCAAGAAAGAGGATGCAGTTGAGATGAATAAGAAGATAGTTACAATTATTGACATCATTGTAATAGACGAAGAGAGAGCAGTTTATTGTTTTTTTTGTTGGCATTCGCTCACTCTGAACTCAAGCATAATCCATCACGTGCTTCTACTTATAGTGGTGCACTGGACTGAATTTTGTGTGCGACTTAGCTTTCCCCATTACTAGTGTCCCACATCATTGGGCGAACCCACTCCAACTTCTGAGTTACTTGTAATTTACACTCCCAAGTCAAGGACGAAAAGTCAACATTTGAGTCCAACTGACCAGTGTAGGGGTTGAACCCATTACCTCATCAGAACATCGAAAGTTTAAGAGCATATCATATTATCCATTCGGCCATGATGACCTTAGGAGAGAGCAGTGTCTGGTGCAGTGGGAGGACACACATTTAGATTGAACACAAATATGATTATACTGCAGAAGATGTCATACTATGCCCTTTTAGATCTATGATACACAGTCAGAAGTTACAGTGAACACTCTCTGCTTCAATGCAAAACTAAGGATTTTTATGTTTAAGTGCAAAGTAAAAGATAATTATCTCCACATTGACAATGAGGATTAAAGATGCTTCTGCTGGCTTCATTACCCAAGGAAGTGATTTGTTTTCCCTGTTCTTTGACTTACAATTAAAGATAGTTTCTAGAAGCTCACAATAAATAGCTACAGAACAATGTGTCATCTGTTTTTTTTTTGTTATAGTCACTTATTAACAATTCTGTAAGTGATCATCACATGTGGTGATTTTTTTAACATCAGCAACAAACTCTGGTCCATAGGTCTGCCTTTACATGTAATACAACTCTGACCCATTACTTTAAATCTTGGTCTTCGCAGCAAATAACTGTTATTCTTAGGTTAAATGTTTTAAAGGCAAGAGGACTGACTTCATTGAGCCGGGTATTATTCCATTTGGCTTGGTCGCTTTCTTTAGGAGCCTGCCAAAAGCGCCACACAAAGCACAAACTCTATAGCTCCAGCGATGACCCATAAGAGTCTGTGAAAACTGCACCTGTGAACTGAATGAGAGAGCCTGGAATTGAACACACAACCTTCAGAACCTGAGGCAGGTGGCTTAACCAGTTCGTCACAGAGACCCCCATTCTTAGTTATCTTCAGTCAGCCTCTCTTTCACCTACTTACTCATGATATGAGGAGTGGCTGGCCGAATGGCTAGAATGTCGGATTCTCCTTTGGGAGACTCGGGTTTGAATTCTTGGTAAGGTGTGGTATTTTTTTCTGTCAGGGGCAAAACGAAAATCCTAACCTGCAGTTCGCTGCGACTGCACTAGCCAGGCGGTCTTAATTCCTCAGGCTCAAGGCCCCCCTGCCATACACTGCAAGGTACTTTTAAAAAAATATTTGCATATCCTTTACAGGACGTTGTAGTCAACACCTGCATTTTACTGTCGTTGTTGATGTCTTGGCAAGTTTTACGTTCAGTAGTTTGCCATTACTTTCTGAACAACCGGCTCCCATATCAACACTTTAAAACCAATGCGACGTGGTCTGCTGACAAATCGGTCATCGCTGTGTTTCGAACGCGGGTAATCGGCATTACGAATTGCAACCACAATGCCATCACCATGGAGAACAGCCCAGGTACTATATAGGCAGTAAACGACAGTTTTGACTCATGGTGTACAGAGTCATTTCCAGAACACTGCTCTCAGCACAGTATAGAAAGACTCCTGATCCTTTGCCAGTCCCTCCTGCTTCTCGCATTTTCATGCCTAGTGATTTCTACTGAAGTCCATAAAATGACATCTCTGCTGGTGGCATAAGGGGTTTCTTCCCCAGGGATATGGTAATTACAACATCTACCTGTTATGCTCATGTCCATGTAGTCCTAACTTCTTCAGTTAAGTAATTCTTCATTACTAACAATATTTGGCTAGAAAATGGCAATTCTCCTTATGTAGGTTGTAAGAGAGACAACCATGTAGGTATTTATTGATAAATTACTGTCCAACTTTCTGCACCACACAGAAATACATTATTAATACACTCTAAGCGGTTTCTTTGTATTGTGTCAGGGACAATGTCTAGAAAGAGATGACAAAAACTATACTAGTTTTAGTTTTTCGACCACTAATGTCTTTATTTATTCCTCCACTTGGTGTTACTACTTCTTCTAGTATCTATCTTTATATGAACTATGTGTTTTAATACTTGATTATGTTTGTGTAATATATCCTTGAAAGAACCTATATCATATAATTTAGGTCTTCCTTGGGCTTTATAGCTAGATCTTTTTCAGATGAAGACACAAAGTGTTAACTCAGTAAGGCTGATTCTCTCAAGAAGTCCAAACTACATTGTCTATTGTCTCCACAGACCTTGTTAGATCATGATTCTTTATTTTAACATGTAGGATGTTTTTAACTGCACACTCTACCACCTTTAGAAGACTGTATAACAAACAACCATTGTTGTTTATCCATCAAGAATGATGATGACCATTGATTTCATTCAGTGGGGTTGAAGTATGGAACCGTGAGTCCTAAGATGGCTGGTAAGGCCTATTTTGGCTCGAAATGTTCTTTGACAATGTAGGCAAAGAATGCATGACATTCCAGGAGGAGGATCTCCTGCAGTGGTTTTCTGTCCAGCCTTTTTTTCACAGCTCTTGCAGTTCTGTTTGCTTCACAAGTGACTGCACCTTTGCATAATGATGTATGCCATGAATTTTGGTCTTTGGCAGCAGTTTCCCATGTGTCATGATGAATTCCAAAAGCTTTTAGTGAGATCTTCAGAGTGTCTTTAAACCGTTTCCTCTGGCCGCCTTGGGGGCGATTACCACAACATAGCTTGCTCTAAAAAATTTGTTTAGGGAGCCATTAATCAGTCCAGCTTGGATTCTATTTGCATTCAGTATGCAGATTGTCTCCCTTCTTGAACGTATTAGATTGTACAATAATGTTATTTGAGTCTGAAAGTGGTGCAGTATCATCTGCACTTATATTATCTTCTAGTGTAGAAAATGCACATTGCCCAATTTATTCCTGTAGGAGTCAATCCATCAGAAGTAGTCCCCACAGTGAATGTTGGCTGCAATAGATCAACACTCTCTGTCTCTTGCCCTTGTTGTACACACTGACAACTGCTGTTCGTCCATCTCTTGATGTTATTTTCCCACTTGTACATCTGTCTACTTTTGCCTGCCTTTAACTCTTCCCTCCAGTATGGTTTTTACAAGACTGCAATGTCTTTTATGTGACCAAAATATTTAACTTGTCTCTGTTTTTATTTCTTTTATGAAACCTCTATTTATTCTCAGAATCTCTATACCTTCTTTATTTGATTGTTTTTGTTTGCTCCCTGTGAGTATCAATATTGAATACCATAATCGTCAATAATGACAATTAATTTAAGAATAACCATATTTGAGCACCAGAGGAACGTTTTGAAACAGGTGAGATCAGATAATCAATCAAAGAAACCAGAGAGACAAATTTATATGCAGTGATCTGCAATCATAGAAGAGAAATAAACTGATATTAAAGAGCACCCTAAATAAATAACAGAAAAAAAATCAATTCTTTAGGTATACACTCTCAGAAATTAGGAAGGAGTTACGTCATGTTAGTTAGGATAGACGCCGAAGAAATTAAATAAAAATAGGTGTTCCTTTGCTCAATGAATAGTAAGAAGCGTCGGTGTCATTTCGAAGTGACAGTTTGTATCGGATGTGCCTACAGCTTCCATGTTTTCTATTGTACAGCCTCATCGTATATGTTCTTTCTCACCAGTGTCTTCTGTGAGTGTCAATCAATGCCTATTATTATATTTCTCTGGCGAAACAAGTCAGTGGAGTCATCTCCCCTACATAATCTTTTTGTTATGGAGACAATGCAACGGTATGTTCAAACAAAATGGCGACCATGGTTATCAGGATTTTGAATTTGACGATCACAAAATGTTGTCTAGATTAGATGTATTGTATATACGGATATTAATCACACTTAAATGTAAGTATCGTAACCACAAATATGGTAATACTGCAGCTGAATTACATAGTTTTATAATTAAAGCAGTCTAGATATCGTATCATTGGAAATTCAGAATTATAAATATTTATAAAATGTGAAGGGAAAAAAATCCGTCTACGGTCTAGTCTAGCTAGTGAGTGTTTATTTTATATTTATTTGACTCGGTTTTGATACAACAGTATGATATATTTTCATTTTTTATTTAGACAGCTGTATTATTTATGAGTCGTCAGGTTTCGTTTAAGGAGGAAAATATTGCCTACCTAAATTTGAGTTTACATAAATAAATACAATTATTTATTATTTGGTTTATTTTTATTATTTTTTATTAATTATTTAATTCTTCTAGTCGTTAAAGTTACAGTTGATTTTCATTTATCATTTATTATGCTGAACAGTGAGTGAACTAGTGCAGTTAGTACAATCTATAAAGTGTAGTATATTAACATTGTATAGTAATAGCAGTTCAAGGTTTCACATGATATGACTGTTGGTTGGTCTATATTATAATAATATTAATATTTCCCATTATGGAGTGACTATACACAAAATTTTGTGAATAGTAAGAGCCGCTATACACAAAAATTTGTGGCTGGTCATGCGATTATTCGGCTGGTCACGTGATGTCTACTTCCTTTTGACTACATTATTAATGTTTGTGGAACTATTGTGTTCTCGATAGTGTAGTGGTTAGTATCTCCGCCTGTCATGCGGGAGACTGGGGTTCGACTCCCCACCAGCAATTATTTTTTTTTTATTTTTATTTATTAAATTTTTAATCAATCAATCGGGTGCCTTCTCCACAATAAAGGTTGGCTGCAGTGGATCTCCAACATTGTCTGTCTCTCGCCTTGAGTGTACATTCTGTCAGGCCAATGTTCGTCCATCACTTGATATCTTCCGACTTGTATCGTTATCTACCTCTTGCTCGCTTGCCCTCAACCTTGCCCTCCAGTATGGTTTATATAAGAGTATCATGTCTTTTAACATGGCCGAAATATTTCACTTGCCTCCTCTTTATTTCTTCCAAGTTTTTCTAGAACCTCTGCATTTGATTGGTTTTGTTTCCATGAAATATGATATATTTGTCTGTATATCCACATCTCCAGGGCTTCTAAGCGACTTCCTATTTGCTTGTTTTAGGAACTAAAATATATATCACTGTACGTAGAGTGTGTCCTTGTCAACAAATATTGTCTTTGTGAGTTTCGAAGGAAAAGAACTTGCAAAATAAAAAAGACAGACAAGAATAGAGAATAATAGGGTCTTCTTCAAATTTTTGTGTATAGCAGCTCGCACTATTCACAAAATTTTGTACCGAATAATCACGTGACCAGCCACAAATTTTTGTGTACAGCGGCTCATACTACTCACAAAATTTTGTTAATAGCGGCTCCCTTCCCATTAAGTGTATGGGATGAGGCAGTTGAAGTTTTTGGTCTGAAGCCTAATGACCAATGTGTCACCAGTGATTGTATTTGTATGGTACCTTTGTGCCTTGTTGGAATCTATTCCCTTGATATTTGGTCTTTCACTAACTCAATAAACAACACCTCTTAGGTTGTCGACACAAAGTGGTAGCTGATTTGGCTTTAACCTCACATGAAGTTCAAACCACTTATCACTTTATTTGTTATCTCTATATAAATTCAGTCATAAGTGCACTTTGTGGTACCCATACTTTATATTCTTCCTTGTTCACACTAAGACTGCCATATTATTGCTTCTAACGAAAGTATTAAATTGTTTCAGGTTTATGACATTTTCGTAAATTTTTTGTTGTTGAAATTATTTTACTGTACCTACACTTATATAGCTGGCTTCATGGCCAAGGGGTTATGGATGCAGTTTGTAATCCCACATACCGTGTTTGAAACACAGCTGTGTTGGTTTTTTATGAAATGTAATGGGTGCTGGTCGTTCAGAAAGCAATGGCAACAAACTACTGAACGTAAATTTGCCCAGGAATCACGAGCAGCCAAACAACGATGGGGTTGACTGCTATGTCCATAAAGGATATACAACTAACTTTTTCCTTGTAACTTAGGGAGTGATGTTATCACAGTGAATAGCACACTTGTCTGTTGGTCCAGTGGTCATGCTTAAATCTGCCTTGAGATAGGAGTTTTTTTGACTGATTCAGTGACAGACAAAAAGTAGGTTTGGACCAAACATGGTCCACAATCAAATGAACAAATATTTTAATGTAATTTTCCATTCACTGAGCATTGAAATTGTGGAAGATACCACGAAACAAAACAAATAACACTATGGCCCTAGCATGGCGATATATCGTCATTCTGTCCAAATAGAGGGTCACATTTGGCGATATATTATCCTTTGGCAGTGAATCAGTTAATTCACCTGGGCTGCCAGATCAGCCTGACTTGACCTAAACTATTACAAGGAAATGTTCTGAGAAATCAAGGTGGCCAGTGTGGTATTGACCATTTTGCCCATTGAATGCAGGTGGGTATAGAAAAAAATGGGGCTAGCACCATGTACCCAATACACCTGGAGGCATGAAAAGGGGTCTTTTACTGTATGCCTATACTATTGTGTAATATTTATGTCACCATTTCTACTTTCTGTCTCTTATGTTTTTATTTTTTTTTTGTTTTGCTTATGCTGCATCAGTAGCTCTTGAAATTGTACATCTTTCCTACTTTACTACCAAATGAATTATTTCCAAATACATTATTTAGTCGCTTTAAAAAGCGTTTAAAAGTCGACTTCATTGCACCGGGTTTATATCCCATATAGCTCAGTCTCTTTCTGCAGCGTGGAAAGTGTCACACAAAGCACAAACTCTGTAGCTCCAGCTACGACCCTCAGGAGTCTCTGAGAAAAAAGCGCTCGTGAAAGAAGGACGCTGCCCAAGTTTGACGGCTTGACCACTTCGCCACGGAGATTCCCTAACATTATTTAGTGTATGATTTCAGTCGAAAACTTATAAAACATGCATCTTGATAAGTAATGGCAAAGAAGTCAGAAGTGAAAAGTAAAATAAAGGATCCTTTTACACTCCTGTAGCGAAGGGGTTACGGGAGGAATTTGTAATCTGGCATACCACATACGGAATACAGCTGCGGGTGATTTGGAGGCAGACAGCCCTGCGCTGGTTTCATGCAGGTGTGAGTGCCGGTAATTCAGAAAGAATGACAAACTTCTGAACGTAAACTTGCCAAGAAATCACAAACAGCCAAAAAATGCTGGGGTTGACTGCGACTTATATAGACCTATGATCATTATCACACCGTCTGTCGTTATTTCTTAAGACATTTTCTGCTACGCATTTTAGGATGGGTTGATCTGGGAGCCCAGCTCAGTGTGTGTGTGTGTGTGGGGGGGGGGGGGGGGGGATGGACCTCTATTGGAATTCTAATACATGGCCAGCAGGCAAGAAGCATGCTAGCCATTGTTCTGCTGTGGCTCCCAAAGACAGAAATGTACATTATCATCTCAAGCAGAATGAAGAAAAATAACCAATTTTTGTTTTATCTACAAGCCCAGTAAATTAACTGATTGTTTTTTTTTTGTTTTTTTTTTTGGAGCAAAAATGCCATTAATTAGACCACCATTGTCAAAATTGTAGAAGTAAGACATTTCCCTTTCTGAACTGCAGTGGCATCTCTAAGATTTAACACATTCACAATATTAATTTTTTATTATTATTTTGACTCTAATAAATATTTGTGAATATGGTTTAATTTAACATAATCATTTTTGCATATTCTAAAGATATAAAAGAATAAGCATTACCTGCTTATGTCCTAGAGATTATAGAGCAAAGAGCATCTTAATTTTAGTAAATAAATACAAATCATGAGGTTGATGATGCAGAATGGTCAGACAAGTTGTTAGAAGTTATTTACAGACTGCATTACTTTTAAATATTTAATGCTGATATATAACATAATTTTAAAATAATAACCTTGCATTATTGGCTATTGAAAAACTTGTGACTGGTTTAGTTTTATATAAATCTTTTGCCAATTTTTGAAGGGAAAAAAAGGCAAGTTTTTTTTCATTTCAGTTCATGTCCTAGATAATATAGAGCATTGAGCAAGTTTGTAAATGGTTATTTATTGCTCCCAACAGAGGTTCCAAATGTTGGGGATGGAGTTGGGGTGAGCGCCCAACCTTGTACAAATACCCCATGGCTCGTGCATTCATCACCTCTGCAGCAAAAGTCCAACTCCTGGCCTTCTCATGGTGGAACTGTTTTAACTAACAGGAGAAGGGGCGGTGGCAAGTCACTGGCGTCAAGAAATAACCAGAACGCTCTAGATGTGTATGCACGTACATGCATGCACAGACACGTGTGTGCTTGCCTACACACCTAAGCTCGAGTGACCAGCCAGCAGGCGCACCACAGAAATCAGGATGCCACGCAATTACACCATGAAATATGCCGACTACTGCTAAATGTTATGGTGCTCTCCCTGCTTTGGACCCCCAGGCAGGTGCAGTGCCAGGCCCTATGCCTCAAATGGGTCCAACCACAACTACTGGAGGTCCTTCTCAGATGTCCTGTAGAGCCAGGGGATCTGAGAATAGAGCGTCTGGCCATACCAAACAAAGACTAAAAATAATGTACTGGAATGCGGAGGGAGTCAGCAACAAAAAGATAGAACTAGAAAACATCTTGGACCAAGAAAAAGTAAGCGTTTGTTGCTTGCAAGAAACTCACCTCAATGAAAATATAGCCTTCAAAATCAGAGGCTACCAGTGTTACCGATCTGACTGAAAGGACAATGAAAAAGGGTGGGATACTGACCCTTGTAAAAAAGTTGAATTTTATGTGGAAGGGGCTGAGTATCGGACACTTAACCGTAAAACAGGCAATGCAGACCTACATCTGATCAATTACTACTGTCCAAATGACCACCCACAGGCACTGGACACACTACCATTAACAGAAAAAAATGATTGTGTGTGGCGATTTCAACAGCCACTTGCAGAACTGGGGCTATGATCACATGGACCAGAGAGGAGAGAGACTGGAAGAATAGACTCATCTTGATTAACAAGCCGTCCGACCCACATACTTTCTACTCGAGATCATGGCACACTACAACTACACCTGACCTGGCTTTTCATTCACCAGACCTGGAGTGGAAAATTACACAAATTGTTGGGAAACAACTTGGTGGCAGTGACCATCAGCCAGTCTATCTAACTGTAGAAAATGAGCTTGTAAGTGAAAGCAGCGCCCTCGCGTGGTGGAACTACAAGAAAGCAGACTGGGCAGTATACAAACATCGCACCAGTATACTGGTTAGAAACCTGAACACTGAGAAAGACAAATAAAGTAGTTGAAGAGTTTGGGAAATGCATACTACAGGCAGCATGAGAAACAGTACCAAGAGGAGCCTGTAAATATTATAAACCCTACTGGAGTAGTGAACTGGAACAGTAGCATAAAGATGTGGAAGTGTGTAGAAAGCAAGCAGAGGCCAAACCCAGCCAAGAGCACCACATTGAATACCAGCACGCAAACGCCATATTTCAATGGGCCAAGCTGCAGGCTATATGGAAAAGCTGACAGGAGAAAACAGAGTTACTGAACTTTGAAAGATGCACAAGGAAGTTGTGGAAGCTAATAAAACAACTTAACCATGAGGGCACAGGGAGAAACTCAAAAATTGCCCAACATAAAGACAGAAACATCTTAACAGGAAAGCAGGCAGCTGACCATTTTGCAGACTTAGTCGCACAAGATAACAATATTGAAATTAGTCAAGAGAAACAACAAGATATTCGAGAGAAATGGCAACATACAGGACAGAATGAAATCGTACATGAAGTTCTGGAGGCACCTATCACAATCAGTGAACTGGAGCTAGCCACATCAAAACTGAAAATGAGAAAGTCACCAGGAGCTGATGGTATCTCCAATGAAATTATCAGGAACCTAGGTACATTGAAAGTGAAAGCATCCTTGTGCCACAGCAGGCTGGCTTTAGGCAGTGCAACTCTACAGAAGATCAGACAACCTACCTCTCGCAAGAAATTGAGGATGCTTTCCAAAAGAAGAAGCTGGTGCTTGCGGCGTGGATAGATCTGAAGAAAGCCTTTGACAAAGTTGGGAAAGAAGGTCTGATGAAGAAACTAAGAAACTGTAAAGTCAATGGAAGAATGTGGAAATGAGTGAAAGCATACTTGCGCAACAGAAGAGCCCAAGGACAGATAGACGGACTCAAGAGCAAGAAAGTACTACTGCGGCACGGTGTTCCCCAGGGCGGAGTCTTGCCTCACCACACTTTTTCTAATCTTCATCAATGATTTTGTTGCTAATCTACCGCATGGAATTAAAGCGGCAATGTACGCTGATAACCTGCTTTTATGGAGCACAAATGAACATGCATCAGTGGCCACCAGATCACTACAAAGAGCTGTAGATACATTTGTTGCATGTGCAAATAGATGGTGTGTCAGGATAACACTGACAAGTGCACACCACCTTATTTACCTTCTCTCCAAAACAAAAGACGGGGATCTTCCAGATAAATGGAACACCCCTAAGAGAAGATAAAGAACCAACATACCATGGAGTAACATTTGATGGTAGGCTGACGTGGAGAAAGCACATCAACAAACCAGTAGCAAAGCCAGAAGGAAAATAGCCATCCTGAGAAAGCTAAGTGGAACCACATGGGGAGCCAGTGGGAAAATACTTAGCAAAGTTTATCAACAGAGCATACGACCACACCTAGGTCAACTGCGTGGTGTTCAGCATCAAAAACCACACTACAAGAGCTGGACAAGGTGCAAAATCAAGCACTTAGAGTCACCACAGGAGGGATGAGATCAATCCCTATAGTGGAAATGGAGAAGATGGGGAGGACACAAGCACTGAGAGAGCGCAGCGATACGAAAATGCTAATGCAAGCAGAAAAGTTCCTCAGCTTGCCAGGCCACCCTATGAAGAACAGATTTGAAAACTTAGCTATGGGGTGATTGAAAAGAAGTAGTTTTAACCACCAGGCCAAATGACTCTGCAGAGAAACCACCGATCTGCCCACTGTTGGTATACCCCTGACAACTATTCTAGAGCGCACTCCATGAAAAGATGAACATAGACTATCACTACAAATCCAGACAAACGTGAGAGGAATATTTGACAAGGAAGAACAGAACAGTGCACAGTGGAGAACAGCCACTCTCAACTTCCTTGATGAAGAATATCCACAGGACCTCTGGATCCGAGTCTATACAGATGGGTCAGCACAAAATGCTGTTCGAAATGGAGGAGCGGGATTGTACATAGAAAACCCAAATAACACTAGGGACACGGCCAAAGTACCAACAGGAAATTACTGTCATAACTATGGATGCTGAAATTGAGGCAATCAAGATAGCGACAGAGAAATTACTAAATACTAGCAATGGTACACAACCTGTGGTGATATTGACAGATGCAAAATCAGTACTCGAGGTGCTCCTGTCTGGGAAATTGCCATTACTAAGGACACTACTTTCTGAACTTAGCAGTCAGCATAAGGTCACCATACAGTGGATACCATCGCACTGTGGAGTACCTGGAAACAACAGAGCTGATCAATTTGCTAAGGAAGGAGCAAAAGAAGATCAGCCTGATGTGTCCATTACATACCACCAAAAGAAAAGAATGACCAAATCAGTCAGAAAGCCACCAAAACCTGCTCAAGACGACAACCACGTTATAGACAGACCTGAACAAGTCATTATTCTGCACCTCAAAATAGACACATTAGATTACACAATGACATGTATACAATATTCAAGATTGGTGAATCAGCCATGTGCACATGTTGATTGGCATCACAGACAGCAGAGCACATACTCCAAGACTGCCCAAAATACAACATATCTAGGCAAACCTTCTGGCCTAGAGAGACGACAGTGGAAGATAAACTCTGTGGACTGCTGAGTGAACTAAAAAACACAGTTAAATTCATACATGAGACAACATTGCAGTTAATATTTCAAGCGAACGAAAGAATAAGAAGCCCCGAACAGAAACTGTCTGTAGAAAAAAAATACCTCCAGTTTAATTGGGGAAAAAAAAAACACTGCAGAAACATCATTATAAAGAAAAACCTATCATTGTTTTCAATGGGAATTATTGATACGGAAGCATTGAATGTCTTGGTGTTAGATGATTTATGAACTTGTTATAGTAATTTATTGTGTTCGTCATTGTTAAATATAAATTCTTACCTTTATTCATTGCTCATGTTTTCTTTTTCTTTTTAGAACAGTGACACCCTCATGGCGGATGAGTTGCTTTCACCACAGGAAATCTCTCCTGTGCCAGACTCTGTATCAGAACACTTTGACAGTGTTGAATCTGTTGCAGATTGTCTGTCTGTTGCCAGCAGAGATCCACACTCATCAGAGCCGCCCATTACTGTTGTGGACAGCCCGTCGACCCCTCTGCCATCATCTTCCCATACAGCTGATACTCCTGCAGGCTTTGTAGGATCCCTAGCCAGAATGACAATACCTAAAAAACTTGAACAGAACCCTCCACCTGCATGCACTATAGCTCCGGTGATTCACATAGGCAGTGAACTTCATCTTCCAGGCTCCTCTTCATCAGCATTTCGACCTTTCATAATTCATAGTACACTTTCTCCAGCAAGAAACATCATTTCCTCATCTCAGAATGCAACCTCAGTTACATCATCGCTGATTTCAAAGAATGTTGAGAAGCTGACTGTACCAGAAACCTCAAATTTTCCATTGCTTCAACAGAAATCCCCTACACCATCACCCAATCGTCCTATCTTCATAGGCGAATCAAGCACCAACGATGACGAGGATGGCCGCACTACAGCTTCTGCACCCCCTTGCACTCCTGTACCGGACTCTCACCAGCAGCCGCAGTCTCCGTTTAGAAATAGGCACCCAATTAAGAAAATTGATCTGTTGGCAATGTCACGGTCTCGCCAGTCAGACCGAGCTGAGAATGCGAGAAGAGATGGGCGGTTAGCACCAAGTCCCAGAAAAAAAGATGAAGTGTTGAGAAATAGTGGGCTTAGTCTTCCAACATGGCGCGGACTTGGCACTCACTCCAGCTTGCGTATGAGTTTACAGAGTAGCAATCTGCTGTCAAATGACACCAGGGCGTCACCAGAGAGAGGCGTGAATGGCACATCTAGTACATCCTCACCTAATTTAGATGTCGTTAGTGTTGATGATCAGCCAGATCCATCAAAGTGCACTTTCAGCATTCAATTTCATGATTTTGCACCTGGTAAGTTGCACACTGATATTCATTAACTATAATATCATTGCAGTGAAAACCTATAGTTAGCAATGTATAATTAGAATAATGTAAGTATATTGCTAGATTCCTCTAAGCATAGTATTAGTTTCTGTTGACAATGATATACATACAACTTGTGGATGAAACATTGCTAACCTAAACCATATCCAAGCCAGCGTGTGTGTGCTGTGCTGAATCATGACCCGGCTGCTTTAAAATAGTCCTCTCTGCAGATGTGAAATTCTAGTCTTGCACGCCTCACTGGTTTCTGAGCTTGCAAAGGGGAAGGAGAGTTCTGCCACACAGATTCCATGATACTTTAGTATCAGGGCAGGAAAAAAGTTTCTACACCAACCCAACTCCAATAGATGCATGACCATTTCAGTGCACAGAAGACCTGAATGCAAATGCACCAGACTTCAGAGTTTAAGTCTTCCTGGTGATCCACAGAAATCAGTAATCTCCACATTACTGGGTTTCTACATGAGTAGTGTCAGCATCTGTGGCTTAAATGTTAGTGTAATTGCATTCCACCATTCCCTGACATTCTGGGACGAGTGTTCCAAATTATCTTGGGGCAAATTGCTTTGCATTTATTGTGATGGTATGAGGCATTCTCATTTCAGAAAGCAGTTACAAGCTAAAATGTTGCTTTTCCTTTGTAGGACAATGTGATCAAAATCAGTTTGATTTTCTAGGCAATTTTACATTTAGTAGTTTGCCATCGCTTTCTGAAAGAGAAGTCTGTGTTAAAGTCCAATTGATTTTGTCTGTTGCTAAAAATTATCTGGTCAGCATTTAATGAGGCTGGGTCGACCCCAGTGCCCTGCTGGTCAGGAAAACATTCTGTTACTACAGGGGCTCATAAGAAATTGTTCTAACCTCTATGCTGCAACTGTTGACAACAAGAGGGACTTTCTGTTATTTTTCCCATATCCGATTCCACTGCCCAAGAGATCAGTGGGGACGTGTGTTATCATTGGATACCACTGGGTCTTAGAAAAACTCCCAGTCCTGTGCTGGGATCGACCCTGGTACCTTCTAAGCATAAGGGAGACACCATAACCTCTCAGCCAGTTGCCTCCTGAAAATGTCATTCAGGTAACTAACAGTCAAAAAATGTTTACTGCAATATGTTTTTATCTTAGAAACTTATTATCAGATTCTCATAATGATTTTAACTGCATAGTTTTCTTTAGATTAGTTAAGCACTACAGCCTTTAGCTTTTTGAGTGTCCCTTCTACTATTGATACCATAATACAACCAACACAACAAAACAGGACACTAACAAAAGAGGCGCATACAATGACTAAGCTGAATTGGCAGTGAGAGCAAATTTTTGGTTGATAAAAGTGAATAGAGATAAGCCTGCTGTATATAGCAAGTTGTGATTAGAATAGCTTCCAAAAACTTCAGGCTGTGTTCATGATAAAAACATATTCAGTGTGCTAAGTTAAGATCTTAGGCATAGTAAATAAACAAAGTCACAAAACCCTATTGAAACATATAAATGGAACAGAATTGTTATTGTGGAAGCGACACTTCGAGAGTTGTTTATTCCTTTAAAATTGCATTGTCTATTATCCTGCTGAAAGTTGTCTCATTAGGCTGTATAATACAAGATATATTATCTGTATACTTACATTGTTCGGTTGTTCATTATTCTCATTATATATTCCTTATTAAATATCAGTATTTCTTCTACAGCAGACATGAATTTCTATCACCAGCTTGTATGTCATTTATGTTTAAAACATCTTTGATTCCTTTGTATTGCTGTTCGTGTATTACATTAATAACTGCTTTCTTTTCTCGTCAAACTCTTCATGTTGTTCTGTGCACACAGCTAAGGTGCCTAGGAGAAATTCCCATCAGTTTTGTAACTTTATGTGAAATGAAGATTCATATTTGATAGATGACATCATTACTAAATTTCCAGGATAAAATATTAACTGGACAAAGGGGTTATTGAAAAGTAGAAATGTGTCACACTCATAATCAAAACTTTCAAGATTGGGCAACAAACAGGGCTTTTACAAACACATTTTAACAATGTAAGGAAGTTTTTCTATTTTCTTAGTAAGGGTAAAGAGGGCTACATCTATTTTTCAAGGTAGGAGAGTAGTGACTGAGTAGTAGATGGTCCTTTGTTCGTGTTAGAAGAAATATAATTGTTTTTGTCTTCTTATTTCTTTAGCTATCTGGTCTTGAACATAGCCAATACTCTCCAATCCTCTCTGTCATCTGATATTTTGATGGAATTGGTATTGCTCATGATATTATTTATTGCCCAACTGTTTAAGCTTTTCCCCATTTCCCCCTTTTCTGTCTTCCTCTGCCTCTCTTGTCTAGTATTTTCCCACATATGGTTAATTTCTGTATTCCACCTCTTTTGTTGATATCTCCCATGAATGTCATTTTGTCTTTTCCTTATGGTTTGTTTATTAAATAAAGAAAATGTGCAGTTCATCATGAAAACTGATGGCAATAGAATGTTAAATTGGGAGGTCAGCATGGCTGAATGGATAAGAACATGCATTCTTAAAACATCTGGTGTGCTGATGCCGAGGTAAGGGGTTCAACCCCTACACTGGACAGTTGGACTAAGATGTTGATCTATCGTCCTGGACTTGGGACGTAAATTACAAGTAGCTCTGAAGTCGGAGTGGGTTCGCCTGATGGTGAGGGACACTGGTAATAGGGTAAGCTAATCCACATGCAAAATTCAGTCCAGTGTTACTAGTAGTGTGTATGGACTATGCTTGAGTTCAAAGCGAGAGAGTGGGGGGGAAAAAAACATGCCTGTAATTGTATGTTCTACTGATTGTCTGTATATAATTGTCAAATTGTACAGTGGAGTATGTCACTGAGTATATCAGACTTATGATAATAATTATTTCTAAACATTGTTTCCATAACCACAGCTCAGCAAATGATGAAGTGCAGTTTATGTGGGTTTGTCACAAACAACCAGCGGTTCTACAGGAGACACCGGAGGCTTCACAGTCGCCAGTATCAGCCAAACTTGATTCATTGCAGTCTGTGTAACTACTCCACCTCTCAGATTCGCAAGATGAGAGAGCACACAGTCACAAATCACCACTTGTCACACCCTCACTTGTTCACTACTTCCAGTCACAGTTTCAACCCACCTTCAGCATTGCCAGAGTCTACTCACCGGCCGCCAGTTCAGAGTCAAATGTTCGTAGGCACAGGCAGCATTTATCATCCAGTCACGAGCAGACCGATCAATATTCCAGTGGGAGCAGCAGCAGCAACTACAACTATATCAAGTGCCTCAACTTTAGGCCTTCCAACTTATATCCCTGCGCCAGCAGAGCATCACATTCAGGTGAACACTCACGCAGGCCTGCAGCATCCTCCACGTGGCAGTGCTATGCTGGGCAACTATGCACCATCAGATGCTGAACATGTGGCAAGCTATAGAATTATATCTCCTCCGCACACTAACCACAACAACTGTGTCACATCATCAAATCTATTCTTACAGGCAGCAAGAAATTTCCCACAAGGATCTCATGCACCTTTATCATCTAATAGTAGTGTTCCAGCTGTGGAAGAGACCTATAACTACAGGCAAATGTGGAACTCTGGCAGTAACTGCCTTAACAGTAGTCAGAGTCTGTCAGGAACTTCATTTGGAAAGGTTAAGGCGGAACCTAGAGCAGTGGCTGCCAGCCTTGTGTCAGGAGCTAGAAATGTCCATGATGCCCCTTCAAGTACTCAGAAAGAAAGATCAGCACAAAGCCCTCATAGACAGGCTGACACATTAGACAGCGAGTCTGGCATGGATATAAGCAGCGATGATCATGCAAGCTCCCCACAGCCTGGTGGTGGTAGTTCAAGAATCGATAATAGGATCAGCACGGAAACAAACCAAACTGATACCACCACGCAAGCAGATGGACACACATTTGGCACTCAGTGTTCTTTGCCTTTCATTAAGATTGAGTTCCCACCACATACAGAGTCCTGCAGTCTTCTGACGCATTCTGTGTGTAGCAGATCTGACCAAGGCATCCAGTGTGAAATCATCTCTGTGTCAGGTCTTTCTCACCGGCAGGGTCGGACACAGTCAGAAACTGTCAGCAGTGCTGGCGGTTCTGCACATATTGAAACCCGGTGTTGCTTCTGCGGAATCAGCTTTGATGATGAGGTGCTCTACTCCATTCATATTGGATGTCACAGCCACACTAACCCATTCATGTGCAATGTTTGTGGCAAGCAATGTCACAACAAATATGGTTTTTATTCACATATCATGAGAGGTCACCAGGCAAGACCTAACACATAAACGGCAACGATAACTCACTTAATGCTTGGATACTAGGGCATATGAAGAAAATTTGCTTTGAATTTTTACTTTAGAACATGATGTATGATAACGAAACTTTACTATATGCTTTGCAATATAACCACCATACTTAAATACTTAATGTGTGGAGAAAAAAAAATGACATATCACTTATTTTAGCCGTCCATATATAAATCTAGTAGCTAGATATGTAGCCATTAACAAATATTGTTTTGCATACAGTTTGATTTGTTACTTAGAACTAACATCACTGCACTCCAAACTCATGCACATGTGCACATCTTCAGTAGAACTCGGTAGGTGCTGATTTTGCCAACATAGTGTTTGCTGATTGTACTTGTCTGAAATAATGTGCTGGTTGGAAATGCAATTGAGTGATTCCAAAGGCAGCCCCATGGTGGACATTGCCGTTGAGGTGGGAAGTGTTAGGCTTTCACACACTCAAGGCCATGTCATAATAAGGTGAGATGGCAAGTTCCTTCCTCAACCTCTTTTCTTCCAAGACAGCGTTCAGAAACATGAAAATTATCCCATACCTAGTTTGTGGGGAGCCATGGAAGTGCCACTGAAGCTGCCTCCAGTAATTGTAGCAGCGAGAATGACTAGAATGCAGAATATACAAAAGGCAGGACATAATGCAGAGTTTAGTCAGTCCACGTGCATGATTACTTTGTTTGAACTGTGTTGAAATGAACTTCCTTTCGCTTCAATTACTTGCATGAATGCTTTGATCAGCACTATCTCCACATTTAGACACAGAATCAAATGTCAGATGTGCCTGTGTGTTCAACATTTTTACAACAATGTACAGTGTATTCTTACAAAACTAGAATGTTGTCAGCTGCTGAAGACATTGCTTTACATTTATATTTATTGGGCAAATAGAGACTTACAGCTGCTTTCTTAGCAGCCAAGCAGTTCATTTCTTTGGAGTTTTAATAAGATTTTTAAGTCTAATATTTACTTTTTATTTGTGTGTTTTGATTGTTCGCTAGTGCAGCTTAATTGCTATTTTTATAAACAATTGCTAAATCTCACCAATTTTAATATTTGTATTCATTACATGTAGCTCAGTTCATGTACTTGGTGTGTTGATATTTTGTATTCTAGTGTTTTGAGGTTGTTTGATGATGAATAGGAAATAAAATAGTGAAGAAAATTGTATTTTAGCTGGCTTGTCATAAGGCAGATAACAGGATGTCAGATTCTGCTACTGTTGGCATACAATCAAATGGAATAACAGGATGTCGGAGAAATGATGCAGTTGATGGTTTGTCATCAAGCCAAATAACAGTATGTCAGAGAAATGTTGCAGCTGTTGGCTTATAATCAAGCCAAATTAGAGTGGCATGGCATTGGAGAAAGGTTGTAGTTGTTGCTTTGTTGTCAAGTTAGAGTGGCAGGGTGTCATAGAAATGCTGTTGGTTTGTCCTCTAGTTAGAGTAGACAGAGTGTGTCAGTGAAATATTACCATTGTTAGCTTGTGACCATGCCAACTTCATGGTAATGTGTACATATAGCAACATACATCTGTTGAATTTGAGATCTTTGTAGATAAGTTGAGACAGGAGAGCTTATTAACTGTAAGCATGTTTGTTAATTGCAATACATCTTCCAATATTTGTGCCATATTAAATTAGTTATCTCATGTTCATTGTTGTATTTTATGATCATTTTAGTATGATTTGTCGAGCTGTTCCTTATGCATGTTAGAATATTTGTTTGAATGTGAGCATAGAAGAATGAGGACTTCCAGTCCCTAACATGGCGGTTAGGCATTGAACCGTTAAGGTCTCTGGTGTGTTTATGCTTGTGGCTACGGTTTGCATTCACATTTTCCTCATGTTGGACTGGTAGTACATGGTTCTGTCGCCCTGCTATTGAGTGATTGCATGGCGCAACACTGTGAGCTGTGAAATTTGTATGGAATGCTTATACATCTGCTGTTTGTACAGTGAACTGCATGTTCAGAACAATGGCCGGCTGTCGCTGAATTGACTGGTTTGCCTTTTTGGTTCACAAGTGTATTTTTCAGGAGACTCCTGGGAGTTGTCACTGGAGTTACGGAGTTTGTGCTTTGTTCTGCACTTTTGGCAGGTCACCCTGTGGAAAGAGACCTAGCGATGTGGGATAAAACCCGGGTCAGTGAAGTCTTTCTGGTGACTTCCGATTCCCTCTCACGATGAACTGTACTTTTCGTGGAAGACTTTTGTGTTGGCATTTTGGCGGGCAGCATTATGCACAGAGTACCTATGCGGGCTGTTGGCTTGCCGAGACTTCTGTCTGTTCCACTTTTCACATTGGGCAGTGAGGAGCATTTTGTGTGATATTCACTGGCACAGGAACGAAGCATAATGGTGATGACCTGTTGCTGTGAAGTTGGAACCGCAACTAACTAACTAACTAACTAATAGAAGGATGAATGTTTCAAATCATTTATAAATTTATTAATATGTGTATATAGGTTAATGAACACAGTTCCTAGACATACTGGATTGAGGGTTTAAAATCAACTGCAGGCAGTTAGAAAGCAGATTTTGCTTTGTGTTGATTTTGATGGTATGAGAGTTGGTCGTTCAGAAGCAATGGCAAACTACTGAAGTGGCGAAGGTGTTGCAGACGCAGTTCATAATTCCGCACACTGCATTTGAAACACAGAACAGGCTATTTGACAGCAGACTGCCTTGTGTTGGTTTCATTTATGAAAATGGTATGAGTGCCTGCCGCTCAGAAAGCAATGGCAAACTACTGAATGTAAATTTACCAAGTGATTACAAACAGTCAAAAAATGCTGGAGTTGACTGCTACGTCCTGTGAAGGATATGCAACTAACAAGACATGCCATACTATTTTATATGTTATAGCTTGGCTAAATTAGCGTCTGTATTGCTCTTAAATGAATGAGAGATGTCATGAGCTTGGTGCATTAACCATTTGTAACAGTGTTTGTATTTTAGCTCACTCACAGTTTATTTATTTCAAAATGGTGAAGACAACATTCAACAAGATATAAGATAGTTTACAGGGGTCAAGATAGTTCTTGTTGACATCTAAGATATTCTGAAGAAAAAAACATGTGAGAATTAGTACGTTACATGCAATGCAAAGTTGTGGTGTAGTTAAATCACTTATCCTAAAACTAAGTTGTTGATGGTGTTATAGATATTTGTGGAACACAAGAACTCGGAGTCAGTCTCCAGTAATGGCATTGTTCTGTATGGCCATTATGTTCCTGGGGTAGACCTGGCTTGTACGAGGGTGAGTCAATAAGTAAGTCACACAGTTCTGTGGGATGGCAGGTAAATGTAGTTGGTGTTTTCTACAGGTGTCATTAGGTGACAGCAACATCAAACTTTATATTCCCGTTTGTCAGGTGGCACTAGGTGTCTCATGCGCATGTGCAGCGCATAAACAAAATAGCGACTGTACTTACGGAGTGTACAACCAAAGAGCAACATGCTGTTGTGCGTTTTTTGTGGGCAAAAGGACTGCCTGCAAAGGACATTCATAAGGAAATGCTTCCTGTTTATGCTGAAGAATGTTTGTCCCGTAAAGCGGTGCATAGCTGGGTAGAAAACATCCTTATTCGCCTGGTGTCCAAAAATTCAAGGTTACGCCATCAGCAGGGAAGGTTATGCTGACAGTGTTCTGGGATTGTCAAGGAGTGCTTTTAATCAATTTCAAGAAGAAAGGTGATAATGTGAATTCTGAATCGTACTGTGAAGTTCTATCAATGCTTTATGATGCAATTTGAAGAAAACTTCCAGGACTGCTGACTAGAGGAGTGTTGCTTCTTCATGACAATGCCGGACCACATACGGCTCGATTAACTCAGGAGAAAATTAACCAACCAAGGTGGGAAGTTCTAGAACATCCACCTTACAGCCCTGACTTAGCCCATAACGATTTCCACCTTTTTGGTCCACTGAAAACCCACCTTGGCGGGAGATATTTTATGAATGACGCTGAAGTTGAATGTGAAGTGAAAACGTGATTTATAAAACAGAGCATGCAGTTCTATGCAGCCAGTTTGGGAGGACTGATAAAATGATGGGATAAGTGCATGTGTTGGTGGAAATTATGTTGACAAATAAAGGGACAATGTATGTATAAAAATAAACTGGTTTCAAGTTTTTATCATATTTATTTTTTTTTGACAGCCATTTGTGACTTACTTATTGACTTCCCCTCGTAAAATGTGTATTAAATATTTATAACAGAATTTCTCAGAAGAAGCTTCCAGCTATTTTATGGGTCAGTCTGAGTGCTGTATGTAGTTGGAATAATATTTTACTTCCAATTGGTGGTTCAGTTTGTGGTGGCAGGCTGGTGCACTACCTGCTATATACTTCTTAAACTAGTGTTATAAACTGTAATGCGCTCGCTTACTTTGAACTCAAGTGTAGTCCATAAACACAACTTCTAGTAGCACTGGACTAAATTTTGTGTGTGGATTAGCTTTCCCTATTACCCTCGCCATCAGGCAACCCCACTCCGACTTCAGAGGTATTTCATTGCTTATAAGTGGCTCAGTATTAGTTAAGCAAATTCCTAACAATTACATCTAACACAAAAATCATAAAACTGTTTTCTGTTTAAAATTATGTGAAAACAAACAGTTGCATGCCACATTTGTTGTAGGAACATAAAGAGAATGGAAGTGGTCACTGGTGAAGTCAGATTTATTTTTGTATGTTCTGACTAAGTGTGAAAAGTAAGAATTCACATGATGTGATGGTTGGGAGTCACTGGAAAAAGAAAATCATATAATGCTTGAAATAGAAAGAGTTAAACTGTGGAAATTTGCATTAATTGTGGAGACATCGCAACTGCAAAATTGATCTAATACACAAATCTCCAACCCAAAATATATACGCAATTTCGCTACATATTTAAAACATTTAATTTTACACAATAAAAATTGTTATTCCATTTATAACAAGTGTTCAGATATTTTTGAGTAATTTCCCTTGTATACCGAAAAGCAATCTCTATAAACGAAAGTAGCAGGAACATTAGTTGCAAGCACCAATAAATTGAAAATGCGTATTATTTTGTTTGTTGTCCCCCAATTAAAATAATTTTAAGCAGTAAAATGATTGACTCAGTAAGTGTGAAAAGCCAGTTAAGTCAGCTTTTGCAGCCGGGGAGCCTGATATGGGTGCTCCTAAATTAGGCATTGTTTTGCTGTAAATTTTACAGTTTCTTATGATAGAGCACATGTTTTTGTAGACTGCAGAAGTTAAAGAGTTCAGCGACATCCTATTTGCTGACTTTCACCACGTTTTAGAAGGCAGAACTTTAAAAAGGTGACTTTGAAGAGGAGGAAAGTGAATGCAAATGAAATCATTTTACTATAAAACAGTGAGACTTAAGTGGAAAGAGATCCACAAGATGATCAAGGGATTTAAAAGCCTAATGGTTCAAGCAGATTTTGACCTTACAGTTTGAAAGAAGCAACATAAAATTTAGTTGTCACCACTTTTTAAAATGCAAACAGTGAAAATTGTATGTATCTCTTCCAAAACTGTGTGTGTTTGGTATGTATTCATGCAGCAAAGTCCTAGATACTTGAGGAAAGAAAAAATGTACCCAAGACCCCAAAAAGACCATTTGATATGCATTTTAGCACCGCAAGCACATCTGTCCTGTGCAGTCTAACACCAAAAATGTTAATGTGTCCCATACTTTGCTGTGTACATTAATGTTACTAGGCAGGTTGGGTTTTTTTGGGGGGTTATAAAAAATATGTTTTAATCACTGGCACTTTCCATTGCAGTATATAAAATCTGTACAGAATATTGATGATTTCCTTGAGTTCCAGTCATGTGTAACGTCATTAAAACAAAAGTAAATCATTCATCATAAACAGTGAATATAACAAACATAATATTAACATTACACATTGTATTGTATGGCACTGGGAGAGGCTTCTTAAAACAACAATTTTTTGTGTCTTCCATATTTGGTGGGGGGGTGGGGTCCGCTACAGGTTATGAGGTGTGGGGCTACTTTTCTTTCTGTACCAAATTATCTGTGAGCAGATGCTAATTTATAAACCTGAGTAAATATTTTATGTTTATTAACCATACCTGTCTGTCTGTTTTTCTGAGTCAAATGATACCTCAAGTGGCATGTGTTCAATAAGAGTTAAGTAGCGTGAAAAAAAATGTCATTATCCACATATTTGTGTTTTGTTTCATAGCAGAATACAAGAGAATAGGGGGATTGCATTGTGTGTAGTTTAGGTGAATGTTGTTATGATTTCTTCATATTATTAGCATCATTTCTTACTCAGAAAATTATGGAATGAAATAAATTTGAAGACTATTATCAGAACTTTTTAAAGGAATCCATCATGATCTCCAAGCAGTAGATCAGTCACACGTGAAAAACCCCTCAGTGGTTGGAGGTCATGGTCTCAGTGGTTGGAGGTCATGGTCTCTCAGTGGTTGGAGGCCATGGTCTCTCAGTGGTTGGAGGTCATGGTCTCTCAGTGGTTGGAGGTCATGGTCTCTCAGTGGTTGGAGGTCATGGTTTCTCAGTGGTTGGAGGTCATGGTTTCTCAGTGGTTGGAGGTCATGCAGATTAGACAATATAGGCTGTTGTTCTCTCAGTGGTTGGAGGTCATGGTCTCAGTGGTTGGAGGTCATGCAGATTAGACAATATAGGCTGTTGGTCTCTCAGTGGTTGGAAGTCATGTAGATTAGACAATATAGGCTGTTGGTCTCTCAGTGATTGGAGGTCATTGTCTCTCAGTGATTGGAGGTCATGGTCTCTCAGTGGTTGGAGGTCATGCAGATTAGACAATATAGGCTGTTGGTCTCTCAGTGGTTGGAGGTCATACAGATTAGACAATATAGGCTGTTGGTCTCTCAGTGGTTGGAGGTCATGGTCTCTCAGTGGTTGGAGGTCATGCAGATTAGGCAATAGAGGCTGTTGGTCTCTCAGAGGTTGGAGGTCACACAGATTAGACAGTATAAGCTGTTGGTCTCTCAGTGGTTGGAGGTCATATAGATTAGGCAATAGAGGCTGTTGGTCTCTCAGTAGTTGGAGGTCATACAGATTAGACAGTATAGGCTGTTGGTCTCTCAGCGGTTGGAGGTCATACAGATTAGACAGTATAGGCTGTTGGTCTCTCAGCAGTTGGAGGTCATGGTCTCTCAGTGGTTGGAAGTCATGGTTTCTCAGTGGTTGGAGGTCATACAGATTAGACAATATAGACTGTTGGTCTCTCAGTGGTTGGAGGTCATACAGATTAGGCAATATAGGCTGTTGGTCTCTCAGTGGTTGGAGGTCATACAGATTAGACAGTATAGGCTGTTGGTCTCTCAGTGGTTGGAGGTCATACAGATTAGACAGTATAGGCTGTTGGTCTCTCAGTGGTTGGAGGTCATACAGATTAGACAGTATAGGCTGTTGGTCTCTCAGCAGTTGGAGGTCATGGTCTCTCAGTGGTTGGAAGTCATGGTTTCTCAGTGGTTGGAGGTCATGCAGATTAGACAATATAGACTGTTGGTCTCTCAGTGGTGGTTGGAGGTCATACAGATTAGACAGTATAGGCTGTTGGTCTCTCAGCGGTTGGAGGTCATACAGATTAGACAGTATAGGCTGTTGGTCTCTCAGTGGTTGGAGGTCATACAGATTAGACAGTATAGGCTGTTGGTCTCTCAGCAGTTGGAGGTCATACAGATTAGACAGTATAGGCTGTTGGTCTCTCAGTGGTTGGAGGTCATAGTTTCTCAGTGGTTGGAGGTCATAGTTTCTCAGTGGTTGGAGGTCATGGTCTCTCAGTGGTTGGAGGTCATAGTTTCTTAGTGGTTGGAGGTCATGGTCTCTCAGTGGTTGGAGGTCATACAGATTAGACAATATAGGCTGTTGGTCTCTCAGTGGTTGGAGGTCATACAGATTAGACAGTATAGGCTGTTGGTCTCTCAGTGGTTGGAGGTCATACAGATTAGACAGTATAGCCTGTTGGTCTCTCAGTGGTTGGAGGTCACACAGATTAGACAGTATAGGCTGTTGGTCTCTCAGTGGTTGGAGGTCATACAGATTAGACAGTATAGGCTGTTGGTCTCTCAGTGGTTGGAGGTCATACAGATTAGACAGTATAGGCTGTTAATATGGGAAACATAAACACCAGTAAAGCTGTATACACCAAGATAAGGAAGCTGCGGTGGCGCAGTAGCTAGCATGGTTGCCTACCAACCCAATGATTATGTGTTTGAATCTTCCTCGGTGTGGAAATTATTTTGTAAGTGACCTGGGCTCTCAGGTCGGCCCAGGCTGAAATGTGTACCAGGAAATGTTATGGGAAGTCAAGGCGGCCAGCATGATATTGACCATGTCACCCATTGAGTGCTGATATGGTGTGTACAAATATGGAGCTAGCACCATGTACCTAGTACATCTCAAGACATGGACAAGGATCCTTTATTTGACGTACATCAAAATATGTGTCGTGTGTGTTGAATAGGGAAGGCCAAGACAATCCTAATAATATGCTGTGTCAGTGTGAATAAAAAAATTAGAAAGAGCTTGGGGACTGCAGGGATGTGGTTTCTGAGGTGAATGTTGTGAATACCTGGGACTGCCATAGTAACTAACAATGACTGCTAGGAAGGCGCTAATAAAAGTAGAACATTATACTCATCTATAAGAAAGATCAGCAGTGTTCTTTAGTCATATAATGACAAGAGAGGCATTGGAGGTCAACGTGACAACAGAAAGAAAAAAAACAGCGGTAGCCGAGGCAGACCTAGAGAAATAATACTCGATGGTCTAAGATAGCATGGAAGAATATCAGAATTTATTCAGAATACCAAGCAGTGAAATCTAAAGAAGAAGAAGAATATTTGGAGTGTGCATTCCTGCTTCACTGACAGTTTGCTAAAGCTGAAAATTGTGCTTTTAGAATCAGCTTGTGGATAAAGCACATAGTCAAGATATGCTATGTTCACTACAAAGTGAGAATCGGTGGTAACAAATGTATATACATTACTATAAATAATGTGGCGGCTTAACAATAAATATGTAGCATTTACAGGGTACATACAATTATATACAAGCAAGTATTTTGTCACATAACTTTCAATTTTTATATTGTCCAGTGTGTCCTCTGATATCTATTTTCCCATCTACTCTTATAAGTGCCAATCAATACATGTGAGTTTTCTCCTCAGGCAGGTATTGAAAGTAAATGTAATATTTTATAGAAAGTAAATTCAATGTTTTAACTGATTAGAAACTTTAGCATTGTTGTTTCACAGGCAATAAACAAGGTAATGATAATCCCATGTGAAGCAAGAGAAATTCACATATAAGTTAAAGTTATACATTAGGTGACCAATTTTCTTATTCCCTTTTTCATTAGGAGAGTAAACATGTCATACTCATAATATGAGACTTGAAATGACCCTAGAACCACCTGCAACTGGGAAAGTTTGGCTCTGTACTGGCTTTGTCTAAAAAGAAAGATATTGAGAAAGTTACTTGGTCACCTCACCTCATAATTGTGTTAGCTAGTATTGACGAAGTCCTGTGACTTCACATCAGTATAAGCCTTGGGTTTTGTTTTACCTTTAGGTTGATTATAGAATGTGTTCCCTTGTTCATATTGCATTCATTGTTATCATTGTATAAGATATTGCAGACTTATACAGATTTATTCATGCTAGAACAAAACTCATTAGATGAGCAAATGAACAAACTGTGATAAATGAGTCTTGCATTTCTCATTTAATCTTTAGAGGAAGATCATTTGATACCATCTAATGCAAGGATGAGCTGGTGTGTTATGTGCACTCACATACTGGCTTGATGGTCATAAAGGGTCTACAGAAAATGTTTGGAGGACCTCAGTAGCATAATAGCTAGAATCTGACCTGCCGGTTTTTGTGGTCGAATTTGCATCGCGTCCGATTGATATGGCTCCCCAGTCTATGGATACCGTTTGAAGCGATGCTGGCCAGCGTGATATTTACCATATCAACCTTTATGTGCGATTGTTTTTAAAAACATGTGTATCTAGCAGCATATACCCAAAACACTTTAAAGTGTGTAACGGATGTTTTACTTTAGTGTAAAATCTGCTAGGAGTTGAGGTGACCAACAGTATACTGACCATATACCAGCAAGTGTCATTAGGTGAAGACAGTACCAACAGTATACTGACCATATACCAGCAAGTGTCATTAGGTGAAGACAGTACCAACAGTATACTGACCATATACCAGCAAGTGTCATTAGCTGAAGACAATACCAACAGTATACTGACCATATACCAGCAAGTGTCATTAGGTGAAGACAATATGTCAGTTGACCAACAGTATACTGACCATACACCACCAAGTGTCATTAGGTGAAGACAATACCAACAGTATACTGACCATATACCAACAAGTGTCATTAGGTGAAGACAATATGTCAGTTGACCAACAGTATACTGACCATATACCAGCAAGTGTCATTAGGTGAAGACAGTACCAACAGTATACTGAACATATACCAGCAAGTGTCATTAGGTGAAGACAATACGTCAGTTGACCAACAGTATACTGACCATATACCAGCAAGTGTCATTAGGTGAAGACAGTACCAACAGTATACTGACCATATACCAGCAAGTGTCATTAGGTGAAGACAGTACCAACAGTATACTGACCATATACCAGCAAGTGTCATTAGCTGAAGACAATACCAACAGTATACTGACCATATACCAGCAAGTGTCATTAGGTGAAGACAATACGTCAGTTGACCAACAGTATACTGACCATATACCAGCAAGTGTCATTAGGTGAAGTCAATACCAACAGTATACTGACCATATACCAACAAGTGTCATTAGGTGAAGACAATATGTCAGTTGACCAACAGTATACTGACCATATACCAGCAAGTGTCATTATGTGAAGACAATACGTCAGTTGACCAACAGTATACTAACCATATACCAGCAAGTGTCATTAGGTGAAGACAATACGTCAGTTGACCAACAGTATACTGACCATATACCAGCAAGTGTCATTAGGTGAAGACAGTACCAACAGTATACTGAACATATACCAGCAAGTGTCATTAGGTGAAGACAATACCAACAGTATACTGACCATATACCAGTAAGTGTCATTAGGTGAAGATAATACGTCAGTTGACCAACAGTATACTGACCATATACCAGCAAGTGTCATTAGGTGAAGATAATATGTCAGTTGTCCAACAGTATACTGACCATATACCAGCAAGTGTCATTAGGTGAAGACAATACATCACTTGACCAACAGTATACTGACCATATACCAGCAAGTGTCATTAGGTGAAGACAATATGTCAGCTGACCAACAGTATACTGACCATATACCAGCAAGTGTCATTAGGTGAAGACAGTACCAACAGTATACTGACCATATACCAGCAAGTGTCATTAGGTGAAGACAGTACCAACAGTATACTAACCATATACCAGCAAGTGTCATTAGGTGAAGACAATACCAACAGTATACTGACCATATACCAGCAAGTGTCATTAGGTGAAGACAATATGTCAATTGACCAACAGTATACTGACCATATACCAGCAAGTGTCATTAGGTGAAGACAATACCAACAGTATACTGACCATATACCAGCAAGTGTCATTAGGTGAAGACAATACATCAGTTGACCAACAGTATACTGACCATATACCAGCAAGTGTCATTAGGTGAAGACAATATGTCAGTTGACCAACAGTATACTGACCATATACCAGCAAGTGTCATTAGGTGAAGACAGTACCAACAGTATACTGACCATATACCAGCAAGTGTCATTACGTGAAGACAATACGTCAGTTGACCAACAGTATACTGAACATATACCAGCAAGTGTCATTAGGTGAAGACAATACCAACAGTATACTGACCATATACCAGCAAGTGTCATTAGGTGAAGACAATACGTCAGTTGACCAACAGTATACTGACCATATACCAGCAAGTGTCATTAGGTGAAGATAATATGTCAGTTGACCAACAGTATACTGACCATATACCAGCAAGTGTCATTAGGTGAAGACAATACGTCAGTTGACCAACAGTATACTGACCATATACCAGCAAGTGTCATTAGGTGAAGACAGTACCAACAGTATACTGACCATATACCAGCAAGTGTCATTAGGTGAAGACAGTACCAACAGTATACTGACCATATACCAGCAAGTGTCATTAGGTGAAGACAATACGTCAGTTGACCAACAGTATACTGACCATATACCAGCAAGTGTCATTAGGTGAAGACAATACCAACAGTATACTGACCATATACCAGCAAGTGTAATTAGGTGAAGACAATATGTCAGTTGACCAACAGTATACTGACCATATACCAGCAAATGTCATTAGGTGAAGACAATATGTCAGTTGACCAACAGTATACTGACCATATACCAGCAAGTGTCATTATGTGAAGACAATACGTCAGTTGACCATCAGTATACTGACCATATACCAGCAAGTGTCATTAGGTGAAGACAGTACCAACAGTATACTGACCATATACCAGCAAGTGTCATTAGGTGAAGACAGTACCAACAGTATACTGACCATATACCAGCAAGTGTCATTAGGTGAAGACAATACCAACAGTATACTGACCATATACCAGCAAGTGTCATTAGGTGAAGACAATATGTCAGTTGACCAACAGTATACTGACCATATACCAGCAAGTTTCATTAGGTAAAGACAGTACCAACAGTATACTGACCATATACCAGCAAGTGTCATTAGGTGAAGACAATACGTCAGTTGATCAACAGTATACTGAATATATACCAGCAAGTGGCATTAAGTGAAGACAATACCAACAGTATACTGACCATATACCAGCAAGTGTCATTAGGTGAAGACAATACGTCAGTTGACCAACAGTATACTGACCATATACCAGCAAGTGTCATTAGGTGAAGACAATACGTCAGTTGACCAACAGTATACTGACAATATACCAGCAAGTGTCATTAGGTGAAGGCAATGTGTCAGTTGACCAACAGTATACTGACCATATACCAGCAAGTGTCATTAGGTGAAGACAATACATCAGTTGACCAACAGTATACTGACCATATACCAGCAAGTGTCATTAGGTGAAGACAATATGTCAGTTGACCAACAGTATACTGACCATATACCAGCAAGTGTCATTAGGTGAAGACAGTACCAACAGTATACTGACCATATACCAGCATGTGTCATTAGGTGAAGACAGTACCAACAGTATACTGACCATATACCAGCAAGTGTCATTAGGTGAAGACAATACCAACAGTATACTGACCATATATCAGCAAGTGTCATTAGGTGGAGACAATACGTCAATTGACCAACAGTATACTGACCATATACCAGCAAGTGTCATTAGGTGAAGACAATACGTCAGTTGACCAACAGTATACTGACCATATACCAGCAAGTGTCATTAGGTGAAGACAATATGTCAGTTGACCAACAGTATACTGACCATATACCAGCAAGTGTCATTAGGTGAAGACAATATGTCAGTTGACCAACAGTATACTGACCATATACCAGCAAGTGTCATTAGGTGAAGACAATACGTCACTTGACCAACAATATACTGACCATATACCAGCAAGTGTCATTAGGTGAAGACTACCAACAGTATACTGACCATATACCAGCAAGTGTCATTAGTTGAAGACAATACCAACAGTATACTGACCATATACCAGCAAGTGTCATTAGTTGAAGACAATATGTCAAGTAAACAGTAAAGTATTCCTTCACACGTATTTAGGCAAGTTGGGTATATGGTGCTGGCACCATATTGGTATAGACCAGTCAACACTCAATGAGTGATATGGTAAATATAACAGCTGTCTTGACTTGCCAGGACATTTCCTGGTACCCATATTAGGCTGGGGTCAGTTTGTCCAATCTGCCTGACGTGATTACAACGCATGACCAGCAGGCTAGCCCGCTAGCCGTTGTGACACAGCAGCTCCTGGAGTCAATATGGGCCCAGCACAGTTCTGTTATGGCATGAGTCCATTATCTTTACCCTGTAATGTTTATGAGAAATAAAAAAATTTTGTCACATTATGCTCGTTTACATGATCTGTATTGTGGTTATGTTTTTGTTTAACCTGATACACCTTGAACTTGGGTTCAATGTAACCTCCATTTGTTCAGTAGTTAGAAATAAATATATTGTGCATTTATGACAATTGACTTGTTTGAGAAGAAAATACAGGGTGTTTGTAAAGTCTCACTACACTTTGTATGTAGAACAAATTTGAAAAAATGCTTTCTTCAGTTGATAACAGCATTCTGTTTGGAGTGCAAAGAATTACTCCAGCAAACAATAGCCTTTCGCTGCTTATGGGCTGTGGAGTTCATTTTTTATGACATTATGTACTTCATTTTTCAAATGTGTTCTACACACAAAGTGTGGTGAGACTTTACAAACACCCGGTATTTCACTATTGGTGAACATTGTCATTTTATTTACAAACTGAATTGCCAAAATGCACATGTATTCATAGGTGTTTGTTTTTTTAAACATATGTAGATTCTTAAATCACTTTTTCTGATGAAGTTATATTTGGATAGGGCTAACAAAATGAAATTTGTCTGTGCCACATTTTATTGACTATGTCAGATTTAAATGTGGATGTTTAAAAAACATTTAATTATGGGTAAAGGCAGTGTATGCCCACCATAGAGGAAATACAAGAGCCTAGTTAAAATAGTTGCCGTGCAAAAGATCCACCTGTGAGCACACAGGGTCAGAAGGAAAGGGCAGTTTACATGTTGCCAATAACTGTCCAGAGTGTAATAGACCCTGCCATGATGTCAGCAACAATAGCTAATGGCATCATACTTTACACAACCTCATGGAGAGGGTATTTTTCCAGAACTACACCCTGCCATGATGTCAGCAACAATAGCTAATGGCATCATACTTTACACAACCTCATGGAGAGGGTATTTTTCCAGAACTACACCCCACCATGATGTCAGCAACAATAGCTAATGGCATCATACTTTACACAACCTCATGGAGAGGGTATTTTTCCAGAACTACACCCCGCCATGATGTCAGCAACAATAGCTAATGGCATCATACTTTACACAACCTCATGGAGAGGGTATTTTTCCAGAACTACACCCCGCCATGATGTCAGCAACAATAGCTAATGGCATCATACTTTACACAACCTCATGGAGTGGGTATTTTTCCAGAATTACTACATTGCCAGGATTTTTGTTGTTGTTGCTCGCTTTGAACTCAAGCATAGTCCATACACTTCTAGTAGTGCTGGACTGAATTTTATGTGGACTAGCTTTCCCTATTAACAGTGTCCCTCACCATCAGGTGAACCCACTCCGACTTAAGGGGTACAATGCCAGGATGATGCTAGTGTTAATGGTGTCAAGTGCAAGGGATAAGTAGTTGGGATGTCCAATGAAGACACTGTGAGTGAAGAAATATAGAAATAGATAAACTATTTCTGTTAAATATAATGTTATTTTCACTGGGTAATTTCTCTACTCTCCAGTCATAGTTGTTAAAAAAACTGAGTTTTCCATGGTATCAAGGGCTTTTTATTGATTGCTGACATTGTTTAGAAATTCCATTGATAAAATTAACATCAAACCATGGTTGATGTTTCACTGTTTCACTTGTACAGGCTAGTTACTTGTACTAAAAAAAAAGTTAGTTGCACATGCATTACGGACGTAGCAGTCAACCCTAGCACTTTTTGGCTGTTCATGATTCCTGAGCAAGTTTACGTTCAGTAGTTTGCTTTCTGAACGACCGGCACCCATACCATTTCATAAAAAACCAACACAGCTGTGTTTTGAACGCGGTATGCGGAATTACGAACTGCGTCCGTAACACCTTCACCATAGAGCCAGCCGGAAAATATACTATCAAAATAAGAGAAACTGACAATTTAATAACTAAACATGTGGTCACTGGAACAGGTAATATAGCAGGTGTTGCATGCAGGTCAGAAATGATATGTATCACATAGACTAGGCAAAGTATTCTGAGGCTGGGTGGTTAATTACCTTCTTCAAAATCTATCCAGGGGTACCTTAGTTATTGGCCGGGTCATGCAGGTCAAAGAGTAGAGATCTGGAAGGAATTAAATGCTTATAGGCTTCTTCTTCTTCTTCTTCTTCTTCTTCTTCTTCTTCTTCTTCTTCTTCTTCTTCTTCTTCTTCTTCTTCTTCTTCTGCGTTCATCTGGATTATTTTTGGACGTAATTACGTTATGCCTGTTTTCATCAGAGCTGCGATATTTGCACCTTTCAGCCAACACATCTGACTTCTGCAGGCATTTGTTGACTGGGTTAACCTTCCCGGGAACTTGGTCTCAGATCTGCAAAACAAACATGGTGCTGTGTAAACTCGTTTTCCACTCCTAGCTCAAGTCATACGCTAGAGCAATCGTTCCAAAACACCCAGTCATCAAATATCTACTTTGAGCTGTGGAAGAAAAGGGTGATATAGTAGGTCAAAAATTTTGACTGGAGAAGAGATATGTTTAACAACTTCTTACCAGTTTTCTGGCTGAATAACTAAACATGATGTAACATGGATCATTTTGTTAAAAAAACCATTAGGGTTGTATAATTTAAAATATTTTAGCGTACATGATAATCTTGTACAAATGAATACAGTTATATCACATGTTGAAAATCGTGAATCATTTTAAAAACCCATTAGGGTCATATAATTTTAAGATATTTTATGTGACAAACTTGTTAGATAAATGCAGTTGTATTACATGTTGAAAGACATGTATAATTTGAAGAAAAAAAATCACAAGGAATAATTTTAAGATATTTTAGTGCATATGGTGAACTTGTAAAATGAATGCAGTTATATTAAATGTTGAAAGATATGGATAATTTGAAAAAAATTACTAGGATTGTATAATTTTATGATATTTTAGTGTATGTGGCGAACTTGTAAAATGAATGCAGTTATATTACATTTTGAAAGAGATGGATAATTTGAAAACAAACCACAAGGATTAATTTTAAGATATGTTAGTGTATATTGTGAACTTGCAAAATGAATGCTGTTATATCACACGTTCAAAAACATGAATAATTTTTTTTTAACCATTAGGGTTGTATAATTTTTAAATATGTTTGCATACATGGTGAACTTGTACAAATGAATGCATTTATGTCACATGTTGAAAGAGTAATGACGAAACTAAGAGAAGATGACATTTAACACGGCAATGCACATGGCATGTTTATTTGTTTCCAATATGCTTACAGTGCTAAAATAGTAAGACAGCATTTGCTAAATATTTTTACAATTTTTTGTATTATGAATTTTTTTTCTTGTTCCAAGTTGTCAAAATATTGTAGTACTTTTGTATTATTGTTTTAGCACTGTATTTACATGTTACTGATTTGATTTGTGTGTATTCATGATTTATTTATGCAGCATGGATTATTGTTATGCAGATAGTTATATGTTGCTTCAGTATCTTTTGTCTTGTCACTTATTTATTTAATGGGTTGATGTGATGATAAGTGAATATGCAGCAAGGCATTTAACACAACTGCATTTGGGTAAAGCTATAGATACAGTTCTTTTCTGCAACATGAAAAATGCTCTAACACAAACTGCCACTTTATAACTTCAAACTTCAGAAAAATCAAGTGCTGTTTATTCTTTAATGGTATGAAGCTTTCTAAACATGGTTATATAGATGAATAGGAAGAATATCATGACAGGAGAAGAAATCAAAGAAGGAAACAATCAAAGAAGTGTTATTGCCTTATTATATTACAAAAACTGGGATTGAAGAAAATATACCTGAATGTGATCAAGATTCGGCAGTTAAGGTACTTTGGCCATATAAAAAGACAGCTTGTTAGCGAATGTGCAGGAGGGAAAGGTGAAGGGTAAGTTGGCAAGAGGAAGGAAGTGTTATATGTGGGTGTGTAACATCAAAGATGGGCTAGAAGAAGCTTAAATGAATGGACTATGAAGATGTACGATACATGTTGTTGAAGATTCACTGAAGGTGATCTTCAGTACATATATGTCAGCGTCTATGGCTCAGGGGAGTGTGAATGCAGCTTCACAGTCTTACATATCTAGTTTGAAATCAGTCACAGACAATTTAAAAGCAAACTGCCTTGTGTTGATTTTCACAAGCTGGTCGTTCAGAAAGCAGCGGCAGACTTTTTTTTAATAGTCCATTCCTTGTGGCGTTGGTGTTCATGTCTGTCCATAGCCTTCTGTCTTATGTGCTACCAATAATTTCTGATGCGGATGTTCCTCCATGCCACGATGTCAAACTGTCCAGCATCATTTCTCTTGGTCTCTCCTTGCCTCTCTTTCCCACTAAATTTCTCATTGTAGTGACAGATTCCAGCTTTTCCTTTCTCATGATGTGCCCAGAGAATGTGGACTGTCTTCTCTTTCTGATTTCTTCTTTCAAGGTATCTTTATTGCGCTTACTCTCCATTCACAGTGTTTTCATCATTCTTCTGTAAAACCACATTTTCACAGTTTCCACATAATTCCTCGTGTTTCCTCAGCTCCCAATCTTGTTTTTGCTGACTGTAAGATGTTTTGGCAAACTGCTGAACTTACAATTGCCTAGAAAATGACACACACAGAGAAATGCTGGGGTTGATTGTGACATCATGTAAAAGAAAAGCAACTTTAGATAGATAGATAGATAGATAGATAGATAGATAGATAGATAGATAGATAGATAGGTAGGTAGGTAGGTAGATCAATCGAATGATAGATAGATAGATAGATCGGTGGGTGGTTGGGTGGATAGATATGAACGAACGAACAAACTTTATTTTCAAAGGGTAACAAATTGGGCACGAAGGCCCATCTTGCATTCAGCCCTTCCAATCACTCATCTTTCATTCATCAATAGTGCATGATACATTTACATAGGAAAAAAACATTGTCAAATTAATATTGTAAACATAAACAATGCATATTTTCATGTTGTGTGACAGGCAGACACACCATGCACACGCACATTGATAAAAACACATACCTGCATACATACTTACATCATTTGCACAAACTTCCAGTTTTGCACTCACTTGATAACACACAAATACACACTCCCTTACATATACTCAATCACAATTACAAACTCAATGACAAATTTTTACCTATGCGCACACACACACATGGTAGATACATACACACACATCCCCCATCACACCCACCCACATACATCCCTCCCCACAAACCCACCCACCCACACATCCCCCACCTAAAAATCCCCAACCCACCCACAGACACATCCCCCACCCACCCACCTATACCCCACACACATCCCCCACCAGTACACACATCACCCACCCACACACATCACCACACACATTCCCCAGCCACACCCACACATCCCCAACCACCTAGCCAAACACACATCCCCCACCCACACATCCATCTTCTGCCCACCCACACATCCCCTATCCACTCACCATCCCCACCCACACAAACATCCCCCACACACATCTCCCCACATCCCACCACACACACATCCCCTACTCACAAACACCCAACCACCCACACATATATCCCCCACCCACATATCTCTCACCCACACATCTCTTCATGCACCCACACATTCCCCCACCCACACATCTCCCTAATCACACACACATCCCTCACCCACACACACATCCCCCACCCACTCACACATCTCCCACACACATCCCCCACCCACACACCCATCCCCCAACCCTCACACATCCTTACACCCCCAGACACATCCCCCACTAATACCACATACCCCCAGACCCCCACTACACACACATCCCCTCCACACACACACACACATATAGATCATTAGGTAGGTAAGTAGGTAGGTAGGTATACTTACTGCCTGACTGAAAAGGCAAAATGACCACATTAAAAAAAAGTCCTTAAACCAGATAGTAAGGAAATTAGAATTAGTATATGGATCCAAGGTTCAACAAATACAATATTTGGGACATATTGCTCTCTTAAACACCGGGGGGGGGGGGGGGGGGGGGGGGGGGGGAATGCTATATCAGAATCACAAATGTAGGGCTTAAGGAGAATTTGCTGAAAATTTATATGAAAGTGAATTATTTTGTTGTGCTTATCCTGAGAATTTCTGTAAGCATGATGTGTTTAGTGTCCTTATTGTGAGAATTTATGTGCAAACAATGTATGCAGTTTGTTTATCCTGAGAATTTATGTCGAAGTGATGTATGCCTTTGGTTTAATCTGAGAATGTGTGTGAAAGTGATGTATGCAATGTGTTTATCCTGAGAAGTTGTGTGAAAGTGATGTATGCAGTGCACCCTGAGAATGTGTGTGAAAGTATTGTGTACAGTGTTTATCATGAGAATTTCTGTGAAAGTGAAGTATACAGTGAGCTGATCCTAAGAATTTCTGAGAAAGTCAGTATGTTAACCATGAGAGTTTCTGTGAAAGTGGTGTATTTGCTACAACCAGAACAAATTGTGCACTGCTGGCTTCATTCATAATTCTCATATTTTTGTTGTGTGTAAATTGAAGAGTACAACTGACTCTGATTTCATCGAAGTAAGAACATATGAGGTTCTGCCCAAATTTGCAGCCAATAGATTCTTCGAGAACAACTCGACAACATTCATACCCACCTAAAAATATCATGAAAAAAATAGTAAATGGGCATATAAATTAACAAAATTACCCCATGAAAATGACTGAAAACATTGAAATGCTCTATTTTCTATGAGTGCAGACAAATGGGAGTTTTATTGTCATAATTGACAGTGAGACTCAAACTAGTGTTTTAAAACTATTTTGACCCAATTGGTCTGTTGGTTCTGGTAATTAGATCTTTTTATAATTGGAGGGTTGATTATAATTTTATAATCTGTGATGTTGTCCATAATTCTTCTGTTTTTTTTTTTTTATTTGGTGTTCTGCATTTTATTGTGTTCAATATGTCTTGATTTACTGTTGCATTTTATTGAGTTAATAAAACTCTTTTGGCAGTTTCATGCATGTTATTATTGGTGCTACAAATGTTAACTTTTGTCATGACTTTGTTTATTTGACCGCTGTTTATCAAAACTTTTAACCATATTGCCATTTTTTTCACACGCTATGTTTTTTTTTTTTACCTGTAAAATTATATTACAACTACATTAGAACTTACAGTGAATCCGTGAGTGATTTCAAGAGTGAATTGTGATATTGTTGCTTTATATTATACATTTTAAAACTATCTAACTGCATTTTTAAAGTATCATTAATTTGCCAGTTTTTTGTACATTTAAAGTTTCAAAACTTGGATTCTGACATTGCATGGAAATTTGTAAATCTGAAATGTGTAGCTTAAGGTAAAAATGTCTTCTTGAAATGAATCATTATAACCTTCAGACCTAGTGTCTGGTTGTTTCATTTTATACCTACTGTTGATTCACTGATGAAGTAACAATGCACTCAGAACTGAAGTTTCAACCAGCGGTATAGGGGTACACTTTTAGCAACAAGGTGTCATCTAAAACTGGCTGCAAATTCTAATCAATCGTAAACAAATCTAGATAGGAGTTGGCTGTTGTTGGTTAAGGGCCTATGCTTCTCTGGGATATGAGAGGATGAAGAAGAAGAGGAAAGTGTCATCTTGTGATTGTTTAGAAGCACACCTGTCCATTGAGATGGATGTGTAGATTTCAACCCTCTTGAACCACAGATTTTGAACTTAGGTCAAGGTTTTACTTTCATATCATTCAAATAAAAACACCAGTTTGTTTTTCTAAACAAAAGAAGGCATTGATATGTATAATTATTAAGCACTGAATCTCAGAGTAAACATGAACAATAATAGTTAAGCAGTAATCAAGAGAAAAGCAGGATGAATCAGAGAGAGTGTTGGTGAATACTAGTAGATAAGACAACTAAAGCATCTTTTTCAATTTGAAAGGTGCTTTTGTATAAAGAAATAAACACAGAAATCAGTCTGTTTTTCTAAGAAGGAAGCAAAATAATTATTAAATGTTGAATCTCAATGTAAAAGTGAAGACAGGCCAAAATAGGAGCATTTATTTATTGCCACCATATATTGACTGCAGAGTGGGAAGGAATCATAAAAATACAAGCTGAATACTACATTGATGTTCCCGATTCCTGAACACTTTATTGTTAATTTCTTCTAGTGATTTGATAGTCTAAGTTGTTTTGCTTGATAGGGCTTCATCATAGTTTTCAATTTTTTTTATTTACTGAGGTCTTTTACCCTTTAGTCTTCCAAGAAGATGTAGTATGTCTGCTCTTTCTCTTTGTTTCTTTACTATATCACTCATTAGTTCATGCTTTCTTGTCATTTTTGCAACTTCTCTCTTATTAGCTGATGCTTTTCCTTTGCTTTTTCCCTATCTGATATCTCATTAATGTTTTTCACTTTCAACTTTGTTTCTCACTATCTCCTTTGTTTCTCACTATCTCTATCATTAGTTTCTATCTTTGTTTCTTCACTATCTCTCTCATTAAATCATCTCTTTGTTTCTTCAATATCTCTCTCATTGAATCATCTCTTTGTTTCTTCAATATCTCTCTCATTGAATCATCTCTTTGTTTCTTTAATATCTCTCTCATTAATTCATCTCTTTGTTTCTTCAATATCTCTCTCATTGAATCATCTCTTTGTTTCTTTAATATCTCTCTCATTGAATCATCTCTTTGTTTCTTCAATATCTCTCTCATTGAATCATCTCTTTGTTTCTTCAATATCTCTCTCATTGAATCATCTCTTTGTTTCTTTAATATCTCTCTCATTAATTCATCTCTTTGTTTCTTCAATATCTCTCTCATTGAATCATCTCTTTGTTTCTTCAATATCTCTCTCATTGAATCATCTCTTTGTTTCTTTAATATCTCTCTCATTGAATCATCTCTTTGTTTCTTCAATATCTCTCTCATTAATTCATCTCTTTGTTTCTTCACAGTCTCTCTCATTAGTTTTTCTCTTTCCCTAACTCTTCCTCTTCTCCACTTGTCCTCAGTTGTGTTTTTCCCGCCAAGGTTAATTAATTAATTGATACGGAAACAATTTGTATGAACAGTAGTACTTGGGTTATTTTCATGTTATTGTTAGCTTCAAGTAGTGGATGTGTGTGGCATGACTGGGTGGCATACACAGAAAACTCACAATTTGATCATCTTCGGTAGATTTACTGTTCTGGTGATGCAATTGCTCATGGCACTTTGAGGATTTATATGGCACTTTGCTGATTTATATGGCACCTTCTTAGGTTCAGCCGGCTTCGTGGTGAAGCGGTTACGGACGCAGTTCGTAATCCTGCAAACCCGTTTTTGAAATACAGCTGTGGGCGATTTGGCAGCAGACTGCCGTACGTTGGTTTTTTTATGAAATGATATGGGTGCCTGCCGTTCAGAAAGCAATGACAAACTACTGAACGTAAACTTACCCAGGAATCACAAACAGCCAAAAAATGCTGGGGTTGACTGCTACATCCTGTAAAGGGTATGCAACAACTTTGGGACATGGTCGGTGACTGAAGTGAAATAACTAGTTTTTACCTTACCTTTTCAACAGTGGTACAGGAATAATTAAAACACACAAGATAGAAATTGTTGACGTTCATTGTGAAACTGGCAGACAGCTAAAACATCGAAGTCCATGCAAACAGGAACTGCTGTTGAAGACTGAGCACAGATAGGTATGCCAGGAGTATGGCAAAGCTATTTTTGTTGTATTGCTAGTAATTTTGGACCCTGACATGACTAATGTTTAGTAAACATCTTGAGAAATAAAATTGCAATCACTACATGAGTAATGTTTGGTAAATTTGTTCATGTTCTCCTCAGTTGTGTTAATTAATTGTTGTATCTGTGTGTGTGTGTTTATAGATTTAGATTACCAAGTGGTTCCATTAGATAACAGCCTAGTGTCTGTCAAGTGCCAGCAGCTATGTTGCTTATAAAGGATGCCCAGTACCTCACTGTGGTAACTGTTTGTTGGTTTTACAGGGCTCCATGCAAGATTCAAGGCCACGGTGGCACAGTGGCTAGATACTTGTTTGTCAGTCCAGTGACCATGGGCTCAGTCTGTATCCGAGCAGATCTTAATTTTTCAAATAGACCAGGGTTTCCAGGTCGACTCCGCCTAATATGAGTAGCAGAAACTGTCTTGGGGAGTAAAGATGACCAGCATATCACTGATCACATGACCCACCTAGAGCTGATTGGTCTATACAAATATGGGTCTAGCACCGTATGCCCAATGCGTCTTAAGGCTTGAAAAAGGGTCCTATATTTACTTATGCAAGGTTCCCCCCATATGTCTACGCCCGTACACGACGGGTAAATGGCCAACACAGGTCTTAACCGAACTTGTAAAAGATATACAAGTTAGCAAACTATCAAAGATGCAATTATCACAAAGCAAGAAGTTTCCAACCCTCTGGCACTCGTCAGCCCACCCCAAAACCTTGGGTAAATGATGTCCTCTTGAGTGTGTCTTACTGAATTAAGAAACGGTTCAATTGCCGCTCCTTCTAAATCACGGATCGGTGTTATGTTAAAGAACATCTATGTGCACCATACCGTGACCTAGAACATGTGAAGGCTAAACACTTCACGCCCTAATAGCCGTATCTTCTACTATACCTTACCTTGACCTGAATAGCCAATGAAGTGAGTTTAACAGCCTTGTCAGGAACGTGACGATTCCTGAGTGAGTCCATAACCAGAGCATCATATGTCGGATGTGCATTTATTTTAATACCATTCACTAGCATAACAAAATAGTGGCCTTTGCTTTCACGGATTTAAAGTAATATAGGTCGACTGGTAGCATTTTTAAAAGAAGCAACAGATGAAGAAGGAACAGACATGTTCGTGGCATACGTGGAAATGATTTTGTAGTTTAATTATTGGAGGACAACTGTGTCTGAGCAAGTAATGAGCTTAGACACGTCTTATACAAAGATATACATTGGTATACTGTCCAGGTCATTCTGGAGCTCAAGGCAACGAGTGGGTTGATCTGTTAGTTTCGAGATCGCCAGTAGTTGGTACACTCGCAAAGCCAAGGAAGATGAGACTGCTTATGTCGTCCTATGAACGACCGTAACCCGATGACGCTATCTATAACAGAAAATGTGGTTCCGAAAAGGAGGGACGATTGAGGTGACACATCCGTGCATTTACAGCCAGCGTTTTATCAGAAAGATGTGTTTCTACACCTTACTACATTTGCTGGGGGTGGGGGGGGGGAGAGAGAGAGAAACATCTATGAATTTGCTCGGATTGCTAAGCAAACGAAAGAAGGAAGACGGCGGGGGTGTTGGTGGCGGTAATATATTTTAAACATGCAGGATGACAATGTCTTCTTATTTAAATATGCATCGAGATATCTGCCGGCTTTGTGGCTTAGAGGTTATAACTTTTCACCGTAATCTCGTATACTCTCGTCGGTGACATGATGACGGTGAGAATCAGCAGTGGTTCGAATCGCATCGGTAACCTACGGGGTATGTGAGCCGGCCGCTCAGAAAGCAATGGCAAACTACTGAGCGTAATCTTGCCAAGAAATCAACATACAGCTGAAAGATGCTGGTGTTGACAGCGATGTCCTGTAAAGGATATGCACAAAAAAAAAATAATAAAATAATAGAGATATCAAATACGGGAAAACAAGTTCATTGAAACTGGGAATATAGAAGCTCTGATGTGCCAGGATCGACCGTATGTAACTACTTCTACAGCGGGACATTCTAGACAGACAGTCTGACAGGCAAACGGAGGATCGAAAATTATCAAGATATTATTTCTTCTACACGCGGGCCATTCTAGGACAGACACTAGTCAGACGAACGAAGAGAGAATCGACTTTGGTCACCGCTATGATGAAAAGGCTACCAAGGCCTCAACGTGTGCACGCTGCGAGACTATAAAATAGAGTTAAAAGGGCTGTTTCCCACTTATTGAGGGCGTTTTGGATGTGATGGTGCTATCGCCTATATATTTTTAGACCAATCTGTACTCTATGAGTGATGTAGCCAACATAATGTCTTTACTTCCCAGAATACGTCTTGGTACCAATTTAATGCTGGGTCGACTTGCAAATCCCGGGAGCTGGGAGATTGTGGTATATTCTCTTGTAATGGTTGTATACTGCAACAGACAGCACCTTTTTGGCATGATCTTGGCCGACAACATAGCGGTCTAGAAACTCATAAATCTGAAGACAAGAATGGAAAATAGAAGCAGAAAACAAAAACTGTAAACTACACAATTAATATAACTAATGTTGTTTATTTAGCTTATTTATACTGTGACAGAAGTTGCAGTTAGTGCACCTGCCGGTGAATACAGTGGTCTGGGTCCAATTCCTGCAGAGGCAGGATTATTTTGTTCAGACAAGTACAGCTCGGGGGGTCGACCTATTCATTTATTAATTCATTAGATAGAATGTCCTCTGCAGAACCTCGCTCCCATAACAAACTTCCGGAAAAATTCTCGGTCATAAGCAAGATGTCCCCGCGTCCGATACACTAATCTGGAGACTATCCGCCACATCATGTACCCATCTTCACTTTGGCCTTCCTCTTTCTCTCTTCCCGGGCATATACCCCCTCATTATTGTTCTATCCAAACTTGCATGACGTTTCACATGACCAAAATATTTCAATTTTTTGTTTTTAAATCGCCAAGCTAGCCTCACAAAAATTTACATCAGACAATTTAAGAATGTCCAGGGAAATGTATGGGAAGGAAAGATGTCGTGGTCTAGAATATGTTCAGACCCAACACTTCACACTCCAATGACAGCATAGGCTATGGGACTACCTTTATTTTTATCTTACAAGGAAGGGTCAATCCCGGATCCATGTGATCATGACCACTTCAAGTAGGAAGGATTTGAAGCCAGGGACACTGGCCTGCAAGCAAGTAAACTAACCACTAGCTACAGAAATTCCTATACAAAGATGCAAACATCTCACAGTACTTTTCTTGGTGGGGGAGGCGATTTCTTTTTCTGAATGAATTTTTCTTCCCGAAACTCCCTGAAGCTCTTATTTGAGTCAGCTTCAGATAAAACCACAAAGAAGTGGTGGCACTTCTCACATTTCTCAAATCGTGTGGAAGCTGAAGATACAAAAGTAATTCCTTGTGTTTTTAAAAATGTCATTACCAAATGTGATTCTGTAAAGCACAGTCACATATTTTAATTCTCTATATCTAACATCAGAGCAATTGAGGGGGGGGGGGGGAAGCAGAAAAAAAAGATGGTGCTCACAGATTAAGGCATTTTGCAAAAATTGCATTTTGGTTGGGTTGACACCTGTGATCACCCCAAATGTGAGTGTCTAGAGTGCGTGATTTTCTCGTAAGGGCGACTGCATTCGCGCTATCCCCTTCAGATAAATTGAGATTTCTGTTGAGATGTTCTGAACATTTACTACTCCTATATATGTTTAGGTTTAGACAAATATGTGCACGATAATGTCGCACTACAACAATCGTTTCGATTCTGCTATTGACTCTATGGCCGGGTCTCTGTTTTTGTCTCGATTATGCTAAGCCATCCTGTCCTCTAAAAGTGCTTCAGAGTTTTGGTCATAGACCATACATTTAGGAAGGGAATATCCCCACTGCACCTCCCCGTGGTAGAGGATGGAAACACACCACGGTAGGTCTAACGTAGCTCTGGGGACCGAGTATCCACTGGAATAAGTGGACAACTCTGCAGCTGAGCGAAGCAGGGCACTCACTTGTCCTGACAGTCGGAAATGGCTGTCAAAGGCAGTGGTAGAAGACCACCATGTGGATGTGGAAGGCAAGGGGAAACCACCACATTACCTTTCCAAGATTTCATGGCAACACAAATTTCAGAGATAGTGAACGACGGTAATGGCAGTCTTAGGACATCCTCGTCAGGGACAGTCATGAGCCACAAGTGACACCAGACCGTCATGCGGTTATTAATGGCAAAACTATAACTAAACTAAATAAATTTAGAGTAGGAACATGTAATTTTAGGACATTAAATGAGCTAGGAAAGTTAAACAATGTTCTAAGAGAAATGGAAAGCATGAAAATAAATATACTAGGCATAAGTGACATGAGAGGAAGGGATGTGGCAAAATTATACCCTCAAACACACAATAATTTATTCTGGAGGGGATACACACGAAAACAGTGTAGGAATAATATTTGATGAAAAAATAGCCAAATCATTTAATGGATACTGGTTATTTCAGATAGAATTATAAAGGTCAAAATTAAAGGCAAACCAATAGATATAAATATTATACAAGTATATGCACCAACGACATTCAGTAGTGATGAAGACATACAACACTTTTACGATGAAGTAGAAATGGCGATAGCTGAAATTGGATCACAAGAAATAAAAATAATACTGGGGGATTTTAATGCAAAAGTGGGAAAGGGAAAAATAGAGGATATAGTGGGGAATTATGGTTTAGGTACAAGAAATGAAAGAGGAGAGAATGGGCAAATATAATGATATGATAATTGGAAACACATGGGTTAAACGCCATAAAAGACGACTATACACATGGAAAAGCCCTGATATGATAATACGAAACTAAATTGACTACATACTTATTAATAAAAGATTTATAAATGCGTTAATTAATGTAAAAACAATGCCTGGTGTTGACTATAATAGTGATCATATACCATTATGTGGACAAATAACAGTAAGATTAAAGATAGGGGAAAATTTGTTGATAACTTGAGACTTAATAAAGAGGTTCTGAAAGTAGATAAAAAAATTCAAGAACAATGCAGTGTGACTGCAAAATAGGTACAATGCAATAGCTAACATACAGAGTATAAATGAACAATGGGAAATGTTAAGGGACTCCATTCATCAAACTAGCAAAGAAATATTAACATAGAGAAGCCAAAAAGCTAAGAAAAAATGGATGAATGAAGAAATCTTAATGCTGATGGACAAAAAGAAACAGAATAAAAATGACAACCAAGAATATGCTAAGATAAATAAAGAAATAGGAGATAAATGTGTGAAGGCAAAATAAAGTTGGTTAAACGAGCAATGCAAAAAAATTAATTAAATTTCATTAAAGATCAAAAAAATATGCACAGACAAATAAATGAGCTCACAGGGAGAAAAATAAGAATAAATACAGGGTGTTTGAAATCAGAAACAGGAAACATATTATTGGAGGAAGGTGATATAATGAAGAGGTGGAATGAGTATATAAGAGAATTATATAATGGAGAAACGGAAGAATTAACAGAAGAAAGTAACTTAGAAGGCCCACCTATTCTGAAAGAAGAAGTCGTTGACGCTATGAAACATATGAAGAAGAGAAAACCAGCTGGGCCTAATGAAATCACAATAGAAGAATTAGAAGTAATGGGCGAATTTGGAATAGATATATTAACCAAACTTTTGAATGCTATTTACAGCAGTGGCTATTTACTGAGCGTGATGCTGAAATCTCCATTTATAGCTATACCAAGGAGTGATTTAATGCGAAGATTTTCGTACAATTTACCTCATAAACCATGTCACTAAGCTTCTACTCAGAATTATAATCAGAAGAACAAGAAAGAAAATAAAAATGGAAATTAGATAAAAATAGTATGGATTTGTGGAAGGAAAGGGTACAAACAATGCAATATATATATATATAAATAATGTGCCATGCCGGAAAGCGTGGGCGGTCATGACTCGCCATTACACTCGATCACCAGAGTCGTGGATCAGCTCAGTGTTCCTGTCTCGTCCATGCCATGTGGCCAAGCCATCCAGGTATTTACTTCTCGGTCTTCCTCTTGGTCTGTTCCCTTCCATCTTGCCATTTGTCACCAAGTTCTCCAATCCATTTCTTCTCCTAACATGTCCAAAAAATTTTGAGTGTCTACGTCTAATTTCTCTAATCAATTTACGATGTTCATTTGTCTCCTGTAGTACTTGGTCATTGGTTTTTCTATCTGTTCATGGTATTCTTTGCATTTTCCTCAGAAACCACATTTCAGCAGCCATCAGATGTTTTTCAGCTTGACTGCACATTGTCCAAGTTTCACATCCATACAAAAGAACAGGCTCTATGTATCCCCTCAACACTCTTTTTTTCGTTTCAACTGACATCTTTTTATTGGTCAGAGTGTTTTTCATCTTGCTAAAGGCTACTTTCGCCATGGTGATTCTTGTATTAATCTCTTCAAGGCATCTCCCATCAGATGTTGTGACTGTTCCGAGATAATTGTACCGATTCACTTGTTGAAGAATATTCCCGTTTACTTCTATCTTACATTGTGGCACTTCGTTCTTCCTAGTGACGACCATAACCTATGTCTTTTTACAATTTAATTCTAACCCCATTCGCTCACTGTGTACAACAACGGCATCTACTAATTGTTGCAGATCCTGCGCATTGTCTGCAATCAATACTGTATCATCTGCTTATCTATTGTTATTGATGTTGCGTCCTCCAATGCTGATTCCATTTATATCTTCTACATTTCTCAAAATATTTTCACTGTACAGGGAAAAAAGATCTGGAGACATTACACATCCCTGCCTAACACCTCTCTTAATAGGCTGATATTGTCCCACTTCATTATCAACCCTTATAGCAGCTTATTGTTTCCAATATATGTTTTTTTATAAGTCTGTCTAATGTCTTTCCCATCAATTTGTAGATCTGCAAGCATATCCACCATGTTTACATGTCTAACTCTATTAAAAGCCTTTGTGTAGTCAATAAAGCAAAGATGTATATCCTTGTTTACTTCTATAGCACCTTCAATAACTGTTCGCAGCATATACACAGCATTTACTGTACCCTTTCCTTCCACAAACCAACATTGTTCTTACCCTATTTCAGGTTGTAATTTCTTCCTCACTCTTTGCATGATAATTCGTAGCAAAATCTTTGTGATGTGACTCATTATACTAATTGCTCTATGTTGATCACATTCCAAGGCTCCTGATTTCTTTAGGATTGCAATAAATACAGAATTACATAATTCAGAAGATATATATATATATATATTAACGATAACTTTCTTTAACGATTAATCGAAAACTTTTCTCCCATCACTTATACAGATGAACCGGATGTCGAAAAATTGTTGGACATTTTAAACATAGTGCTGCAAACACAACCGAGTTGCAAAATTGTACTGAGTCACCATTGTGTAAGCTGCAGCAAGATGTACCAACAAGATGAAGCAGTATGTTTATTATGCTACAGAGTCTTCTATAGGTCAGAGAAGCATTAACTGTCTACATGTCAGATGAAAAGAAGCAATACAAAGGTCCAAAACTGTCAGGTTCAGATTGGGAGAAGATTTCGAAATCTGTCAAAGTTTTGGACTTATTCTGTCAGACTACGGTCCTGCTTGGCGGTTAAGATTTTGTTTCATATAGCTGTGTATTGACACTGCTATCATCGTTGACTAAGCATATGACTGTAAACGATGATGATCCGGGCTACATAGCTAAATTTAAGGCAGCATGTATGAATGACTTCAGTGAACGTGTAACTAATATGACAAGTATTCAAATACTACAGATTGCAACAGCACTTGATCCACGCTACAAATACCTGAAGTTAGTTAGTTAGTCACAGTTCCAACTTCACAGTAACGGGTCGTCTCCATTATGCTCCGTTCCCGTGCCAGTGAATATCACACAAAACGCTCCCCACTGCCCAATGTGAAAAGTGGAAAAGACAGGAGTCTCGACAAACAACATCCCGCACAGATACACTGTGCAAAAGAACGAACTTGATCACGTATTGAACAACAAATAGCAGTTAATGTTCATGATGAGCAGATGGAGACTGCTGCAACGAATGATACTGACATTGACAATGAAACTATATGTGAACCAAATGAAGAGAGTATTAAGCTAATTGAGTCTGAAATGGATAAGAAAGTTGCTGAATCGGTTGACCCTTTACAATGGTGGAAACTTAATGAACATCTATATCCAAAATTGGCATTCCTTGCCAAGACCATTCTGTGCATACCGGCTCCATGTGAACGATTGTTCAGCTCCGCTGGTTATATTGTTAATAAGACGCGCTCGTCACTTGAAGCAAATACTGTCAACATACTCGTCTGTTTGCATAGTTGGTTATTAGATGACATATGAACAAGAAAATCCAGTGTTATTTCGATTTTTAACAAATACGACTATAATGTGAGTTATATGACTATAATTGCTATGCTTTAATTGAAATTAACGATTAATTAATCGTTAATTTTTCAAAAGTTAACTATTAAATTTAAATTAATCGGTCGCAGCCCTAATATATATATATATATATATATATATATATATATATATATATATATATATATATATATATATATATATATATATATATATATATATATATATATACACATTACATTGGCACCTTGCCGTCTTGACAGACGATAGTTTGTGCTTTAAAAAGGCATAATAACTTTTAACTATGGCGGTAGCGAGTGTGACTGATAAGGCCAATTTGCGCTGTAAATGTCCGTTCACAGTGGGTGCATGTGAACACGTGGTCATTTCCACCATCATGCACCATCTTACGTCTCAAACGCTTGGTGTGTGACTTATCTGCAATAATTTTCTCCTTTGACTTTATTCCATTTCTGATATATATATATATATATATATATATATATATATATATATATATATATAACGAACACTAATAGAAAGGTCAATAGAGACAGAAAGACATATACTTATGCTTCATAGATTATACTAAGGCATTTGATAAAGTAAAACATGATGAACTGATTAAAATGTTGGAAGATATCAACATTGATGAGAAAGATTTAAGATTAATAAAGAATATTTACTGGAACCAAGTAGCAGCAATTAAAACAGGAAATACAGAGGGTAGTTACGAGCAAATAAAGCTAAGTGTTCGACAGGGATGTGTCTTGTCCCAGGACCTCTTCTCCCCATATAGCGAAGTAATAATGAGAGAGATCAAAGAGACGCCAGGAATACTATTTGGAGGTTACAATATAAACAATATACGCTGTGCAGATAACACAGTATTGGTGGCGGGTAATGCAACAGACCCACAACAATTATTCGACATTGCAGTAACAGAGAGTGCACAGAAAGGACTCTCCTTGAATAAAAAAAATAACAGTTACAATGATGATATCAAAGAAAATGGTGACACCAACATGTGACGTAGAAATAGAAGGGGAAATTTTTAACCATGTGGATAGTTTTAAATACCTTGGGGCACTTATAACATCAGATGGAAGATGTGCAACAGAGATTAAGAGCATAATAGGGCAGGCAAAAGCCGCATTTCAGAAAATGAAGAGTACGTTATGCAATATCAATGAATGTAAGAAAGAGAGTGCTGAAATGCTATATAGACCCAGTTTTGTTGTATGGCAGCGAATCTTGGAATGTAAGTGAACAAATTAGGAAGAAATTAGAAGCAACAGAAATTTGGTTCCTGAGACGAATGTTGCGAATTACTTGGACCGCCAGAGTAACTAACAATGATTACCTGAAAGAGGCTAATGAAAATAGAACACTATATACAACAATTAAAAAGAGACAAAAAGCTTTGTTTGGTCATGCGATGAGAAGAGAGGCATTGGAGAATATCGTGACAACTGTAAAGAATGAGGGGAAGAGAGGCAGAGACAGACCAAGAGAAATGATGCAGGGCGGATTGAGACGGTGGAGGAATATCATCAGCAGAGTTGATCCAGAACACCAAAGACCGAGATCTGTGGAGAGCCATGAACGCCTACGCCAGCTGGCAGGGCACTTGATGATGATGATGCTGGCATATCTCCTCGTTTCCACAACCTATTTTCCCGTCACGTTTGCTAGTTGTCACAGAGTATTCAAGTTTATTTCTCATCGTACCATTATTTTTTTTAAATAGAAAACTGGACTGTCTGCGTTTAATTTTTCTATTCAGTTTACATTTTTCATGTTCCTTGAAGGAACTTTCTAATTCATTTATCTGTCCATCAATGGCATTCTTAGCATTTTCCTCAGAAATCTCATTTCTACTGCCATTAAATGTTTCATAGCTTGTATGCGGTAAAGTTGTGGAAATGTAAACAATATATAATAACATGAAGTAGTGCAGTTTTACAGAACACAATGTCGGAAAACAAAGGATGTTGCGACGACTAGCCTTCATCAGCCAGACGTCCGGCAAAGAGAGGACATGTCCTCCTTTTTAGCCTAAGGTCCTCCGTCCGGCAGGCAAAGCTAAAAACCTTTAAAATGTCCGGCTTTTCTTATATTTCATGTTATAATATTTTATGATTTGTTGTTACAACTTACAATGTATCTACACTCTACCGTGTGTTTACATTCTTTATTAAAACCCATTGCTTAATAATATTTGTGTAATTTGCATATTTATACCAAATGTGAAACACCAAATATTTGTATAATTTGAATCTAACTGTTGCTCTATTCGGCAACACTAACAATGCTGTAGTCTCTTTGGTGAGAATGTTAATGTTATTCCCGGTTACAGTATCAGAGACGCAACTTAAAATTGTTTTTTTAATTTGTAATTTTTGTTGTCTATGTTTATGAAAATGGCTTCTACAAAGAGAAAATGCAAATTCTCGAACACTATGAAAAATAAGTTTCCATGCCTTGTTGAAGGACGCAACGAGAATAAGGCAAAGTGTACGATTTGGGGTAGTTACTTGTTCGTTGCCAACAAAGGAACTACTGACTTGGAGCGCCATATTGACAGTGAGAGACATAGAAACCTTATCAAAGTGTCCGCGTCATCTAGCAAATTGACGTCTTTTTTTTTTTTTTTCAAGTACTCAAAGGTGTTGCTGAAAGCGCATGCGGGCAACTTTGGCATTTCATACAGTTTGTTATCATCAGTCTTACAACTCGATAACCTGCACAGCTGGTTTGATGCACAGATTATTTAAAGATTCGGAAATTGCTAAAAATATTGCTTGTGCAAAAACAAAGACTGAAGCAATAATAAACCAGGTAATTGTCCCCGACACTGTTGATCAATTGGATACATCTTTAAGTGGTATTTCATGTTTCTGTCTTTCCACAGATGCTACCAATCACGGTTCGCAGAAAATATTTCCGATCGCTGTTCAATACTTTGACTGGAAAGCAAATGGAATCCAAACTAAGATTATCGAGTTAGACAACACACCAAATGAAACCTCAGTAACTATATCACAGTATATTTTGAGAACACTCCAAAAACATGATTTGTACTCCAAATGTGTTGCTTTTTCTGGTGACAATGCCAATGTGAATTTTTAAGACATTAACAGAAGGGAAGGTAGAAATTTATTCTCGCATTTGAAGGAAGCCTTGAGCACGCCATTAGTAGGCGTTGGATGTTCTGCTCATGTTCTGCACAACTGCATCCAACACGGCGCAGATTTAATGCAGATTGACGTTGAATCTATTGTCTTGAAGATATTCAATTACTTTTCTATATACACTGTCAGAACAGAAACTTTAAAGGATTTTTGTGACTATGACAACATAAACTATCAGCTACTACTCTATTACTCTAAAACTAGATGGCTCAGTTTGTTTCCAGTTGTTGAGAGGTTGTTGAGGCTGTTTACTGCTTTGAAAGAATATTATCTTTCTGTAAACCAACCACCTGCTATGATAAACAAAAATTGTGAGAACGATTTTTCAGAAGTTTACCTTTGGTTTGTGCATTCTTTGATGTTTGTCTTCCAAGTCAATATTTCGGCCATTGAAAAAGAAGAAACATCAGTATTAGAGGTTATGAGCCTTCTTCACACAACCTTGGACGTTTTGACAGGCAGATTGAAGGAGACATTTATTTCACTGAAAGTCAGGGAGATGTTGAGAAGACTTAAGGAAAGTGATCGAGAAGAAGAGTGTAATAATTTTATGGCAGACGTTAGGTTGGTGTATAAAGCATGCATTAGTTACTTAGAAAAGTGGTTTAAACCTTTTGATGAATTTCAGTTCTTTGGTTGGTTGTACTTAAATAAAATCAAAGACTGTACATTTGATGACCTTTTGGCGCGCATATTGTACTTGAAAGAGAATAGTATTATTGTAGATGATGTACAATTGTTTGACCAATACCGCAATCTTAAATCATTTGTGCAAGACAAGAATGAACAGTTTTCTTGAAAGACTCTTGCATGAACAGTGGAGTTTATTTTTCCAACGTTGCCCAAATGCATGTTGCTTTTCAGAGTTACTTAAAATTTGTGAAGTATTCTTCTGTATCCCTGGACACAATGGCAATGTGGAAAGAGTGTTTGTTCTCCTTGATTAATGCTCAATTGACAAAGAAATGGAACACCCTTACTCGACTCTGTAAAGGGCATCATTCTCACAAAGTACAATTTGAAGAATTTTGCCTGTGAACAGTTTTGTGCATATGTGATTGCTAACGAGGTTCTTCTACGAAAAGTTGGCTCCTCCAAGAAATATGTTGCGTAATTAATAAAGATTATAAGGTGATAATTTACATTCGGCTGTTTAGATGTTTTTTAGCATTTTGAAAAATGCCTCCGTTGAATTTATATTTATTTTTTAACATGATTCTTTCTTGGTCGATTCAGTAACAGCAAGATACACTTATCGGCAGCTATTTAAATAAAATTGTACTGATTGTGGGTTTAATCTGGAACGATTCAAATGAAACAGTCCTCCTTTGTCCTCCTTTTTGTCTTATTATGTCCCCCTTTTGTTGCCCACGTATCTGGCAACCCTAGCCAGGGACGACCAGGGAGGCCAGATCCATTGTAAAATTCCTCCCGGATGCAGATTCAAACTCATGACCACCGAATCGATTGGCGAGCTTCTAGCCACTGCGCTAGCTCGGCTTCCGTGTTGAAAGCATACTTAAATTGAAAAAGATAAGCTTCCTTGTTTATAGTGGAACAATCTAACGAAATATTTGTGTCTATGAATTTGCGAAGACGAAAATGTTGTCAACTAAAGGGGGACAGTCTAATACAGACGAATGGTCCTATCGTTCCGAGAGAAATAATTCACACAATATGACTAGAAACGTTTGTTTGTAGGTTCTGACAATAAACACTTGATGTTTGAAAAGGATACCTACAATTCCTATACCAACCAAATCAACGCCAAAAAAAGACAAACCGAAAATACTGAGGAAACCACCAACAACGACGCCTTAGATAATAAAACTGAATCAGAATCGATATCTATGAACACTACTGACACTGACACTGACACCGAAGAAGATGGCCTACTGTTTTAACATCAAGACCACAAGAAAGAATAACTATCCCAACTAGACAACCTCGTCTGTGGACACATTGACGTGGATGGGCCGTAGGTTCACACCATAATACAATCAGCGTTGCTTGTAGTGGGTTGTGCTCAATATTTAAATCTCAAATCCCGAAAAAACCAAATAAATCAACCTCGTTTTTCTCTGATTTCTTATTACTTCTTCTTCTTCTTCGTTCATCCGGAGTTTTTTTTCGGATGTGATTGCGTTGTGCCTGTTTACAGCAGAGCTGCGTTCTTGCGCCGTTAGGCCGACACATCCGACTTCTGCGGGCATTTGTTGACCGGGTTAACCTTCCCGGGGATTTCTTATTACTGTTAGTCAACAATATCATTTGTTTGTTTTGATTAATTTATGATGACTAATGATATTATTACCGGCTCCGTGGCCGAGGGGTTAGCAGCTTTCTCCGCTAACTCCGAATACTCTCGTCACGTGACGCGACGAGAATTAGCAGTGGTTCGAATCGCAAAAGTGACTTATGAGAGTATGCAGCCGGTCGCTCAGAAAGTCGTGGCGTGCTGATGAGCGTATTCTAGCCTAGGAATCAACATACAGCTGAAAGATGCTGGTGTTGACCGCAATATCCTGAAACAGGATGGAAACGCGGGAAAAAAAATGATATTATTATTATTAGTCTGAACATTTCAGGTTTACGCACAAACCAACAACTCATTGTCACATTCATAACAAATACAAATACGACTTCATTCTCCTACAAGAAACAAACATATGCGAATACACACATACAAAGCAAAACACTACACAATTATGGCTCAGACACTCATGCTTCAGCCTGTCGACACATCGTATAGGTTCTGGAACCGCCATACTGCAGACTTCAGACAAAAGGTAAATTACTGACACACACAAGGACGACCAAAGAGACATTACCATCATACACGTTAAAAACCACACATACACACATACGCTTTAGTCAACATACATGCTCCAGCAAATTACAGTTACCAACCATAATTCTTCTAACACTTAGAAAACCTATTAGCACAGACATACAGAGAGAGGAATGTTGTTTTAGCAGGTGATTTTAATTGTTGTTTAGCTTCGGTTGACATAATAGGCGGGGATGTGAAAACGCGGTTAAGAAGAGCTGGCCGAGACGCCATGAATCAACTCGATACATTGCAATACACAATCGACACACATAACCTAGTAGACGAATTCAGGCAGAAACACCCCAACAGTCAAGATACAACGCACAGAAACCATGCACATATCATATCATCTATGTTAGATAAAATATACATACCCACAACACACCATATAACACAGAATAAACACCTACAAGAAACTCTCCAGTACACAGATCTCAAAGTAATACTAGCACACATCACTATAAATAACACAACCACACAGCCTTTAAAACGATCACCACACTGGAAATTTAACAACACATTACTCCAAAACACACACACACACACACACACACACACACACACACACACACATATATCTCCGTGGCCGAGGGGTTAGCAGCTTTCTCCGCTAACCCCGAATACTCTCGTCACGTGACGCGACGAGAATTAGCAGTGGTTCGAATCGCAAAAGTGACTTATGAGAGTATGGAGCCGGTCGCTCAGAAAGTCGTGGCGTGCTGATGAGCGTAATCTAGCCTAGGAATCAACATACAGCTGAAAGATGCTGGTGTTGACCGCAATATCCTGAAACAGGATGGAAACGCGGAAAAAATATATATATATATATATATATATATATATATATATATATATATATATATATATATATATATATATATATATATATATATATATATATATATATATATATATATATATATATTATACATTATAGTATAGTAGCTAGCTGTTCGTGCATACTGCCCCAGCACAGGTCTGGCTTGGAAACATACCCAGTTTTGGCCTGCGAACCTTGTGGCAACACAGTAAATCTGAGTGGCCCTTTGCCAGCAGACAACTACCTCGTTCATTTCGCTGATTGACTAGTAGCGGAGAGGACAATGGGGCCAGAATACCAGCTGTAAATTACATTTTTCGTTGAAAGAAAAACATACAGGCTCTAGTAGCCACATGTTGAAGAAAACAACTAAACAAAATTAGAGTCCTAATAACGCTAGCGGCATCTGTTCCTCCATAGAGAGGGTTAATCACAAAAATTGAAAGGTACGTTGATCACAAAAATTGAAAGGTACGTTGCTTTTTTATTTTTGTATATCCCTTACAGTACGTTGCAGTCAACACCAGAATTTTTCAGCTGCTGTTGATGTACTATGCAAGATTACGCTCAGTAGTTTGCCATTGCTTTCTGGGCGACCGGCTCACATACCCCATAATTACCAACGCAGCGAGAAACGCTACTGATTCTCGCGCAGGTTACGTTACTCATGAGAATATACGGGATTACGGAGAAAGACGTTAACCCCTAGCCAGGGAGACTGGCTTAGATTAGTTAAGATGTTATGTGTGTGTATTTACCGGTATTTGTGGTGTACATTCGTTGTGAAACCATGCGATATCTAATAGTAGAGAACAGGAATAGCAAACTACAGCCGACATAAGTATATAAATAATGGACACACTGTTGCTAAAACAGCGAAACAGGGGGGAAAATGAAGGGAGCGTGCGACACACAAAATGGCGAAATTTAGCCTGCGGATACTAGACTACAGATGAACGTTCAGACAATGAAGCTCGATATTTAACTAGGGACTAATATGATATATACTAGTATAATATGTCGCCAGTTTGAATGTTTGCATATCCTTTACATGACATCGCTGTCAACATCAGCATCTTTCAGCTGATTATTGATTTCTTGGCGAAATTACGCTCAGTAGTTTGCCATTGCTTTCTGACCGGCCCGGCTCACATACCCCGTAAGTTACCGACCCGAATCGAACCACTGCTGATTCTCACCGTCGTCACGTTACTTACGAGAGTATACGAGGTTACGGAGAAAAGTCGCTAACCTCTAGGCCAGAAAGCCGGCATGTCGCCAGTGAAGTAATATAATTATAGAATGTGATGGGTAATTCGAAGGAATAAATGGTGATAGGAAATACTGAATATTTAATTGCGAAATAATAAATACTGAATAATTAATTGCGAAGAAAAACCAATGAATAAGTCCTTCAAGAAACAAATGAAGATCGTAAACTGCTTAGAGGCATTAGACATAGACAGTCAAAAATTTTGTGGGCATGTTATGAGAAGAAATGAATTGGAGAACTTGGTGACGACTGGCAAGATCGAAGGGAAGAGACCAATGAGAAGATCGAGAAGTAAATACCTGGATGGCTTGGCCACGTGGCATGGTCGAGACAGGAACACGGAGCTGATCCACGACTCTGGTGATCGAGTGACATGGCATTACATGACCGCCCATGCTTATCGGCATGGCACATGATGGATGGATGGATTTAATTGCGAAATAATGATGTTGAGGTCGGGTGGACATTCTAGGTATCAGGTATTAACGCTTAAGGTCGTCAAAAAGGTAAATTCCTTAATTCATCTTAGATGACATAGACCTTCCCGTTGTTCTTGTTCAAGGTTCATAATACCTCAATAGCAGCCACCAGATCAAGACAGAACGACCGAGTTCATGATGTTAAGGCCATAAATCACCACCCTTCTCTTATGATATAAACACAAACACCAACAGGTACTGTGACGTAGTAGAAGGTCTCCCCTCTAATGTTTCTTACATTATGTTAAGACTGTATTTTTCATTTTACACACACACACAACCACACACACACACACACACACAGAGAGAGAGAGAGAGAGAGAGAGAGAGAGAGAGAGAGAGAGAGAGAGAGACATACATATCAAATCATCGTCGTCGTCGCCATCACCATTCGCAACTGCGAGCGCTATCAAGCAAGTCACCTGAACAAGTCAAGAATCCTTATACGGGGGAAAATGGCACATAGCAAGAACACCAAAAGACACGTGGCAACCAAGATGTGCAGCGTGGGAGCCGACAATAAGACGAGCGGAGAGAATCTATCTGCGAGCTGCGGCAAACAACAAGAACCTCAAGCAAACTCTAAAGAAGCTACCACGAGGAAGGACGACGACAACCCACCACAAACAAGAGCCAAACCTACTGAGAAGCAGAGAGAGGAGAAAAACACCAGAGTCGTAAACACCGACTTACCGACAAGCAAGTGGGTTGTCAAGCGTATCCAAGTGGAGCTATCAGACGAAGAAATTCTGAAGCAGCTACGAGAAGAGAATCTTCACATCCGATTCATGAAGGTGGAGCGGCTCCTCGCCTACTCCAAGATACCTACAACCTTGGCAGTGATGACGACGGAGGGCAGCGAAATGCCGACCACAGTTTCAACCAACAAGAAAATACAACAACCAAAGAGATTCATCCCAAGAGTCAATCAATGTTCCAGATGCCAGAGGTCCGGCCACAGCAGAGCAGCATGTCGTAGTAAGACGGAGATCTACCGGTACTGCGCCGATCACCACGCCTTCAAGGAGTGTCCGCTAGCCAAGCTGGACACGGACTTCCGAGCACCCAACAACAAAAGAAAGTGTGCCAACTGCCTGAGCAAGCATCGAGTAAGATACTTAGGCTGTCCGTACCTTCAAAGACACAGAGACGTCTTAAAGTTCGCCATCAACACAAAGACACCATGTAAGGACGCAATGCGGAGGTGCGACACAGCCGCGGGTATATCACAAGCTGAGAGAGATCAACTGCAAAACCAGATAGACGAGTTGAAGAAGCAAGTCAAGTCACTTATGACGCCGACTCCGACCAGCGACATTGAGAAACTGCTGGCTGAAATAAAAGAGATCCATCAAAACATCAAGCAAGAAGTGGAACATATGGCACTGATAAAGAAAGGGAGCGAAGAAATCCTACAAACCATTAAACAAGAGCAAGAACTACAGAAAGCTGAAATGAAGCTTTTCCAAAACAAACAGAAGCCATACAAGAAACCACAGAGAAACAGCATGAAGAAAACCAAGAGACTGAGCCTGAACCACAAGTTAAAGCAGGCAGCCCAACCACGACGCAAAAAACATCCAAGGGGAAACCAATATCTCGCCAGACCTCCGAAGAAAACCGAGATGAGCACCCTGAGGACGGCATGGAGAGGCCCCGGGGACCTACCTTGGAGGAGTTTCTAGAATCGGCAAGGGAGCAGGCAATTGAAGAGGAACTCGCGAACAAGGAATTCAGAATCCGCTGGGAAGAAAAAGAAATGAAGAAGCCCAAGAAACGCAGAGGGCAACCGATACAATACCCAGATAGAATCTATGACTGTGAGACCGGATTCGGGTACTATATAGATGACGGAGAGATCATCCCATGCCTGTCCACGGAGGAAGACTGCGAAAGAAAACATAAACTCTTTATCGAAAATGAAAACAGGCGCAAGAAGGAGGAAAATGACAACATCGAAAAGACCTACGAACAATACACACACAAAAGAGGCAAAACGAACAAATAAAAAGTCCTTATAAGGACTGCACCCAGCCAAGCCAGACGAGCCAGGAGCCAGAACAACAAAGAAAACCACAAGAGGAGACGGGCACAAAGGATAGCCCCCCCCCCCAGCTGACGTCACACACACAAACAATTACTCAACCGGTCCTACGGAGGACTACTCGTAAGAGAACACAAAACAAGAAACAGGGCTGAAAACCCACAAAAACCACGGCTCTAAACAATAACCACCGCTGAGGAAGCATGTTAGACGAGACCGAATTTGGAATATATTTTTTTCGAAAATTGGAATTGGAATTGCGAAATAATAGTTTCTTTCACCAAGTCTGCGTGAGACCACGTGTGTCAACGATCACACCAGGACAGCGTGGGATAGCGGCAAGTCACCTTCACATCATTATCCTCGCTTAAAAGAAGACCTTCCACTTGCATACCCTATAAATCTATGTTACTACTTCAACTTCGTGTAGAATTTAATTTGTGTGTGTCTGGAATGAATCAGAATTAACATTTACAATACTGCTTTATGTGGTGAGATATAATCTGCGTGATTCATAATATATGTTCATACTTCGTCAAGTGAATGTAATTTGTGTGCTACATAATCTATTGAGGTATTTCGTCAGGTGAATGTACTTTGTGTGATTCATAATCTATGGTGATACGTTGTCGAGTGAATATAATCTGTGTGATTTGTAATCGATGTTCGTGCTTCATAGTTAAATGTAATCTGTGAGATTTATACTTGTTGTGTACACTTCATAGTGGTAATTGTAATTTGTTTTATTTATAATATATGTGAATGCATTATAGTAGGAAGTACAATCTGTATGTTGTAGAATATGATCATACTTAGAAAATATATATTGATGTTTCAGTAATCTGTGGAATGGAATACATGTGCGCCTGAATCGGACTAAATTTATTATAGATGTGGCTAAGGAACCAGTAGTTGTACACTTCAGCCGTTTATCATTGTGTTGTTAGTAGTCATAGCGTTAGGGATGTGGCTGTGACAGAGGTAGATAGTCTTGCGACGCTTGTCGTTTCTGAATATGAGACTGGGTAATGGGCAATGAGTGTATCTGGTGTATCATGTGTGTATGACAAGAGCATTCATTTGTTCTCATTAAATCCCTTCCAGGAGTTCTGCCAGCATTTTCATTGTTGGGTACAGCTGAATCAACAATGCATACTTACCTGTCTTGAACGAAGACTCCATTGCCGAATAGTGTGTGAATCAGCAACCTGACCTGGAACTTCACCCGAGTCGACAACCCGGAGCGAAGTAAACAGCTAAGTGATAGACATCACCGCCTGACACCTGTAGCCTGTCCACTTGGCAACTTAGTATATGATTATTTTTGCAGACAGGCTGGGGCGACTACACCTTTACCCACAACAAGTTTATCAATAAATTTAAGTGTTATATGTGATACTAGAACCATACCTAGTCTGTTATACTCTAATTTAATATTAGGAGAGAGAGAGAGAGAGAAAAAAAAAAAGAGAGAGAGAGAGAGAGAGAGAGAGAGAGAGAGAGAGAGAGAGAGAGAGAGAGAGAGTTGCAACTTCATAATTGTAATCTGTATATCTCTGTGTTGTGAGAAAGGATCTGTAAATGGGGATTTTTTTATCTTACATGAATTAGTAGCCAGATTAATTAAGCCTACTGTCCAGAATACTAGTACGGTTGTTCGCTTTACTTATCAGTGCCTGGACTGTCTGAAGACTAAGTCATTCCTGGGACTGTTCACGTCATACACCCTAGCATGGCGAGCCAATTCGGCCACTTCTTCGACAGTGATTAGTCTTTTGAAATCTTGAAAGTCTACTTGTTACTATTTTTCATTATTGTCTATCAAAATATTCAACCTAACGCTGCAACTACACATTTGCAAAAACAAATGTCATATAAAAAAAAGAGGGGGAGGTAGAAAGGAGCGTGTTACCACTCAGAGGTAGGATTTCCAAAGCCTCTTCAATGGAAATGGAAATTGATCAATCATCTGTGTGACTGATATCTTCACAGTTATTGACACCTATTCGTGATTAATCCATATATTCATGATTGATACAAGGACATCATGATGAGATCTTACACGAACATCGAACACCGATCGAACACATGGAAGTGACATCCTTCCCAGTCTGTCTCCTTGGAGTAGGGGATAAGAAGGTTGTTTAAAATCCTGCCAACTTTTGCGAGAGTTATAGTTTGCACGAAATTCAGCAGCGAACCGCATTATGTCGATCATTGATGTAGGTATAAATCGACCGTTCAGAAAGCATTTGGCAGATCACTGACTAAAATACCTGCCATTTCATCAGCAGCAGCTATTTAATGCTGGTATTTAGTGCAACCACCTGCACTATATATCCTTCTTTCTTTCCCATATGTGCAATAATTCCAGAAAAATGAAATATTGCAATCACTCTCTAATTATCATGACATATTCAAGAAAAATGTGAAAACTTGAGAATCACATTTCTCCCCTCAAGTCACGATAGTTGAAGACACAGACTCTAAAGAAAAAGTTCTACAGCAGAAGGAAGAATGCTCATGGTGTGCATTTATACATACAGAAAATCATTCATAGTAGATGGAACATACGCATTGTAGATCCCTAAGTGGAATAGCTTTTCAATCTGCAGAATTCTTCCCAGAAAGCGAGCAATCATTTGATATCTTCTCAGTGAAGCGTTGATTTCACAATCTCACATCCTATATATAGATAAACGTGTTACCTGCACTATAGTTCATCAAACATCATCATAATGTTTTATCTACAGGCGTAGCTTGCCTCGGATCGAGAGTGTATAGTGCAAATAAATCCACACGAAATAAACAAAACCTTTTCAGTTGACGTCACATTTTCAACTGCGTTTTCAAACGTTCTGCCGGGGAAGTTCAAATTTCTGTCGGCAAGCCGAGCTGGATTACCCAATGAAATATCTCCGTTTAGACGCGGACGCTGTCCTAGATAAATGTGTCACTTAGAGTTATTAATAAGCTGATGGAAACTTCTCAGTATGGCAGGCCCTGATGCACAAGTTTTATCAAATTTCAGATAGCACTGGAAATGATGTGGGGGACGACGATAGAAATATCACAGACTGCCAGAATAACTAACAATAATTGCCTGAAACAAGTTAATGAAACTAGAACATTATATACAACAATAAAAAAAAAAAAACAAGAGACAAGCAGCTTTCTTCGTCATGTGACGAGAAGAGAGGTATTAGAGAACATCATGACAACTGGAAAGATCGAGGGGAAGAGAGGCAGAGGCAGACCAAGAGAAATTATGCTGGATGGATTGCATGGAGGAATATCAACTGCAGAGTTGATCCAGAAAACCAAAGACCGAGATCTGTGGAGAGTCATGAACTCCTAAGCCAGTCGGCACGGCACTTTATGATGATGACACACATGTTACAAGGTACATATAAAGATCTATTCAATGTTTACAAATAAGTTACTATGACACATTTTATCCTATCCTTTAATTAATGAATGCAGACTAGTGAAAACATATGAAAACATTCATTGTGCAATCTCCTTTAATTTGATATAGAATACAATGTATCTGCTACAATTTTAACATCATTATTATGAGACAACCCTACTTCCCATTTTCTGCCATGAATTTCTGTTTGGTCCAAACCCACATTTCTGTTTTGCAGTGAATCAGTTAGGCACGATCTGTTTCTTTGATGTTGCCATTACCTCTTTCTTCATATTATTCAAGCTAAGTCCCATTTTCTTTTCAATGACTAAAACATAGCCACAACAAAGATTTAAGTCCCATTTTCTTTTCACTGTCTAAAACATAGCCACAACAAAGATTTGTGGACAGAGAGAGGGAGGCAAGGATAGAAAATTCTCGCGCGGAAGGAGGTCATGGCACAAATTAATACAAGCTGTTGGAGATGCCAGAATATGAAGAAGCATGATCGCCTACACTACTTGGCAAGGCATTTGATGATGATGATGATGATGATGATGATGATGATGATGATGATGATGATGATGATGATGATGATGATGATGATGATGATGATGATGATGGTAATGATTATGATGGTAATGATGATGATGATGATGATGATGATGATGATGATGATGATGATGATGATGATGATGATGATGATGATGATGATGATGATGATGATGATGATGATGATGATGATGATTATGATTATGATGATGGACTGTATAGTGAAGACAACGGTAAATATCACCAAGCATGGAATTCAAGGACATTAACAAAGCATCTTGAGACATTTGATCTGAGTATGTATCGCTGGCAAGCTCTTGTTCTTGTATCTTTACCTAACTCTTGCTCTTGTGTCTCTGCCTAACTCTTGTTCTTGTACCTTTGCCTAACTTTTGCTCTTGTGTCTCTGCCAAACTCTTGATCAAGTGTATCTGTCTAACTTTTGCTCTTGTATCTCTGCCTAACTTTTGCTCTTGTATCTCTGCCTAACTCTGACTCTGGTATCTCTGCCTAACTCTGACTCTGGTATCTCTGCCTAAATCTCGTTCCTGTATCGCTGCCAACCTCGTGTTCTTGTATGCTGACTAATTTTCGTCCTTATATCGCTGCCTACCTCTTGTTTGAGTATTTCTGTCTGCACCTTACTCTTCTATCGCCGCCTACATTTTGCTCTTGTGTAGCTATTTATCTCTTGCCCGCATACCTTCGACTTTGCACTATAGTATTCTTTTAATACGTCGTATAATGCCTTTTAATGTGTCCTAAATATATTTGGTAGCTGGGTAAAATTGTCACGCTACAAAACGTATTGGGTATGTAGTTCTAGCCCCTTTACTTTCCATGACATTTCCTGGTACATATTTCTGACTGCGTCGACTTGAGAGCCAGGTTAAAAACAAAAGTTGGGATTCAAACACATGACCAAATCGTGCTGGCAATAGCACCACCGGGAGTCTCACATATATTAGACTTCAGAGGTACTTGTAATTTACGTCGGACCCAAGTCAAGGACGAGAAGTCAACATTTTTGTCCAACTGTCCGGTGTAGGGTTGAATCTATTACCTCGGCATCGGCGTGTTCTTATCCATTCGGTCATGCTGACCTCCGTATATCATTTTATTCTTTTTTATTACCTCTACATCTGCTTGCTGTTTCTGTTAAATGTACCTATTTTCTGTACAAACTAATTGTTAAGAATCTTGAATAAGTTTTCTAAATGCTTATTCATTGGACACATTTCTGCGTATACAGTGGATTTTAGCACATATTAATTATTTAAATTTTTAAAAAAAAATATTGTTATTTACTTTAGCTTAGACGCGGTGTTAAAAAATGTCTTTAAATAACAATAATGCAAATTGTGCAGTCTGGAAGAATAAGTAGCGAATGCGTTCAACGTACACATTTTCAAGACATCAAGAATAACTGTTTCCAATGTTCATTAAGCACGTCGACCTTCTGCTGCACCAGGTACAGCTGCACACGTGAGTGGGATGATTATGTTCAGCAGCAAACAGAGCCCGTGAGTCTCTTGGTTCCAGCGATCAATGTCTTCGCCGGCTCTTCGGGTCAAAACGTCATTAATGTCACTCATCGATTTTTGGCAATCATTGCTCAATCGCCCTCTTAGTTCACTTGTGCATTATTATAAGATTATTATGGTCCATAAGACGTATTTATTCTTGTGGTGAATTTACACACATTTCCTTAGACATTTCTAGGTTCTTTGATAAAGTCTGTGATGTTTAATTCCTTCAGACTTGGAATGGAAGTATCGACCGTTTTGTGTGTTCGTACCGGTATTTATGGTGACGTTGTGTTGCTTGTCTGTGCTCACATCTCAGTATGTAACTGTGCAATTTCTACATCGGTAAACACAAACTACACATTTGACATTGCTTTCCAGTTCTAGATTAGTACAAAAGCTGTTTAGAATTAACCGTTAATATATTATAGGAAATGATGTTCTTGTCGAATGACTTTAAATGGTGTATAGATGTTGCTTTCTTCTTTTCTTATTTCACAAAGTGTTTATGTCCATGAGTAGTTGGGATATTCTCATTATATTGTTACCTGACTGTCTGTATCTCTGTCTGTCTGTATGCCTATCCATATACCTACCTATCTACATACATACATGTAATAATATACATCTATCTATCTATCTATCTATCTATCTATCTATCTATCTATCTATCTATCTATCTGTCTGTCTGTCTGTCTGTCTGTCTGTCTGTCTGTCTACCTACCTACCTACCTACCTACCTACCTACCTATCTATCTATATATCTACCTAGCTATCTAGCTACCTATCTACCTACCTACCTACCTATTTACCCACTACCTACCTATCTACCTAATATCTACCTACCTACCAACCAACCTACCTAACTATCTACCCACCTACCTACCTACTTATCTATCCATCTATCTATCTATCTATCTATCTATCTATCTATCTATCTATCTATCTATGTCTGTCTGTCTGTCTGTCTGGTCTGTCTGTCTGTCTGTCTGTCTGTCTGGTCTGTCTGTCTGGTCTGTCTGTCTGTCTGTCTGTCTGTCTGTCTAAAGTAAAGAACACGCCTTTAGACATACTGAACATAAAGTGCTAACCTTATATTGTTATAGGCCAATTGGTATTCGATAGGTGTTTCTGTCTGTGTGTCTGTCTGTCTGTGTGTGGCTGTCATGTGTGTCTCTATATATGCGTGTGTGTATGTCTCTGTTTGTGCGTGTGTCTGTGTCTGTCTGTGCGCGTGTGTGTCTGTCTGTGCGTGTGTGTGTGTGCGTGTGTGTGTGTGTGTGTGTGTGTTGTGTATGTGTGACCCTAGTTTTTGTGTTTCAAATACTAAGTTTAATAGTGTGGTTTGTTTTTTAAAAACACTTATTATTATAGTCTAGATATCGGGTGTGAACATGTAAGATTGTTACACTTTCTTAATACAATATTTAATTTATTACAGCTAATATATAAACATGTTACATATTTTTTTACATTTCTTTGGCTATATATCTTAGAAACCAAACGAAACACAATTTGAAGGGCGGGCCAACCTGGCAGTAAGTGCTTATTAAATATTATCAGCTGTGAGTTAGCGTGTTAGGATCAAAGTAAACTCTTCCAGTCTTTAAATCTGTGACATTTGCAGCCTGAACCTAGGACCTGATTGCATTTGGCAATGGATATGAGTGAGGCTGTTGCTTCTGCGTGTGAATTAACAATGCAGGAATGCTTGACGTGTTATCTGTGCGGTGATATGTTTAGGAGACCTCGTGTTTTGCCTTGTGGTCACACATTCTGCAGTGAGTGCTTAGCCAGGCAGAAAGATGAAATTCTTGGTAATGGTCATTACCAGAGAGGTGAGGCGCCTGCTGAGATATATGATTCCGGTGACTTGCTGAGACCGTCAGATCACAACTCACATCAGAAACGACGCCCGTATTCAAGTCCTGGAGGTTCGAGCAGAAACAGCGATGATTCCAGCAACGTGGATTTTCTTGATTCTGACCCAAGCTGCTATCGTCCTCATTCATATGGAAAACACCCGTTCAGTAGATCAGATCCCGGTGAAGCCTACCAGCCGGTCCCTCAGAGTGTTGCTAGAAGTGGCGCTTTCGTAAGGCAACGGCCGAAATCAGCTAGTGAAAGCAGTCATTTCGGTGCCATTGCCTTGTGCGACAGTACGCAAACTTTTAAAGCTTGCAGTCACTGCGGACATGCTTATTCATCACCCCTACCTCAAAAATGCAAAGTTCCTCAACGGGCATCCTCAGTTCGTGATAAAAGTCCAAAACGCTGTGAAGGGTCTAAACCACGCTGGGATAACAGTCCACAGAGAACGGCAACCTCTGCCCCTGTGGGCTCTTTCGAGCAGAAGCATGGCAGGGAGATGGAGAATTTCGTGTGTCCTCTACCTGAATGCAACTATTCGATTCGCATTATGAACCTGGCTCGATGGTCACCAAGAAATAAAACAGTGGCCGATGTTACTGCTGTTTGGAGACACATGTGTGAAAATAAACAGGTAACTAAATGTGTGAGTGTGGCAGAGGATAGACTGCCTTAAGAAAGAAACAGGTTTGAGAGCTACATAAGCAAAATATATCTTGACTTTCCAAAGTCCACCCATTAACTCAGGTATGTCAATTTTAAAAACGCTTGGGGGACACATTATGAATTCTTACTGTCACTGGGACCACATAATTTATTTAGATTCAATGACACATTTTTTTTTTCCGCGTTTCCATCCTGTTTCAGAATATTGCGGTCAACATCGACATCTTTCAGCTGTATGTTGATTCCTAGGCTAGATTACGCTCATCAGCACGCCACGACTTTCTGAGCGACCAGCTCCATACTCTCATAAGTCACTGGCGCAACTCGAACCGCTTCCAATTCTCGTGCGCTCACGTCAACCACGAGAGTATTCGGGGTTAACGGAGAAAGCTGCTAACTCCTCGGCCAGCCAGACCGGCAACTACACATTCAACCAGAAGTAAAGTAAATACAAGTTAAGAACCTTTAACTCGCCTTAAAGCAAGTTGGGCGTATGGTGCTATACCAATAAGTGTATAGACCACTCGACACTGAGTGCATGATGAGGTCATCATCGCGCCCACCGTCATTATCTACAACGACATTTCATGGTACCCATTTTAGGTTGTCGACTCCGTGGCCAAGGTGTTACGGACGCAATTCGTAATCTCGCATATCCGCGTTCGAAAGCCAGCTGCGGGCGATTATGAGGTACACCGCGCTGAGTTGGTTTTTTTACGAAATGGTATGGGGGGGGGGGGGGGGGGCAGGTCATTCAGAAAGCAATTCACAACAACTGAATTCAAACTTGCCAAGAGATAACAGCCGCAAATAATGATGGTGTTGACTGCAACGTCATGTAAAGGATATGCAACTAACTTTTAACATTTTAGGTTGAGCCGACTTTAGATCCCAGATTGTTAACATACGGCCCGATTCGGATTCGAACACAAACCCAGCGGGCCGGCAGGCGAGTGACTAGCCACAGCGCTAAGTCAGCTCTCGTTTAACTACAAGGCCACTATTATTCAAAAGAATACAACAATCAACAAGCTGCACAAAGTACCTGGTACAATGTGATACTGATACTATTAATTATGTAAAACATTTGCAAATTGTGTACAATAAATGTGTTTCAACATTTTGATTTCAGTAATTAACATAATTATTATTACAATGTCTGCCAACTTGTTTTGAACACAAGTTTTTCAATATTATGCTTGAGTGTCTGGTAAACTGCTTGAATTATTACAACAAATGTTTGTCATTGAGCCTGAACCTTTCAGCAGTGCTTGTTGCTTTCATAACAAAAAACAATTGTTCGCACACATAAGTACAGCTGAACATGTTGGTAGCAAACCTCTGTATATTCTTAATTCGACGAGGAAGGCGGGTGGTAGAAACAAAAATTGGGTGATCATCATCATTCAGAGCCTTGCCAACGTTCATACTTCTCCACAAATTGCGATCTCCGACAGCATGGGTGAATTCGTGTGTTGACTCCCTTCCTTACCACGATACAAGACTGTCAAGAAATTTCTCACGCTTTATTCCTCTATCCCTCTTTCCGCGAATATTTCCGGTTGTCACAGTTTTTGTCTTCTCATAATGTGGCCAAACCAACATGGCTGCTTCTTTCTGATGTTTGTGATAAGCCGTCTTTGCGAATTAGCTTCCGTCTTTAGATTTCTAATTTTGGCTGCCCAATTAATTTTCAGCATTCTTCTATAAAACCACATCTCCAATGTTTCTAGGGATTTTCCCGGCTGTTTACTAATTGTCAAGGATTCGCAGCCTAATGTTAAAATTGGTTCTATGTAACATATATCCTACTTCGCTGAATGTTGCATTTTAATGAAGAATTTTATTGTAGCTCGAAAATCCTCCATCAGTATAGCATTCTTTGGTTTTGCAACTTTAAGGGAGAACGGTGACGTGAATAAAGCAAAATCATCTTGATAAAACACAAAAAGTTAGATGCATATCCTTTACAGAGCGTCGCAGTCAACTCAATCATTTATAGATGGTTTGTGATTTCTTGGCAAGTTTACGTTCAGTAGTTTGCCATTGCATTCTGAACGACTGGCACTCATACCACTGTATGAAATTCAACGTAAGGCGGTCTGTTTCGAAAGCGGTATGCGAGATTGCGAATTGCTGCCGTTACTTCTTCGCCACTGAGCATGTTGTCTCGATAGGCTGAAAAACATACACATTTTTGTTGAAATTCTTCAGTAGGGATATCAGTAAGGTTTCATATTTTGTAAAGCTTATGTGAGAATCTACGTTTATAACGTTTAGCTCTTTCCATGTAGTGACATGGGCCAAATTTTCATTTGAAGTTTGTGATTTATATAGATTTATTTTGGTCTTTACACATTTGACACAGCTGTCATACAAATCTGTAGCTATTGTGTTGTTGCCCTAATATTTCAGATTCAAACTGGATACATATCCAGTTCTGCCCACATCAAAGCTAGATCATGGATTCAATTTTCATCTTTCAATATATCTGTATTATGTCTCTAATCTCAAATATATATATATATATATATATATATATATATATATATATATATATATATATATATATATATATATAAATATATATATATATATATATATATATATATATATATATATGTTCTCATCTCTCTCTCTCTCTCTCTATATATATATATATATATATATATATATATATATATAGAGAGAGAGAGAGAGAGAGAGAGAGAGGGAGGGAGGGAGAGAGAGAGAGAGAGAGAGAGAGAGAGAGAGAGAGAGAATCCATCCTGAACTTATGTGAACATAGGTTTTGTTGATGGATGAATTTTAAAAAACGTGCGAAAACGACGTGTCTGTGCGTGTTTGGGTTTGATATGTATGCAGTATCGCTTTGCTTTTCAAAAGCATGGGAAACGCAATGGCGTGAACAAAGGATAATTTAAGTTATTCTTTGCTCACACCAATACGTTTCCCACGCTTCTGAAAGCAAAACGATACTGCATACATATCAAAGAGCGGATTTTGGACTTAACGTCTGTGCAAAGCTATAATAACACCCACATCAAGTGAAACATACGATCTTGTTAATTAAAGTTTTCTTTTCCATTTTACTTGAAGCAGCAGTAGTCATTCTATTTTCATTGTTTCTCGTCTTTTGAGTTAAAAATTATGTCGACAAAGACGGAAATTAAAAGTCTGCGATATAAGCGGTGCTAAGTGGCGAGAGAATAGAAGCAAGAGAAATATTATAAAACTACCAACTGTAAATTTAGTGTTCTACATATTTATTTATATAGTTTAGTAAATGGAAACATTTAATAAACAACACTAAATTTAACCAGCAAATACACACACACACACACACACACACACACACACACATATATATATATATATATATATATATATATATATATATATATATATATATATATATATATATATATATATATATATATATATATAGTGTGTGGCGGGGTAGGGGTATTCCCTATCAAATGAGAAGAAAGGTGGCCTCCTTCCCTCCGCTAGCCTACGGGATACCCTTGGGCAAGGTGGATGAATATATGTACATCCATCATGTGCCATGTCGATAAGCGTGGGCGGTCATGTTCTGCCATCTCTCTCGATCACCAGAGTCGTGGATCAGCTCCATATTCCTGTCCCGACCATGCCACGTGGCCAAGCCATCCAGGTATTTACTTCTCTGTCTTTCCCTTGATCTCTTCCCTCCGATCTTGCCAGTTGTCATCAAGTTCTCCAAGTCATTTCTTCTCATAACATGTCCAACATTTTTTGACTGTCTACGTCTAATGACTCTAATCAGTTTACGATCTTCATTTGTTTCTTGAAGGACTTGTTCATTGATTTTTCTGTCTGTCTATGGTATTCTTTGCATTTTCCCCAGAAGCCACTTTTCCACAGCCATCAGATGATTTTCAGCTTGACTGCTCATTGTCCACGCTTCACATCCATACAAAAGTACAGGTTCTATGTAGCACTTCAACACTCTTTTTCTCGTTTATATATATTTCTCATATATATATATATATATATTCTTCTTCTTCTTCTTCTTCTTCAGCGTTCCGAGCCATTGAGGTTCTTTGCTGCAAATACAATCCGTCTCCATTCGTCTCTCTGGTGGACCTTCTCTTGCCAGTCGTTGATTCCAAGTGCTTGTAGGTCTATACATGTATTATCTCTCCACCGCCTTCTTGGTCTACCTCGGGGTCTACGGTCATTTATTTCCTGAGTGTAAGCGAGTTTTGTTTCCCTATTATCTTCCATTCTTTCTATATGCCCCAGCCATTGTAGTCTATTAGCCTTCATGATACCAGTGATTAGCGGGGACTTAAACAGATCATAAATGTCTTTGTTACTTCTTCTTTTCCACTCTCCACTTTGTGTATCCCTAATGGGTCCAAAGATGCGTCTTAAAATTTTGTTCTCAAAGGTTTGTAACAAGGCTTCGTCTCCTTTCGTTGTACTCCAGGTTTCAGAGCCATACAGCACAACTGGTCTGATCAGTGTTTTGTATATTGTGATTTTGGTGTTACGAGATAGCGCCTTTGATTTTAGTAGATGTTGTAGTGCATAGTATATCTTATTTCCAGAGTTGATTCTAGTTTGTATTTCTTCCCTTATGATGTTGGAGCAGTTGAAGATTGTACCCAGGTATTTGTATGTTTCCGTTCTTTTAATGGTCATATTATCTATTTGTATGTGGCCAGAGTTTCTAGCCATTCCGTCTCTTGAAATTACCATATATTGTGTCTTATATATATATTTCTGTCATTTACTGCTAATATAGTACCTTAATAGAGGGGTCTTTGAGCCTGAGGAATTAAGGCCGCCTGGATAGTGCAGTCGCCGCGAACTGTGCAGGTTAGGATTTTCTTTTTGCCCCCGACAGAAAAAAATCCCACACGGGATCGAACCCGGGTCTCCCGAAGGAGAGTCCGGCGTTGTAGCCACTCAGCCAGCCACTCCTCATATATATGTGTGTGTGTGTGTGTGTGTGTGTGTGTGTGTGTGTGTGTGTGTGTGCGTGAGTGCGTGCACGTGTGTGTGTGTGTGTGTTTTTTTTTTTTTTTTGTTCTTTTTTAGCTGTGCTTAGTATAGATCATTGTTATGTTTCCCAATTTCGTTTTGCAAACGCGCTATAAATAATCAAGGGCAGTTTGCAGTGTATTGTATCGTGACTGAATATTATGTTTTGTGACCATAAATATAGAAGACGAGTATCGTAGCATCAGAAAATAAGACTGTTCTCGGGCAGCATGCAATCAACGAGCTGCATATTTGACATCCCTACATTAGCTGTCTCTGTCTACAATGGCCTCGTGAAAGGTAGTTTTGATTCATTAACATAAGAATAGCACTATTTTAGGATAGTTATTTATTTAGGATCCATGTCGTATCACATATCCCAGCGTGTATATAGCTTTACATTGTTATATTGTCTGGTGCATCCTTTGATCCCTACTTTTTATATTTTCTCAATATAAGTGCTAATCAATTCCTGTGAGTTTATTTCTCATACCATTTGCTTTTTATTTATTTTTTGTTTATATACTTAAAATCATTAAACCCGAATTCCCGGCACCGATACCAACGCAAAACCAACGCAGCGCGATCTGCTGCCAAATCGCGCGCAGATGTGGTTCGAACTCGGGTGTTTGGGATTACGAACCGCTTCCGTAAATCCTTCGCCACGAAGACCGGCAACCATGAATTAGTCTAAAGCAAATTACAGAAAAATAACTCGCTGCGCGCGATTTGGCAACAGAGAGCGTTACACTGGGTTTTTTTTACGAAATTGTATGGGTGCCGATCGTTCAGAAAGCAATGGCAAACTACTGAACGTAAACTTGCCAAGACATCACCAACAGCAAAAAATGTTGGTACTGACTGCAAACGTGATGTAAAGGATATGCAACTAACTTCTCCTAGAAGTAATATGACCTAGAAGTAGTATAACATAGAAATAGTATGACGCGATAAGCAGAAATCCATAAGAAGTCTGTATTTTCGACTTTCACCAAGGAACATCTCTAGAATTGCACCTGAATGTGAGTTGTTCTCATCTTTAGTTATTTTTCTACAGCCATTTGTGACTTACTTATTAACTTACCCTCCTATAATGTAGCCAAGTTATATTATTTTCCTGTTTTTGATTTCTTCCCCAAACTCTTTTTTCACGTCTCGCATCTTTAGTTACATGGACTACAAGAATATTTAGCGTAAATAGCACCCCCAAAAAATCATAATAATTCCCAAGCTACCTGTTATCGAAACGTAAAAACTACAGCACAAATATTTGTACTGCTAAAAAAGCCAAATACAGAAGTGAATGCGGTATTGTAAGCATAGTTATACAGTATAGACAATACCCTTTACAAATAACATTGACTATCTGACTAAAATGGCCAGGAACAAAAGAGGCGGTATTGATAAATGGCTGGTGTGTAGGAGCTAGGCAGCAATCAATAATCTGTTCAGCACACACCAGCCTGCAGTGGCAATTCAGCTCTGACATCGTATTATAGTGGCAATAAACTTGGTAGCAGGACTATAATCATACTTTTATATTGGTTCACAGCAGTTTTATGCCTCTCGCTATATCTGTGTACGTTTTTACACAACGAAATTATTAATGAGGGGGGAACTTACTCTGGCAGATGTTTCCTAAGGTCCATCGATTAATCGATAAGCAATGAGAACGGAAGCTGATAGATATGTATATAGACAGGCACAGAGGTGGATAGGAAGACAAATGGATAAGCAGATGCATAGACAAACAGGCACTGAGGGAGGCAAACTGCCAGGCAGGCAGACAGAAACGGATGGATGGATGGATAGATGGGCGTGCGGACGGACGGACAGATGAATGGATGGGTGGGTGGATTTATCGATTAATCGACAGACAGACAAACAGACAGACAGACAGACAGACAGGCAGGCAGGCAGGCAGGCAGGCAGGCAGGCAGACAGACAGACAGACAGGCAGGCAGCAGGCAGGCTGATATATTAGATAGATAGATAGATAGATAGATAGATAGATAGATAGATAGATAGATAGATAGATAGATAGATAGATAGATAGATAGATAGATAGATAGATAGATAGATAGATAGATAGATAGATGAGTAAACAGGTAAGTGGCTTGATAGATAGATAGATAGATAGATAGATAGATAGATAGATAGATAGATAGATAGATAGATAGATAGATAGATAGATAGATAGATAGATAGATAGATAGATAGATGAGTAAACAGGTAAGTGGCTAGATAGGTAGATAGATGGTTGGGTAGGTAGGTAGATGGATAGGTATGGTAGTAGACAGGTAGGTAAATGGATGGATGGATGAATGGATGGATAGATGGATGGATGGATGGATGGATGGATGGATGGATGGATGGATGGATGGATGGATGGATGAGTGGTTGTGGGGATTATTAGGGAGACATGTAGGAAGTAGGCAGGTCCGGACAAGCAGGGAGGTTAGCAGACCTACAGGTAGATAGGGAAGTATGGAGGCGAGTAATTAGGTTGGTAGTTGTAGTGGAAGGGATGGAGTGTGGATGTTGTAGGAAGATACTTGACAGAACAAAACTATTAACACTTGCATAATTCGAACCCACTCGTGAACAGATGTGACATTTACCGAAGACGCTTCAACAAATAGGGGAAACTAAGTTAATTACAAAATGACTGCAATAATTAAATGCGCATGTCTGTTAAAAACACCCAGTACTTGGTAATAGTCCCGTAACAATCAACATACGTATTATTAATCGTCTGCTGCTTAGACTGAGCACGTATATTTTTGCTCCGTATAATGCGACATTGATTCTGTAAAACGGGGATCCTCAAATTCGGTATACCTTTTAACACATGCAATATAGCAAGTGGTTCATTGGGCGCCATGTGCTTGTTGTGAGCATCCTTGTGCTCTAAAAGTGTATTTTGATACTTTATGAAAAGAAGAAGAATACAACGATACGTAATTAATAACGCACATGTTCTTCTTATAGTCCACACCGTATGGCGTTGGCGATCATGTGATCAAATGAACCACTATATAATTAGTCACTGCCTTTAAATGTTATTGTTGTTATAATTATGTTTAATGTTAACACAACCGTCTGTCTTTGGTGCTTCCAATCATTTCTAATACCGACGTTCCTCCATGTCATGATGTCGAACTAACCAGAATCTTCTCTCTTGTTCTCCCCTGCCTCTCTTCCCTTCCAGTCTTCCCATTGTGACGGGATTACAATAAGCTTTCCTATAGCTTTCCTCTTTCCTATAGCTTTCATGACATGCCCAAAGAATGTGGACTATCTTTTTTTTAAATGCCAGTTAACAGTTCTCTTTATGAGTTAACTTCTGTTAAGATATCTTCATTGCTCTTTATATCTGTCCGCGGTGTTCTCGTATTATTTTATAAAACGACATCTCTACAGCTTCCACGTAATTCTTCACTTGTCTACTAACTGTCTATGATTCGCTTCCGTACATTAGGATCGGCTCAATCTTATATATAAATTAGGATGTGCGTCCGTATCTCTGTATCTATGTATGTCCTTTATTCGTTCGCGAACGGCCCATCTGATTGAGATGAAATTTTCTACACGTCTTCCTTTCATTCCAGAGCTGCCAACTGTGATATTTTGTTAGTGTGAAATCGCCTGCTTACTCAGTATTATTTCATTTTTCATTTTTCATCATAATTTCATATATCTCAGGGGACCTAACTCTGTAAAAGTTATTTCAAGGGGCATAACTTTTCTGTATAACTTATAGTCATATTGTGGCATCGTTTTCAAAGATTTATAAACTCTTTGTCCATAGTTATGTACCGGCATATGAGTTATAATAAATAATGATACAATCTGTAAGGCATTTTCAAAGTTTTCATAAAAATGATGCACAATGCATAACATTGTAACTCATCTTTTTTTGCTTAAGAAGTTACTGTAGTCATGCAGGTGATTAGAAAGAGTTTTCATTAAAAATAATGGATGGTGTGTGGAAGAACGTTCTTTTAAGTTACTTTTTTTGTTGTATGAATTTAATGAAGCCGGACAGGGTCAGGCAGACAGATAGACAGACCGATAGACAGTCGGGAACAGGAACTTATATGACTACTTATATAAATTAAATGAGATGCTTCACACCAGGAGCTGGGCGATGTCGGGCCGGGTCAGACAGACAGACAGACAGACAGACAGACAGACAGACAGACAGATAGTCGGTAACGGGAACGGGAACTTATATGACTACTTATATGAATTAAATGAGATGCTTCCCACCAGGGACTGGGCGAAGCCGGGCAGGGTCAGGCAGACAGACAGATAGACAGACAGATAGACAGTCGGGAACGGGAACTTATATGACTACTTATATGAATTAAATGAGATGCTCCCCACCAGGGTCTGGGCGAAGCCGGGCAGGGTCAGCTAGTAAAGCAATAAAAAACTCTTTTTCTTGCTTTGACAGACATAATTGAATTTCAGAGAATATTTTTTATCATGTCCAATTCTGCTTTTGCTTTTGCCATCTTCCATTAATAACTCACTAATACACAAAAATATATAATTTGTGTGATGTGTAAGCTTAATATTAAAAATAATTATAACAACAACAACATTCAAAGGCAGTGACTAATCTTACAGCGGTGCATATGATCAGCAGATTTCGCTCTAGGATTTCCCTCTAGGCATTGGGTTGGAGTCTTTTGATAATGAGATGCCGACAACCCGTGAAGGAAACATTATCAGCCTATGGCTAACTCCAACCAGTCCGTGGTTGCTGTACTGAATATTGACCTGGTTACATGTCTGTCTGTCTGTCTGTCTGTCTGTCTGTCTGTCTGTCTGTCTGTCTGTCTGCATGTGTGCATGTGTGTATGTCTGTGTGTCTGTGTGTGTTTGTATGTGTGTGTCTCTGTCTGTCTGTCTGTGTGCATGTGTGTATGTGTTTGTGTCTGTGTGTCTGTATGTGTGTCTGTGTGTGTGTGTCTGTGTGTGTCTGTATGTGTGTCTGTGTGTGTCTGTGTGTGTGTTCATCTCTCGCTCTCTCTCTCCTCTCTCTCTCTCTCTCTCATCACAGTTTGAGTGTTAATTTTATTTTAATCTTCCCCATCACATGTTCTAAATAAGCAAAGGCAGGTAGTATGCCATAGTTCATAAAGCTTACATGTTTTCCGTTTTTCCGCACTCCACCCCATCATTTCTTATCATTCAAACACTAACGCACGCAGAGAAGCAAGCGCCAAACGTCATGCCAAAGCAAATTACGTTTCAGACAGCGCAAATTAATTTAATGACGTTTATATGTATTGCCACAGTATGCTGACATTTGGTCTATTTTCAGCGTAGTCGTGTCATTTTGTTTAAAGAACCAACTTTTCAAGATGTATGTATGCCAATACTTCAGATGTTTTTAATGCTGACTTCTCCAATTTCAGAAGTTTATAATTGAATAAAAAGTAGCATACTGATAGAAATATTATAATTAGTGTGTCAACTGATTCAGCGTGTTACTCTTTAGGTGCAAGACATATACTGTCAACGGGGTATGTTGGGATTTCACATAGACTAGGTCACAGCATAAGCAGATGGAGTGAGTAGTTCTGTTATTGTGAACGAAGCATTATGTGGGGGGCCGTTGCATGAGATACAGGCCTGTACACCCAGCGCCGTGCCGTACTATGAGAGGCGGCCGCATCAGACGGCACTGTAAGGGTAAGAGAGGGGGGGGGGGAGGGGGAACGAGATAAAAAGAGAAGAAGACATTTCGAAGACTTGCATCATACTAAGAAAATCTACCGCACGGCCCTGCGTACACCAGCCACGACCCATCGTTTAACACACGTTTTTTTCCCTAGAGAGCTCTTACTTTAAGTTGGTGTTTAATAGTTAATTGCATGTCCTTTACAGGACGTTGAAAGAAACCCCTTAATTTATTAGCTATTTGTGAATTACTACCATATTTTACTTTCAGTAGTTTGCTATTGCTTTCTGAATGGCAGATCGCATACTTTCGAAATCAACACACGGCGATCTGCTTCCAATCAGCCGGCGGCTGATTTCGAACCCTCGACTCTGAATGTCGGGAAATTGTGAAACTGCGTTTCACTAACTCTAAGCCACAAACGCTAAGTAGTATTGCACGGCAATAAATAAACGTCGGAGTGTTAGAATTATCAATTCGGAGAGATTAGGTTCAATAAAACACTATCAATGAATGTAAGAAAGAGAGTGCTAAAATGCTACATAGAACCAGTTTTCCTGTATGGCAGTGAATCTTGGAATGTAAATTAACAAATTAAGAAGAACTTAGAAGCAACAGAGATGTGGTTTCTAAGACGAATGTTGCGAATTCCTTGGACTGCCAGAGTAACTAACAACGATTACCTGAAAGAGGCTAATGAAACTAGAACACTATATACAACAAAAAGAAAGAAAGAAACACCTTTCTTTGGTCATATGATGAGAAGAGAGACACTGGAGGCCATCGTGACAACTGGAAAGATCGAGGGGAAGAGAGGCAGAGGCAGACCAAGACAAATAATGCTGGATGTATTGAGACGGTAGCATGGAGGATTATCATCAGTAAAGTTGATCCAGAACACCAAAGACCCAGATCTGTGGAGAGCCATGAACGTCTACGCCAGCTGGCAGGTCACTTACTGATGATGATAGAGTAAGTTAATGTAATAACTAACTTTGACGGAGTTAAATAAAGGAGTTGAGGAAAGTATATCATGTCAGATGCAATCAATGAATGTATGTTAATGCTTTGTTTTAGAATGAGTTCAGTAGTCATCTCCACTTTGTCTCCCCAGGACGCCAGCACACAGACCGATGTCAGTACCAACCAATCATTTCTGGTGACTATTCCACGTTCGCTTGTTGACAGTCAGTCGATGCAGACGCTGGGCCATCGACGACGCCATTCTTCCATGGTAGACATGGCCATCCACAGTGCGGTCAGCATGGATAGTCTGGACAGCGGCTACATTCCCAGAGGTCATCTCAACTGGAGGTCGTATGCTGCTATGGTTGGAATGAACATCCTACAGCAGGTTTTGAATTTATAAAACGGCTGTAATCGACTTGTATAACAGATAATAGAATACAAAGAGAATAGACAAATATTACTCTAAATGCAGGAGTGTTTCAAATGCACAATTATAGCCAAGTGCCATTTCCGCAATGAATGTTGATTGTAGTGAATCTCTAGCGTTCCCGTGCACTTGCATACACTTTTTTAATTTTAGATCGCCTGTTGCGCAATGCGTTCTGTTTAATTAGCTCTTTCTCGTGTGTCCCAACCATCGTGTAATGTGTTCTTCCATTTAGTTAACACATATCCCAGTACGCTTTTCTTTATATCTCAACTGCCTAATTAGTGCAGTATTTATTTTTATTTCGGGAAAGAAATGGAGACGATTATCCAAAACTTTCTGTATATGAATGAGTTAATTTATTCTTAAACTTAAATTATTAATTTATTACCGTGAAACCTTAGACGCTAAATGCTATTATTAACACACAGCATTTTTCCAAGTCACAAAGAATTAGCTCACTTCACCTGCAACAGTTAGCAGACTAAATGAGTAGAGAAGACGATGTCAGGGGGATAAAAACATTTGAAACGAATCATGTAATCATCATGTATAGAAGTTCTATAGTCTGTTCGGAAATTAATGCCGTCATTCACTATCAATTATTTTGAAAACTGTCTGTTCCATCGTTATGAAATTTTTCCTGCCGTCTTATATTTACCCCCAGCCAAGGAATATGTCTTTGATAGGTCCAAAAGCAACTTAAATCATCGAAAGCGGCGACATTTCTTTGATATATTGGGGAAAATGTAGTGAATTCACGCTAACAAACTAGTCTTACAGTAAAGCAACGTCATTTCGGGTAAGGACACACGTACAAGGCGTAGCCAGATTCGTGTGGGAGTGGGTGCAATAAAAAAAGTAGCTTAAAAGTCGACAGGGTCGACTGCATTGCACCGGGTTTTTTATCCCACATGGCTCAGTATCTTTCCGCAGCGCGGAAAGTGTCGCACAAAGCACAAACTCCGTAGCTCCAGCGACGACCCTCGGGAGTCTCCGAAAAAATGCACTCGTGAAATGAAGGAATTGAACATACAACCTTCGGAGCCCGAGTCAGACAGCTAGACCACTTCACCACGGAAACGCCCGAGAGCGGTGCAATGTGTAATGTTGGTAAAGACAGAGAATTTACAGGGGCATGGGGTAAATAATGTGTAAATTGACAGGAAAGAAGAAGGAATCTATTTCTTACCTTATTTTTCATTTCCTTCTTGTTTCTTCAGCTGCTGGTTAATAATGTGTACACAAGTATTCATGTTACTAGGATGCATTTAGCTTTTTATATTGAGTTCGTGAAAGATTCCAAATAGCTGTGCGTTATTGTGCGTAAGGAGTGACCAGAAATGATACCGCAATTTAGTCATCATGTGTCCATTTTTAAGGATCTATTCAGCTATCTGTGTAGTTTGTTCACACGTACATATGGGTGACAGACCCGCTTTGAGTCTCCGTGAAAGATTGTCTACTTTGCTGTTTACTGTTCAGAGACGGAACATGATTACCTGTATTGCACTATGAAAATAGTTGTCAGTGTCTCTGTAGTGGGCTTTCTTCTTAACGACCAAGATGTTGTTCCTCTGTTCATTGAAGTTTATAGATTGATTCGTGTGCACGTGTAGTTGTCCCCTAATTTGACAACGTGTTTGCTCTCACGTTTCTTGTTATGCCACAATATGTCAGTTTCGCCGCAATATTACTATTCTGCTGGTATTCAATGTGTGTGTGTGTTTTTTTTTTTTTTCAATACCAGTTGTTTGTCACCGCTGAGGGCTTGCGGAATTGAAAATTCATCACTGTGGAATACAAACTGTTGCCATTGACATTGTGCTGATGCTGTAATGTTTAGGGCCTGCAAGTCGTCTGAATAGTTGGAGCAATAATATCCCAGTAAGCGTGCACGTTGATTAAGGTCTGCGATCTGCTCAGACCTTAATCTGTGTCGGACGATTCCAGTAGGTTGATGACTGCTCTAGGTTGCATAAAATTCAATCCATCCTTTCTCCTATAGTCCTCTTCCTCTTTCAACACATGGTCCTCACATTTTTCCACGTCAAAAGGGTCCTTGACTTACTCTGCATACAGTATTGTCCGTTATATATCAGCACATAATGTGGCTTTATGATCCTCGTGACTGTCTCTGTTTGTATTCACATCTATCATCATTCCCTCTCATTACTCTGATCATGTCAGGTTATAACCATCCGTGGGCTGCTGAACAATGATGACTCAACCTAAAAATATAGCCACTTTATTGCTACTCAATATAGCTGCCACTGCTGCAGTTTCAATCATGTTGCTTATCGCTTTGTTGCAAACAAGCTTTTTGTTGTGCTTGTTAATAATGTTTTTGGTTTGTTTAAAAAGAAACATTAAGTAAGCCTCTACTGTTATGATTTAAGAAAATGTATTTATGTTTGTTTTACGCATTATTAATCAGATTTGTGTCATGATTGCTTAGACCGACACACTGCTGGAGTTGTGGTTGCTTACTGATGTTGTGTTTAGTGCAAGAATGGAGTACTGTTTGTTTATTACGGCATTGTTATATGCAGGTAAATTAAAGATTCTATGAAATATACAAGCACACATCATCAATTAGCAAGTCATTAGCAGAAGGTCGCACTCCCCACAGCCTGCAGGAAGGACTCTGGATGTACAAATTCACTCAGTACTAATACATCCACTAAGGCAGTTTTCTCCCAGGGATCATTATCATAATCATGTGCAATCAAAACCTACTAAAAGTAGACGCATTTGTATGGACTACGCTTGTGTTCAAAGCGAGGAAAAAGATAAGTTCCCCCTGTTTTACTGTTTATGTAGGCTTTTTAAAAGTTGTGCACACGAGATTTGTGTAGGGGTTTCCACCTGTCTCCCCTGCACATCTCCTGTGAAACCTTCCAGGAGTGAAAGAGTCAAATAAGTTTTCTTTTATCGTTCGCTCGATTTGAATGTCAGCTTTGTCCACATTGGACTGATTGTTGCGCGACGTTTAGCTTCCATTTTTACCAGTGTTTTCCGCCATCAGGCCAATTTACTCCGACTTCTGAGGTACTAGTCCGCTACTCAAGGACCAGAAGTCAACGTTTAAGTCCAATAGATCGTTATAATTTATGTGATTGTGTTCTCCCTCCCCTCCCCCCTTTTTCCCTAAACGTTATGTTTCCCCTTATATTTGTGTTTGTGTATTATGCACATTGTTGCTTTTATTTTCAATTCCCACCTTTGGTTTGGTGTTGTGTCCTTCTGCTTGCTACCCTATTCAATTTTCATTATGTTCTATTTTTTTTTTCTGGGCTTGGTTTACTGCCAAATAACTGAAGTGTAATTATTATAATCCTCTAAATCTATTTTAATCATTATTTGTGAGTGTTTTTTTATTTTTTTTTTTTTAATTTGTCTATCTTTCATCTATAAAAAACATTTTGCCTTGGCGGTCACAATTAGGCCTACTCTCTGCGATTTCCAGCTACCAAAGGTGTTTAACGTGCACTGATTGTCTTTGAGACGTTTTGCTCATCGCCTTTACTTGACAAGAACCACACGACTGCTCCTGGAAGTCTCGATGAACAGTATGATGTTTCCAATGTTATACCAAAGTACTTACATGTCTGAAAGATCCGCTGTGGGTCGTGCTGGCCTAGAGGATGGTGTCGCACCATACATCATTGTATTTATTTTTGCTTATCTCTGCCTCCATCCTAATCAGCATGCGACCACTTGTACCTTACACTCAGTGGGTGCTTGTTTTAATTGTTAATTATATTTTTTAAACTTTTAAAAAAACAAAAACTATATTTGGTAACTTTCTAAGTTAATATTTCTTTTTATTTATCTTCGTATGCGTTAGCTGTTATACGCTTAACCCATTGTACTAAGTCATTTTATTTATTTCTATACTTTCACGAAATCCTATTCACTAGTGTTAGAAAACAATCCTTGCATGTTACATTGAACTAGTTTTAACATACGATTGAGAATCCTGGACAATAAGTGGACAAGCAAAAACATTTCCATTTATATATCTTAGATATGTATTTTACAAAAGATTGCTAACAATTTATTGGACATGCAAAATAGACAATGTAAATGTTTTGAAAGAGGCAAAGACACAAAGACAACTTATCATAAACACCAGAAAGAGACAGTCGTCACTGTTTGGACACATTATGAGACGAGCAAAATTGCAACGTTGTGACAGCTGTAAAGATATGTGAAAAGAGATATAAAGAAAGACAGTGAGAGAAGATTTTTGACAGTCCTGTATCATGCCATAGAAAGGTGTCAACCCATCAACTGATACATGCTGTTGGAGATCGCAAGATGTGGAGAAGCATAATCGCCCACGCTAATAGGCGTAGCACTTGATGATGGTGATGATACTATTATCTCAGTTTTACGTATGTATTGTTTTACTAAATTTGTTTCTTGCTGTCTAGAGGCGAATGCCGCAAAAACAAGAATATATCTGTGTACACCATCCGCATGTGTGTAATTGTGTGTGTCTGTGTTAGTGTGTTTCCTTATTGTTAGTTATTATGTATTACCTTTAGAAAGTAACGTTTTCTTTATTTATTTAAATGTGAATTAACATAATTTACTCAGTTATACTTACAACTTTAAGGTGGCATATTATTATTATCATCATGGTCGTTATTATTATTACAGTTATTGTTATTATTATTATTATTTGATTTAAGCATATGTATTGTTTAAAGATGTTTCTATAAATGTTTTCTTTCTTACGATTGTGTACCCGTTTTCAAATATTATTTTTAAAATATAACTTTTAGTTTCTGTCTTCCCCAATCCTACCGGTATTTATTTATAATATTCATTTGGTGCCTGTTATCTGCTTGGTCTACCCTTTTCATAGCCTGTTATTCTTCGGTGTGTTCGGACTCTGGCTTGTTACCTTGCACCTCTGTGCTTTTAAGTATGTAACTATGTCTAATATTGTGTCTCTTAAGTCTGGTCTGTTGCATGTTGAACATTTGTCTAGTGATTCTACAGACGAACAATGTGAGTTTGTAGGAGGCAAGGGTACCGTAAATGCTGTATATTTGCTGAGAACATTAATCGAATGTTCTATAGAAGTTAACAAAGACACACACCTTTGCTTTATTGACTACACAAAGGCTTTCGATAAAGTAAGACATGTCAATAAGATAAAGATGCTTGCAGATCTACAAATTGATGGGAAATATCTTAGACATGTAAAAAACATATTTTGGAAACAACAAGCTGCCATAGGGATTGGTAATAAAGTAGATCAATATCAGCCTTTTAAGAGAGGTGTGAGACAGGAGTGTGTAATGTCTTCAGATCTTTTTTCCCTTAAAGTGAAAATATTTTCAGAAATGAAGAAGATCTTAAAGGAATCATCATTGGAGGAAGAAACATTAATAATATTAGAGATGCGGATGATATCGATTGCTCACAATGAGCAGGATCTGCAACATTTAGTAGATGCAATTGTAGCACACAGTTAACAACTAGGATTAGAATTAAATTGTAAGAAGACACAGATTATGGTCGTCACTAGGAAGAACGAAATTCCACAATGTAATATACAAGTGCTTCCAGTAAAATGGCGACGACGTGACGCGTTTATTCTTCGGGACGACGCTGTTTTAGTGTTTTCCTGTGGATTATGTGGTGTTATTTCGTATTCGTTTATAGGGAGTGTTCAAAAGAAGCCACGGAAGGCAGGTGGTGGATGAAATTATGAGGGCAGCCGACAGATAGTTGTTGGTTATGGTCTCATGTTTCGCGACGGTAGGCAGAAGATCTCTTTCACGAGACAATATCTTCGGTCATCCGGCCAGTACGGTCACTGCCAGGAAGGAAAGCAATGGCAAACTACCTTCTTTAAAAGTGCCTAGTTCATTATGATTCGCTTAAAGACAGATCATCGCAAGACAAGGACAGAAACATTAAAATTAGCAACATGGAACGTTAGGACGTTAAACGACGACGAAAAGATTAGATAACATCAAACAAGAAATGGAAAGAAAGAAAATTAATATTTTAGGGATGTGCGAAACGAGATGGACAGGAGCAGGCATCAAGATAGATGAAGATTTTAAGATTATTTATTCTGGAGGAGAAAATCGACAAAGGGGGTAGCAATTATTTTAGACAGGCAAACATCAAAATCTGTTCAAGGATATTGGGCCGTGCCAGACAGAGTTCTACTAGTTAAATTAAGCGGCAGGCCTTTTGGCATAAATGTTATTCAAGTATATGCCACAACAAGATAATCCAGTGAAGATAGTGTAGAAGAATGTTACAATGACATAGAGTCATAAAGAAATGTAAACATTCAGAAATAAACATCATAATAGGGGACTTCAATGCAAAAGTAGGAAATCAAGGTGATAGATACACAGTAAGAAACTATCGTTTAGGAGCGAAAAATGAAAGAGGATATAGACTTGTAGAGTTTGCAAAAGAGCAGGAAATGACTGTAGAAAACACCTGGTTTAAGCCACACGCAAGAAGATTATGGACCTGGGGGAGTCCTGAAAGTAGGTTTAGAAACAAGACAGATTGCATTTTGATTAGCAGAAGATTTAGAAATGCGCTAACAATAACAAAAACAGTTCCCAGTGCTGATTGTTATAGTGACCACAGATTACTTACAGGAACATTGAGGATAAAGTTAAAGAAAGTCAAGTATAAAACAGGAAACACTAAATATGATTTGTGTGCATTGAGTAACGACAAGGAAATACAAAACAAATTCAACATAGAAGTATAGAACAGATTTGATATATAGTCTGATCTAGAGATCCTATTCCAGGATGTGGATGATCAATGGGAAATGTTGAAAAATTCAATCAGTTTGGCTGCAGAAACAACTATTCCGAAATTAAAGAAGGTGGGTCGTAAGAAATGGATGACTGAAGAAATTTTACAACTAATGGAAACAAGAAGACTCAACAAACATAATTCTGCCAAATATGAAGAAATTCACAGACAAGTCAGAATATTATGTAAGGATGCAAAAGAAGCATGGCTTGAGACAAGTTGCTTAGAAATTGAAAAACAACACAACAGTCAAAATACCAAATTAGTGCACAAAAGAATTCAGGAACTTACTAATAAAAGAACAAGTACATCAGCAGGCTGTCTAAAAACTAAAGATGGCAAAATCATAATAGAAAAAGAACTGATTCTACATGTATGGTCAGACTATGTGAAAAACCTTTATGATGATAACAGAGATGAACAGTATGATGTTCGATTTAATAATGAAGGACCGCAAATTTTGAAGATGGAGGTTCGAAATGTTCTTAAACATATGAAAGCTGGCAAGGTCCCCGGTTGAGATAACATCACAACAGAAATTATTAAAGCTTTAGAAGAATATGGAATAGATCAAGTCACCAGACTGCTGAACTCATTATATGATACCGGACATATACCTTCTGAATTATGTAATTCTGAATTTATTGCAATCCCAAAGAAATCAAGAGCCTTGGAATGTGATCAACATAGAACAATTAGTATAATGAGTCACATCACAAAGATTTTGCTACGAATTATCGTGCAAAGAGTGAGGAAGCAAATACAACCTGAAATGGGGGTAGAACAATGTGGGTTTGTAGAAGGAAAGGGTACAGTAAATGCTGTGTATATGCTGCGTTCAGTTATTGAACGTTCTATAGAAGTAAACAAAGATATACATCTTTGCTTTATTGACTACATAAAGGCTTTCGATAGAGTAAGACATGTCAACATGGTAGATATGCTTGCAGATCTACAAATTGATGGGAAAGACATTAGACTTATGAAAAACATATATTGGAAACAACAAGCTGCCATAAGGATTGATAATGAGGTGGGACAAAATCAGCCTATTAAGAGAGATGTTAGGCAGGGATGTGTAATGTCTCCAGATCTTTTTTCCCTACACAGCGAAAATATTTTCAGAAATGTAGAAGATATAAATGGAATCAGCATTGGAGGACGAAACATCAATAACATTAGATATGCATATGATACAGTATTGATTGCAGACAATGAGCAGGATCTGCAACAATTAGTAGACGCGGTTGTTGCACACAGTGAACAACTGGGATTAGAATTAAATTGTAAAAACACACAGATTATGGTCATCACTAGGAAGAACGAAATACCACAATGTAATATACAAGTAAACTGGAATATTCTTCAACAAGTGAATCGGTACAATTATCTCGGAACAGTCATAACATCTGATGGGAGATACCTTGTAGAGATAAGAACAAGAATCGCCATGGCGAAAATAGTCTTTAGCCAGATGAAAATCATACTGATCAAAAAAAAAGATGTCAATTACTACGAGAAAAATAGTGTTGAGGTGCTACATAGAGCCTGTTCTTCTGTATGGATGTGAAACTTGGAAAATGAGCACTCAAGCTGGAAAACATCTGATGGCTGCAGAAATGTGGTTTCTGAGAAAAATGCAAAGAGTACCATGGACGGACAGAAAAACCAATGACCAAGTACTACAGGAGACAAATGAACATCGTAAATTGATTAGAGAAATTAGACGTAGACCTGGGGTGGCCAACCTTTTCAGCAGGCGGGCCAAATTTTAGAAATAATATCTCCTGGCGGGCCACGCACCTAATTATTTTTGTTAAATTAAAGTAAACAAGCAAGCGTGCTTTAGCTTCGACCACATCGTCGTTTCCCACTCCGCGGGCCGCAATATAACTATCGGCGGGCCGCATGCGGCCGCGGGCCTCGTGTTGGCCACCCCTGAGTCGTAGACAGTCGAAATATTTGGACATGTTATAACAAGAAATGGATTAGAGAACTTAGTGACAACTGGCAAGATCGAAGGGAACAAACCAAGGGGAAGACCGAGAAGTAAATACCTGGATGGCTTGACTACATGGCATGGTCGAGACAGGGACACTGAGCTGATCCACGACTCTTGTGATCGATTGAAATGGCGAGTCTTGACCGCCCACGCTTTCCGGTATGGCACATGGTTGGTTGAATATACAAGTAAATGGAAATATCCTTAAGCAAGTAAATAGGTACAATAATCTCGGAACAATCATAACATCTGATGGGAGATGTCTTGAAGAGATTAGAACAAGAATCGCCATGGTGAAGGTAGCCTTTTGCAAGATGGAAAACATATTGACCAATAAAAAATATATCATTTGCAACGAGAACAAGAGTGCTGAGGTGTTACATAGAGCTTGTGTTTTTTATTTGTATGTGAAGCGTGGATAATGGGCAAACAGGCTGGAAAACAGCTGATGCTGCGGCAATGTGGTTTCTGATGAAAATGCAAAGAAACCATGGACAGACAGAACAACCAATGACCAAGTCCTACATGAAACAAATGAAAATCCTAAACTGATTAGAGAAGTTAAACGTAGACAGTCAACATTTTTTGGTGACTTTATGAGAAGAAATAAATTGGAGAACTGGGTGACAACTGGCCAGGTCGAGGGAAAGAGAGCAATGGGAAGGCAGAGAAGTAAATACCTGGATGGCTTGCCACGTGGCATGGTCGAGACAAGAACAGCGAGTACGACTCTAGTGATCGAGTGAGATGGCGAAACATTACCGCCCACGCTTATCGGCATGGCATATGATGATGATGATGATGATGATGATGATGATGATGATGATGATGATGATGATGATGATGATGATGATTGATTCTACTCTGGCTAGTGACTCTGATACTTTTTCTTCTGCTATCTCTCATTGGAGCAAAGACCCTCAACTAGCACATGTTAAGCTGTCCTATATTTTGCTTTTCTGTGTTTCTGTCTTTCTTTATTTCTTTCATTCTTTCTTTCTTTCTTTCTTTCGTTGTTCGCTCGCTTTGAACTGAAGCGTAGTCTATCCACGTGCTACAACTTCTAGTGCACTGATTTTTGCGTTCACCCAGGTGAACCCACTCAGATTTCTTATGTACTTGTAATTTATGTACCCAAGTCAAGGACTAGCTACATTTTGCTTTCTCGTGTAGTTTCCTTCATTCCCCCATCCCCATCCCTCATATGTTATTCCTCTCCGTCTACAGTTCTCTTCTCCGTGTGTTTATGTCTGCATCTAACGATTTTGCTCTGCGTTTTACTGAAGAACGAATGTCTAGTTATACTATTATCAGGTTTTCTCAATATGTTTCCTGTCTAGCGTCAGTGTCTTTTCTTAACCTCTTGATCCTCTGTAATCTGGCTAATTCTCTATCTAAGCTCCGCATTAGTGATTTTGTCATATTATTTTAGTCATTCTGTTCTGCGCAGACACTTTTTTCATGAATGTTGAATCTAATACTGGATTGTTGTTATATCTGATTTTAGACTTGCCTTAGTGCCTGCATATATCCCTTCTGTTTTAATTATTGTTAACATGTTAGATGTATGCATTGATGATTAGGTTGTTATTTTATAGCTGATTTATCAATCTAAGTCTACAACGCCTGCGATTATGTGAACCTGTTTATTATTCTTGAATTCATCCGTGTACGAGTAGTAGAAAGCGCGCGCGCGTGTGTATGTGTGTGTGATATGTGTCTGTGTGTGTGTGCGTGTGTGTGTGTGATATGTGTCTGTGTGTGTGTGTGTGCGTGTGTGTGTGTGATATGTGTCTGTGTGTGTGTGCGTGTGTGTGTGCGTGTGTGTGTGGCATAAACAGTAGACGATAATCAACCTCATTTAGTTTTACTCTTTTTATGATAATTATTTTTTTTAAATTATTATTATCAATATTATTTTGAGTGACAACATTTTTAAAATGCCACTCTATTCAACCTTAATGATGATATAATTGACGTATTTGATGATGTTTTTTCTTACCTACTTTTGGTTTTATTGTTGTAGTTGTGTCTGCCTGTAAATATTTGTTCTAGAATTGTTTAGATTTTCAGTTCTCCTGCTGTTCGGGAGCACGCTGGCCTGCTGGTCCGATGGTCTCGTATTCGAAACCCCATCGAAATGTATACATTGTTTGTTCCATGTCGACGCAGGTTGAAATGGATGTCAAGAACATTTATTGGGAGTAAAGGCTGCCGGCATAGTACTGACCTCATCATCCATGGATTGCCGATCCTTCCTCTTCTTCTGGGATCTCCGTGGCGAAGTAGTCAAGTCGTCTGCCTCGCGCTCCAAAGGTTCTGGGTTCGATTCCAGGCTACGTCTTTCGGTTCACGGGTGCATTTTTCTCGGAGGCTTCTGGGGGTCGTCGCTGGAGCTACGGAGTCGTGCTTTGTGCGACGCTTTCGACAGGCCGCCATGGGGAAAGAGGCCGAGCCATGTGAGATAAAACCCGGCACAATGAAGTCGATCTTCTCGACTTTTAAGACTTTGTAAAGACTTCTTCTTCTTCTTCTTCTTCTTCTTCTTCTTCTTCTTCTTCTTCTTCTTCTTCTTCTTCTTCTTCTTCTTCTTCTTCTTCGTTGTATCTTCCAGTGAAGTATAGGTTCTCAACCAACTCAGGCCATGTCCTTTGTACTTTGTAAACTTGTTCATGATCTGCTTGGCTGTTGCAGCTAAAGCTTTCTGCGAAATGGGAGTCTCACATCAACATTACTTAGTGGCCTCCTACGACATGCACGACATGGTACGGTGTTACTATTCTTTGCTTTCATTGTGGAACCTGGTAACAAACGGGCCATTGAGCGTCTACTAATGTATACAAATGTGGGGATAGAACAGTGTACTCAATACAACTGCAGGTTTGCACAAGGGCCCAAACTTTTACTTACTGTTTTGTTGGTATATGTGACATAGAAATAGAAGGGGAAATTCTTAACTATGTGGATAATTTTAAATACCTAGGGGCATTTATAACATCAGATGGAGGATGTACAATAGAGATGAAGAGCAGAATAAAGCAAGCAAAAGCTGCATTTCAGAAAATGAAGAGTATCTTATGCAATAAGTCACTATCATTGAGTGTAAGACAGTGCTGAAATGCTGTATAGCCCCAGTTTTACTGTTTGGCAGAGAATCTTGGAATGTAAATAAACAAATTAAGAAGAAATTGGAAGCAACAGAGTTGTGGTTACTGAGACGAATGTTGCGAATTCCTTGGACTGCCAGAGTAACTAACAACGATTGCCTGAAACAGGCTAATGAAACTAGAACACTATATACAACAATAAGAAAGAGACAAACAACTTTCTTCGGTCATGTGTTGAGAAGCGAGGCATTGGAGAACATCGTAACAACTGGAAAGATCGACGGGAAGAGAGGCAGAGGTAGACCAAGAGAAACGATGCTGGATGGATTGAGACGGTGGCATGGGGGAATATCATCAGCAGAGTTGATCCAGAACACCACAGACCCAGATCTGTGGAGAGCAATGAACGCCTACGCCAGCTGGCAGGGCACTTGATGATGATGATGATGATGATGATGATGATGATGATGATGATGATGATGATGATGATGATGATGATGATGATGATTTGTTAATAACTGTTTGTTGTTTTTGTGTTAGGTACATTTTATATTATTTCTTAGAAAGTTCTTTTCTTTTGGAGTTGTTTTAAAAGGATTCTCCTACAAAAATATGTAATTTATGCTTAAATCTATCTTATTTAAAAATAAATCTATCACGCAATATGTAAAAAGATATGGAAATATGGTATATGGTCAAAAGATTGGAAGAGAACTATCTTCATTCCAATACCAAAAAAAAGGCAATCTGAAATTATGCACTAACTATAAAACTGTTGTCTTGATCAGTCATGCATGTAAGATTCTACTAAGAATTATAACGAGAAGACTTCGTAAGAAAATGGAAGAAGAGGTTTATGGTGCTACAAGCTGGATTTAGACAAGGAAGAGGAACAAGAGATCACATACTCAAAATGGGTTTAATAATAGAGAAGTGTATATAATTTAATATAAACATATTCTCATGTTTTGTGGATTATTCAGAGGCATTTCGCTGTGTACAACATCAGGAACTATGGGAAATCATGAGGAATATGGGCTTTCCATCGCATGTAATACAACTCATAAAAATGATTTATCTAGATCAACAAGCAGCGGTTAGAACTGATGGCGAGACATCAGATTGTTTTGGCATCAAGCAGGGAGTCCGTCAGGGCTGTGTGCTGTCACCTTATTTGTTTAACCTGTATGCCGAAAATATAATGAGAAATGTCAGAGATGGTATAACCAGGGAGCAATATGATGCCCTAAATATCGGTGGTCATGAAATACCAGAGATTCGATATGCTGATGATACAGTATTACTATCCACATCACTGAATGGTATATAAAACCTAGTTTAGTTTAGTTTAGTCGACGGATCAACATCACGGCACACGGGTGTAACCCATAAGTACTCCGTTCTTCTCCTAACTCAAGCCTGAGACAGGAGAAGCTCAGCTCAGTGCACGAACTCCGTAGCACCGGTGGGGATCCTGAAATACTTTGGGTAGATTTTTAACTTGAAATTTTGCCCGGGCAGCGCCGTTAGACTACTCTTTTTCGATATTCAACTGCCAAGGGTTTTTTTACATGCGCAACAATACACACGGGCGTCCGATCTCACTACCCAGAGACCAGGGAAAATTTTGTTACTAGAAGTCCACGTTAAAAAATCCCGGCCCTCACCGGGGCTTGAACTCGGGACCTCCAGCACTCAGGGCGGACACCATACCTCAAGGCCACTCTGCCCCCTATCCTCAACCCAAAGAAATAATGAAAATCACAACTTATATCTTAACATAGCAAAAACACAGATAATGCATACAGATAAAACTACTATGGAGAAAGAAATTTATGTTAATTAACGAGGAAAGATTGGAGGTGGTGGAAAATTTCGAATATCTTGGGTCATTGATTACCAACAATGGTGAGACAATGAAAGAAATTAAACGACGACTATCAATTTCTCTTCAAAGACTAAAACAACTGAATAAATTATGGAGTGGCACAGATGGAACTACAAAAATTAGATTTTTAAGAGCATGCGTCTTTCCCATTGCAACATACGCCTGTAAGACCTGGACACATACTAAACAAGCTGAACAGCGCATAAATGCCTTTGAATATAAATGTTATAGACGGTGTAACGTGCGCATGTTTATGCAAATTTGGGGGTGAACGGACGAGTGAAGAATGTTGTAATACTAGCAGGGTTAACTACGTCAGAGAAGAATATGCAGATGTGAGGCCAAGAGGGTTAATCACAATCTTCAACATACAGGGATAGTCCCAGGCTAGGTGATAGTTTAGGCACAGACATATAAATATAAATCGTCACGCTAATGGGGGAAGCCCTAAACAACTGCTGAGGATATCACGTACTTGTCTAGATTTAAACCACCTGTGGACAGGTGAATTGTGTTAGTCTACGAAGAAACAAAGGAACATTCTAACGGGAATTTTCATGGGAACTGATAATTGGGGTTAAAAGGGTTAAATGGTGCGTTTCGTGTGAGGTCCGCAAAGAGGAGATAAGGAGAGAGGTCTAGGCTTTTGGGATTCAGTGAGTCTTGGGCTGAGGTGTGGGACACCAGCCAAGCCAGTGGGATTTGGTTTTTAGTTGTGGCGGAGTTAGGGAGAACTCTGCCTGGGGTTTTGAGTTAGGGAGGTTGAGACTGAGCGAGAGTGGTCAGTCGGAGTCCTGGGCAGACAGTGGAGGACTGAGGTCTGGTCCAGTAGAGTGGAGAAGAGTTGAGAACAATGTAGTGCATGAGGCCAGTAAACGGTTATCGTGTGATCGCAGGACCTTAATGTATGAAATAGAAGTATATTGTTCCTACGGAAGTTTTTCCTGATGATTGTGAATGCTTCGGGTTAGTTTCAAATTAAATTCTCGTGTGCGCAGCCTGGTTTTCGATATTGATTTATAGTTGGTAATGAGTCGTTCTACACAACATTTACACAGACATCCTCTAGACACAACCACAGCCACTTCTTTATGTCATAACTTTGTGGCAGACGGGCTCTAAGAATATCTTGGGTAAAGAAAAGAACAAATGCATCCATACTTCAAGAGCGGAATATTGAAGAGGGTTGGCTATTAAAGACGATAAAACAAAGGAAATTGATATATTTTGGTCACTTGAAACGTCATGAAAGTTTGGAGAGAACAATAATGGATGGGTGTATGCCTGGGAAGAGAGGAAAAGGAAGGCCAAAGAGAAGATGAGCGTAGGATGTGGCGGATGATCTCCAGATTGGTCTATCGGACGCGAGACATCTTGTTTGTGATCGAGAAGTTTTCCGGAAGGTTGTTATGGGAGCGAGGTTCTGCAAAGGACATGCTACTGAAATCTATTTTTTATATTTACTATTTGACTTGGTTTTTTTTTTTTTTTGCTTTGGTTACGCGCCATGCTCTACAGGCAAGGAGGCTTCTCCCCGCTGGTTTTTCTCCAGTTATTTTAAATATTCATTGTATTGCTGCATGCCAACATAACGTTTTAAATTCGATTAACTCGTGTTGTTTTATTCTGTGTTATTCTTAGTCATTTAATAAATTATTACTAGACCGTGATACAATATGATCATTTATGTATACTTATGTATTGTTTAACTAAGTTGGTTCTGTATTGTAGTTTGCGTGTAGTAATTTTGTTAAGTAATTTGTTTGATTTTTGCGTTGACATTTTTTACTTATGTTTTCTCTTTCTTTATTAACATCCCCACAACTAATCAGTTAGTAGTTGATCCTGTTTTACTCACATACTTTACAAACTGAGTCGCATAATTTACAGCTAGTTTTTGTTTATCTGGAAGATGATACATTGATATAATATCGCAGTGGCTAGCGCACTTGCCTGTCGACCCTGTGGTTATATTTTCGAAGTCCCATCAAAGCGGATTTACTTTTAATTGACCTGGACTGCCAGGTCAACCCAGCTTAAAACTGATATCGGGAAATATCCGGGAAGTAAAGGCTATTGATGGCATTACAGGATACAAACTACTGAATTACTTACTATATATAGCACCCATTGCGTCGAGTGAACTAAGTCACGACACCTAAGAATGAGTTTGGTGTTGATTAGTTATCTTTATTACATTTGAATAGATTTCAGTCAATCAATCAATCAATCAACCTAGGGGGGCTGCGTGGTCTCGAGATATGGTGTCCGCCTCGAGTGCTGGAGGTCCCGGGTTCAAGTCCCGGTGAGGACCGGGATTTATTTCACATGGACCTCTAGTAATAAAATTTCCCCTGGTCTCTGGGTAGTGAGATCGGACACCCGTGTGCATTGTTGCGCACGTAAAAACTCCCTTGGCAGTTGGAAATCGAAAAAGAGTAGCCTAACGGCGCTGTCTGGGCACAATTTCGAGTTAAAAATCTACCCAAAGTATTTCAGGATCCTCGCCGGTGCTACGGAGTTCGTGCACTGAGCTGAGTTTCTCCAGACTCAGGTTTGAGTTAGGGGGAGAATGAAGCACTTATGGGTTACACCCGTGTGCCGTGATGTTGATCCATCGACTAAACTAATCAATCAACCAATCAGGTGATGTCTCCACAATGCAGGTTGGCTGCAATGGATCGACAACACTGTCTGTCTCTCGCCCTGACTGTACATTCTGTCAGACTGCTGTTCGTCCATCTTTTTATGTTATCTTCCCACTTGTATCGTTTACCTCAAGCTTGCTTGCCTTCAACCTTACCCTCCAGTATGGTTTGATAAGAGTGTTATGACTTTTAACGTCGCCGAAATATTTAACATGCCTCTCTTGTATTTCTTTCACCAACTCTCTTTTCATTCCTAGTTTTTCTAGAACCTCTGTATGTGATTGTTTCTGTTGATTTCAGTATTGCTGTTTATTTCCCTCGTTACAATGTAGTCTACCTCAGAGACTTTTAACTCTCCTTTGAAATTACTGGCTGATGTCACTTGCTGTTTTAGTTTGACATTGCTGGGGAACAAGGATAGCATGGCTGGGGAAAACGCATGACTGATTCCGACTATTACCATGACTGCCCGTGGTTTCCCAGGGAGTGTGCAGTGTTCAAACCAATGTACTGTCAAAACCTTGGGGCGCAGTGGCTAATGGTATAATGTCCACTTTTAACTCGAACCCATCTTTGCAGGACGTTGCTATCAACACCAGGTTGATTTTCTTGGCAGTTGTACGTTTAGTATTTAGCCAATGCTTTCTGAATGAGAAGTACAAAAATAAAAGCTGATGGTGGTATACCTTCTTCCTGCCACCCCACCCACCCTCTAATCTGAGGGTAGCTGATCGGTCATCTAACTTTCTCGGAAAAGACCAAGAAACTGCGAGTACCCATGCAGACGTTGCACACGTTAAACACCCCTCGCCGACTGAAAATCGAAAAGAGACGATATAGACGATCACCCAGACTACATACATGCATACCTGTTGGTTTGTCGAGACTCATGTCTGTTGCACTGTTCACATGGGGCAGTGATGTACACTGGCAAAGGAACGGAGCATTATGGGGCGACCCTTTGCCGTGAAGTTGGAGCCGTGACTAACTACAGACTAACTAACTAACTAACTTACCCAGACTACATTTCAAACTTGAAAACTAACCCACATGTGCGCTTCTGGTATTTGTTATTGTTTGTAAACCCTCTGGAAGACTGAGTTTTAACTTTTAATTCCAGTGCTTTGGCGGCCAGATAGTCTCAGAAAGAGTTTGCATCTATCGGAGTGAGGCTGGTGTAGAGACTTGTCTCCCGACTCGGTAACAAGGTACCGTCTCCGCAGACACTGTGTAGCAGAACTCTCCTTTCTCTCTCCAAGCTCAGAAATCAATGGGGCATGTAAGTCAGGTACTGGAACTTCACATCTGCAGAAAGAATGTTTAGGCTAAAACTAGGTCATTATTCTTATCGGCACTTAATGACTGGCTCGGATTAGGCTTAAGTTGATATAGTTGCCTTCACATGTATTAGGTATTTCAATGTCAACATACCCCAGCGGTATGCCCAGAGGAAATGCTTCTAGTGTACACACATTTGAACCTTTGGCAGTGCTACAGGATTCGTGTACTCTGCTGAGATTTTTCTTGCGTGATCTATTGGATCCATGACTCTGGTGATCGAGTGAGATAGCAAAACATGACCGCCCATGCTTATAGGCATGGCACATGATGGATGGATGGATCTGTTGGAGGAGACAGGAGAGGCTGTGGAGATATTTTTATGCAAAGAAAGTGATTCTTTAGAAATCAAACCAAACCGTCACATCCCGTTGTAAATACATATTTCTTTAAATGAGGATTCATCTTCTTTCATTTGTTCTGAATGAAGCTTGAAACAACAAGTTACCAATTTCAATAGCCAGAATTCCATGTTAGTTGTTCTCACTAGTCATTAGTTGGAAACAAAGTGAAAGCATTAGTTGGAAAATATTGAAAGTAAATTACCATAAATTATTAATTTATGTTTAAATTAGTGAACTAAACTACCCTGTTCAACTGAAATAAGATTGTAATTGTGGCTTAGAAAGGAGATGGCACTGCCAAGTATAACTGTTGCCCATTGAAATAGTGATTTAGGCAACACATTGTGTGATGTTTCCTTCAAGGCACTCATACGATTAGCAATGGTTTAACTCTTCTATAGTTGTAAGTTATATTATTGGGCAAATGCTGATTGAAATTATTTATTTGAATAACAATGTTGACGTGTTGCTTGCAAATTGATGGTTGTTTAAATAGTCACATATTTACAGAAATATTGTTTGAGTGGATTTAATGTGATGCCCTTGAAATTCTATTTCGCACCAGATTTCAAGCTGTGATAAAATATTAAAGTTTAATGGTATATTTAATTTTAGTATTTGTTCTTGTTATTTTATTACACAGTTCTGTTAGTCAGTACGTTTGTAATATACTGAAGCACATTAAAAACACACCACTTGTATAAGAAATAGTAGTGTAAGGACTACGCTTGAGTTCAAAGCAAGCAAGCGCACACACAAAAAAGTATCAGAATAAGCCTGGTTGGAATCACCTCTGGATGAGTTTGGTTGGAATCACCTCCGGATGAGTTTGGTTGGAATCACCTCCAGATGAGTTTGGTTGGAATCACCTCCAGATGAGTTTGGTTGGAATCACCTCCAGATGAGTTTGGTTGGAATCACCTCCGGATGAGTTTGGTTGGAATCACCTCCAGATGAGTTTGGTTGGAATCACCTCCGGATGAGTTTGGTTGGAATCACCTCCGGATGAGTTTGGTTGGAATCACCTCCAGATGAGTTTGCCTCAAAAGAATAAAGGCAATTTCTGGCCAGGCACCACTATTCAGGTAGGCAATTTCAGGGCAGATACCACTATTGAGATGTAAAGTGTCAGGCCTGCACATAAACTAGATTATGGTATAAGGTGGGTTGGCCAGCTCCCTCCTATCACCTTTCATTTCATGACAAACCAGAAAAACTTCAGACAGCTATTTTACAATGCAGGACAGACCTCAGAAACATATTAGATGAAGCACTTTGAGTTCTGCCACAACAGAGGATTGAATCTTGAACCAGTGGACTGGCTGGACACCATGCACCAGTCATTACATCACTGTGACTCCTTTACAACACAGCATGACCCCACACAGCTCTGTCAACCACTCAGATTTAAATGCTGAAGCAATCTGAGTAGTTAGCTCCCTATCCAGAATACCTAATCAAGAGTTATGGTTGCATATCCTTTACAGGACGTTGAAGTCAACCCCAGCATTTGTTTTTGCTGTTTGTGATTTCTTAATAAGTTTTCTTTACATTCTGTAGTTTGCCATTGCTTTCTGAACGACCGGCACTCATACTTTGAATTAAAACCAAAGCAATGCGGTCTGCTGCCAAATCGTATGCAGCTGTGTTTCGAACACGGTATGCAGGATTAAGAATTGTGTCCGCAGCTCCTTCACCACAGAGCCGGTCAGAGTTACGGTCTCAGTCTAAATTATGTTCTGGCGTGGAAAACATCTTAACTGCAGCCCGCTAGCAAACAGCAATCATTGAAAATAACATGTACACAAGCTGAGTACATGACTTTTGTAACTGTTACAACATAGTTACAAAAATATATTAATTAGCACAAATCATTATAATATACAATTTTTTTCCCCCCGCGTTTCCATCCTGTTTCAGGATATTGCGGTCAACATCAGCATCTTTCAGCTGTATGTTGATTTCTAGGCTAGATTACGCTCATCAGCACGCCATGACTTTCTGAGCGACCAGCTCCATACTCTCATAAGTCACTGGTGCGACTCGAACCACTTCCAATTCTCGTGCGCTTACGTCAACTACAAGAGTATTCGGGGTTATGGAGAAAGCTGCTAACCCCTAGGCCAGGGAGCCGGCATTATAATATACTATACTTATATAAATTAAAGTCTTAGTAAAGAATTTAAAATGAACTCAAACTTAGAATATTAAATTCTAACGTTAAATAAGTACCACGGTTTGGATCAGAAACATGGAGAATGGCTAATACAATTGAAATTGAAATAAACTATAACATTCATTAGCCTGCACAAATAGGACTAAAATGGTATGATCGAATCACTAATGCACTAAATAATAAGGGAATCCAAGAATAGCAAGTTATAGGAGGCAACAAAGAAGGGTTGGCAAGAAACTGGATATCTCATCAAGTTGGCATGAAACTGTCTGTCTTTCTCACAGCAAACTTTAGTTGCACAATCCAACCAATTATGAAAGTCTACAAGAGGGTTTGCCTTGAGTTGGTTGAGTAGGCTATGCTCTGTCGAGAGATGACAAACAGACAAGAAGAAGAGAAAGATGAGGGATAGCAGTAGAAGTAAAAGAAGAACCCATTACATTAATTAATGCTTCTGCTTATCAAGCCACTTGCAAGAAACTGAAGTGTTCTTTAAATCAAAGGATAGGAGATGGTCCTATTTGGTGTCCACCGAGTGGCCGATGATACTTAACTCCTGGATATACAGAGATTAGCCACAAATGTGTTGAGTAAGCGGTCATGGATCAACAATGGTGATGGTCACTGAGAGAAGATGAATTAGTTGGTGGACAGTTATCTCTATAAAACAATAAAAATATGTGGTACGGTCATCAGCAGATAAGATTAACTGCATGTCCTTAACAAGACGTCACAATCAACCCCAACCTTTTTTGGCTATTCCTGATATACTAGGCAATTTTTAGGTTCAGAAGATCAGTAGATAAAAGGTGCATAACCTCTCTTTCCTGCTACCTTGAAGTCTGTGTTCTTAGACAAAGGTTATTGGAGTCAAACCATATACAGACAAAGGGAAACCACCATTGTATTTATCCATCATAAAATATACTTTGAAACAAACTGCATTTCAAAGAGATTCAGAAGCGCTTTGGTAGAAGCAAAAACTAGACCAGAAGCATCCTACCATTATGATTATGTTCCAGATATAGGAAACTTCAGGTTAAAACTTAAGTTATAAATAAGACTACAGAACATGAAGTAAGTTCTAGCATTACATAAAACACACAAAGAAATTAAGAAAGGTAGAATGTTACTGTGCAGAACAGATATAATGTAATGGATATAATAGAAACTGTTGCAAAACAATGAAATATATTGTGTGAATCAATACAATAGACAACAAAAGAAATCATCCTTCTGTACAAATAATTGCAAAAAGTAAATGGATGACATCTGAAATGCTGCCAATGATGGGTGAAATAAATAACACATCTCTGAAACAAGTTAAAGAATTCAAATATCTTGGAAGTATGATCACAGAAGATGGCAGAATAGACAGAGACATTGAAATCAGATGTCAAAAAGCAAGTCTATCTTATCTATCAAGTTTATCTAATTAATTCACGTAAGTTGTGTGATTTCTGCAGTATGTACCTGACGAGATGCAGCGAAATATGCCAGGCAATAAATCGTGCAATCTATTGTTTGTGTCTTCGTTATTCAAATTCATCACGGGAAAACATTGTTTTGAAAAAGCAAGTGTGCTTATATATCAACTATCACTACTACTGAAACATCCAAACATACCTATGTCCACAAAAAGACAGATAATAAATAGCATATTCACATCAACCCTATGCAACCAACGTCAAACTTGGACTTTATCCAAATCACACTTATGAAAAATCAACACCTGCAAGATGAGATGCTTGAGGTGAACTGCCAACTTAACTATCAAAGACCGAATAAGAAATGATATAATCAGACATACAGTGGGATCAACATCTTGTGCCACATCTACTGAAAGACAGATGATAAAATGGTTTGGCCATCTTGTTAGAATGCAACATCATCAACTACCTGCACTGGCCCCACATCAAGGAAGATCTGCTACGAGAGCAAGAGGACACCCAAGAAGAAAATGGATTGACGACATCAAAGACATTGTACAATCATGTGGAATGACACTATCCAGTGCCACCCATCGGGCACTGAAGAGCCAATTATTCCTCCCCACGACACTTGACGGCAAAAGTGGAAGATGATGATGATGGGTGAAAGAAGAAAGAAAAGGAAGATAAGGAAGAATATAATAAATACATAAAGAAAAAGTAAACAAATGCACAGAAGTTGCAGAAATTTGGTTAGATCAAAATAAAATGAAGTGTTCATTATCATTAATCACAAAGTGTTAAGTTTCAGTTTTAAAACACAAGTCCTAAATAATTTAAAGTGAAAATGATCTCATAACTAAAGTCACAGAAGTGAATGAATAAGACATGGATGTCTTATGAGTACTTTCCGCATCATAACAAGATATAGAAAATAATCACCACAAAGAAAGACACTTTTACAAGAATAGGTAACATTGTGAAAAACTTAAACCATGACAACCACAAAAACCAGCTTTCTGAAAAGTTGTGCATGCCCTGTTTTTTTTTTTGGTTGTTCTGATGCAAATCCTGGACTATAAGTAAGGAAACTGCCAGCTGGAGGAAGTTGAGATGTGGTTTTTTAGAAGAATGCTGAGAATATCTTTGAAAAAGAAGAAAACAAACTCTGGGGTATTGACAGCTGCAAGATCACAAGATCGCTCATCACAACCATAATTAAAAAAGCAAATATATTCTTGGGGCGCATCAGCAGAAGAGATGGAACAGTGTAGTTAGAGCTTTATGTAGGGAAATGACTGTGCAAGAAAGACAGAAAAATGTATAAGGAATGTTTCAACAGGAAGTGATGTAATAGAAAAAGCCAAGCACTGCAAACACTAAACATATTATTTTACTTCTGGCAAGGCAGTGAAATGGTGTACAGTTACAACATATGCCTTTATCTTAAGCAGGCCAGATACGATTAACTTTTTTACAAAAATAAGAACCCCAAGATATAAACGCCCTTCTGCCTTAGATTCTGGGGTAGTGAATTGGTCACCTATAGTCTTTTCAAATAATGGCATAAAAAGATGTATTGTGTACATTAATATTCCACAGCAGATAGACATTTAACAGAACGGGCCTAATAGACCAATACCTAGGCTAAGACGAAAATGAGAAAAACCGGCCTAAAAAAAGGAACATGTATAGCAGGTATGATTCTGATAAACACACATTTGGAATGTCACTGGTCTAAGGAGTTATTGCACTGTGCTAAGATGCTCCTTGTGTGATCTACAGGAGGCAACAAGAGTACTATGGAGGTTAGTTAGTTAGTTAGTTAGTCGCAGTTCCAACTTCACAGCAACGGGTCGTCCCCATTATGCTCCATTCCTGTGCCAGTGAATATCACACAAAACGCTCCCCACTGCCCAATGTGAAAAGTGGAAAAGACAGGAGTCTCGACAAATAACAGCCCGCACAGATACACTGTGCATAATGCCGCCACCAGAATGTCAACACAATAGTCCCCCACAAAGCACCCAGTTCATTTCTGATGGAATCGGCAGTCATTTTCCCATCTGGATGTTTCCTAGATGTTCACCCACACAGTCCACGAAATACAGTTCATCGTCAATGGCAGTGGCAGTCAACCAGAAGCCCAGCAGCCACGCATTTCTGCATAAGGCAAAAACCGGTCAACTCTGGGACATAGCCATCTGCCATCGCTATGAACATGCAGTCACGTTCCAAAAGACCTTGGGCAGATTCAAAAGCATTTCACACGAAACTCACAGCTCACAGTGTCGCGCCACGCACTCACTCAGTAGCAGGGCGACGGAACTATGGAGGTATCTGTTTGCAATGAATGTAACCCTTTACAAACCAAACTTCTAACAGATAAAATCCCCTGCATTATTAGAGACTTAAACCTAAGCCACTAGATGTGAAAAGCCTGATAGTCTAACCACCCAGTCGACTATTCCTTGAAAGTAAAGGAAGGGGACCCTTCTCCACACATTGAGGCATACTATGTATATGTTGACAGTCTCATATTTGTAAAGGCCAATAGTCACTCAATGGGAAATATGGTCAACATCACACTGACTACCTTTTCTACCCAGGGCATTTCCTGTGCCCATTGTGGGCTGAGTCGACTTGGGTGCCCAGGTGAGTTTGTAAAAATCCCCTTTGACAGGGATTCAAACACACAATCACTAGGCTGGCAGACAAACATGCTATTCACTGTGTTACCACAGCTCCCTATTCTTTGTGGATGAACACTAATTTTATTTAATTCAACAGCCATGAAGTCATAAAATATGTGGTTTCACATCAGGCTATTCATGCTGATGTGAAAAACATGTCACTGCACTATACATTTAGTTTTGTGAAGGCCCATAAACTTATTCTTGGGATTCATAAAATACTGTTCGCATTTTTGTACAGCAAGTGGACTGCATAAATTATTTACTAGCATCAAGTTTAGAATATTTAACTCTAACGTTAAATTGGTACCGCTGTATAGATCAGAGACATGGAGAACGACTAAAACTATTACTAATGCCTACAATCATACATTTAACTGGTCCCTGAGCATAGTAGAAAGACAAAATTGGTATGACAGAATCACTCAAGTAGAACTTAGGAAAAGAACTATAGCGCGTTCACAAATGTTTGCACCCTATAAAAATCTATAACCTGGTAACCAACTGAGAGAAAATGATGAGATTTAGCATTATAACCTTATCAATATGTACACCCAACAAAACATTTTTTGTTTGTTTAGGAGATTGTACAGTAGATCTTAATGTTTGTTTATATAACAACGGTTAAAATGATGTATAATTTTAAAACACATTTGATATCAGTTATAAATTTAAAATATATCATTTGATCTATATGTTATCTATATCATAGAATGTGAATTGTTTGTGATAATCAAAATTATAAACATTAATAAGTAAATTAAAACTATGCTTTAATTGTAATAATGTCTAATTAATTTTCTCTATCTCATGGTTTTAGTCATACTTTTCAAACTCTTTTATTTATAACCGTGCTAAGACTGATAACTTTCTTCAGTTAGTGCTGAAATGGAATGTTTTAAAGCTGTGTTGCCAAATAGTATAATATTGTCATCTGTCAGCTCCAGAATGAGTTTGAAGGTGATAGATTATTAAATCATGAAAATATTGCAGCGAGGACAGAGGAGAGCCAACTCTCTACCAGACAGAGATAACCTGACTTTTTATTCCCCTAGATCTAAATGTGTAACTGTCCAATGGCTGCTGTGCCAGGAGAGATCCAACTATGCCAGATTGAGAAATTGGTTGTGAATAATAAAGAACATGTATTGGCAGTAAACAGCAGCCATATGAAACAACAGCCTGGTAGGAACATTCCAGTGTGTAAAGAAGGGCGTCAGACAAGGTTGTGTAATGTCTCCTGATTTGTTCTCATTGTACAGTGAACATACAATGAGATCTACAGAAATAATTGTCAGGGATCCTGGTTGGTGGACATAATATAAATAACTTATGTTATTCTGATCACACTATCTTAATAGCAACAAGTCAGATGAAACTACAGGAAATGATAGATACAGTGGTTGTAGAAATTTTTTTTTAAAAATGGGTCTTAGCTTGAATAATAGAAAGACAGAAGTTATGGTGATATCAAAGAAACATATTGCGCCTAAATGTGCAATTAAAGTAAATGAAATTATGTTAGGGCAAATGCAGAAATTCAGATATCTAGGCACATGGATAACATGATATGGAAAATGAATCACAGAGATAAAGAACAGAATAGGACAAGCAAAAACTGCATCTATAAAATAAAAACACATTGTGCAATTAATCCTTGTCCTTGAAAGTTAGAAAAACAGTTCTTGCATGTTACATAGAACCAATTTTATCATATGGCTGCGAATCCTGGACAATTAGTAAACAAGCGAAAAAAAAATCCCTGGAAACCTTGGAGATATGGTTTTATGGGAAAATACTGAAAATTAATTTAACAGCAAAAATGAGCAATCTGGACATTTGAAGTCGCAAAGGCAACTTATAACAAACACCAGAAAGAAGCAGTCATCATTTTTGGCCACATTATGAGAAGAAAAAAACTGGAATATGTGACAATCAGAAATATTTGTGAAAAGAGAGATAAAGGAAGACAGCACAGAAGGAAGTCAAAACATTAATTGATCCATGCCGTTGGAGATCGCAATTTTTGCAGGGCCATGATCAATCATGCCAGCCGGCAAGACACTGGATGATCATGATCCACTAATTTGGCATGTTGGCAACATGCCCTGCTTTTGTTAGCTGCAATCTGCATAGCACTATATGGTTTCTTGCCATGCTAGCTCATGAGGGGACGTCTGTATGGTAGGCTTAGTACACATCACAGTTTTCTAAACTACATTTTCAATATTTCATTCAGTAAATTTTATGTACAGCAATATCTTGCACTTGAATCCAGATAGGGATGACATCATGAATTGGGTCAAATATGGACAAAAGTCAAAGCATAGACTGTATTTAGATTGTCATTTATTGTGAAAAACTTTATATGTAACATATGAGAATGAACATGAAACCTGAATAAACAGAAATAATTGATTGATTGATTGATTGATTGATTTAGGAACCGACATCACAGCAAAAAAAAAAAAGAAATAAATGAAAAACAAACAAATTGAAACACAACACCAAACAAAACTTCGAAAGACAGCGTAGAATAGTGATGAAGGATGGATGAAAACAAAAGAAAGAGAATGACAAGTGGGAAAAGTTTAAAACAATGTTACAATAGAAAATGGATGAAAGGGCAAAGTGATGAAAGTGGCCAAAATTCAAGATACTGCTCTAGTTAAGTGAAGAAAAATCAAGGTATTGCTGCAGTTAAGAGAATTAAAGTCAACACAATGCTGCACTTTAGTGGACGAAAATCGCAGTAATGCTGTGGTTAAATGTATAAAGATCAAAGTACAGCTGCTGTTAAGTGGATACAAGTCAGTGTATTGCTGCAGTTAAGTGGATACAAGATGAGGTATTGTTGTGGCTAGGAGGATGAAAGTCAAGGTATTGCTGCAGTTGAGTGAATGACAGTTACTGATGTCCCTGCAGACATACACAAGCCTGCCCTGTAAATTAAAATAGGGCTTTTTGTTCATTGATGACTATTTCATTAGACAACACCCAATGAACTTGAAATTATCTTGCAATGGCACTGGCCAAACTCACCGAGTCAACCATGAAATCACCTCACTCTTTAGTAAGAGAACCAGCAAAGTGCAAGATAAAGTGACAACAGATTTATAAGTCCATCCAGCTGGTGTTTGTGAATCGCATGCAGGATACCTACCATATTTTGCCACAGCACACCATGTAAATGGCTCCTAACAACTCCTGAAAAAAACTGGCAAATAATCTTTGGGAAGTTGCAAAGATGTTCAGAATATATGCCCTGGCACTCATAATGTACTCCTAAAATTATTGGTAATCTAATCCTTGCTACTAAATGACCAAACTCACCATATCTTCAATGTCTGTCACTATGCTGACAATGGCATGAGGACGGCTGAACGAGGATTCAATGCCAGTTCTCAATATTTGCTACAGCAGGCTTCTGCTACGGGGCTAGTTTTTGTTGTTCCGTGGCTGCTGGCCTAATGAAGCTTTTTACATTTGAAAGTAAACACTGGAGCTGCACAGGGAATTAGAGCAACATAGCACAACCTTGAAAACGTGCACTCTTAGGAAATTACAAGTATATACAGACTTCATAAATAAAGCATGTATAACAGTGTGGCAACATGTTCTTGACAAACTTTAGTGGAAATGCAACAAAATAGTAAAGGTACAGTGGCAACATGTTCTTGACAAACTTTAGTGGAAATGCAACAAAATAGTAAAGGTACGGCAAATATGTGAGATACCAAAATTTACGACAAGGGTAGCCAGGAGAACATGTAAATAAATAAACAGAAAACACAGAAGCAAAATGCATATTTTTATAGATATTATGTGACACCAAGAAAGAAAAAAAAAATAAGAAAGAATGCCAACAGATCAGTAGTAAGACGGCACAATGTTTAATCAACATGGTGGTACAATTTCCAGGTTTTCAAGTGATTACTTTATACATGATACACATTTCTTAACTTCTTCTGCTCCATTCTTCTATTATAACATAATAGAATAATCAGAGTTGCATTATTTTAACTCATGAAGACTCAAAGACTAAAGCAGAAAAACTGTGAGATAGAAAGTGATTAAATAACATCTGTCTGGGACTGAATTAGTTTATGATGTCGGCCAGACAAATATTTCATAAAGATAACACAGAGAACAGTGTAACCACTCACACTATAGCAAGCAAGTACAGGTCAAGGACCCTTTTACATACTTTAAAGCATACTGGGCATATGGTGCTGGACTCATATTTTAATAGACCATTTGGCAGGCCAGTGGTCATGTGGTCAATATCTTACCAACCAGCTTACATCTAAAGATATGTCTATTTTAAGCTAGGCCACCTGGAAGCCAGGTCAATTTTAGAAATATACCCTGATGTGAATTCAAACCCATGATGACCAGACCAGCAGGCAAGTAAGTATCTAGCCACTACACTGCCAGTTCCTTTACACTATAATGATCAATGATGATCAGCCTGGCAAGTAAGTATCTAGCCACTACACTGCCACAGTTCCTTTACACTATAATGATCAATGATGATCAGCCTGGCAAGTAAGTATCTAGCCACTACACTGCCACAGTTCCTTTACACTATAATGATCAATGATGATCAGCCTGGCAAGTAAGTATCTAGCCACTACACTGCCACAGTTCCTTTATAATGATCAATGATGATCAGCCTGGCAAGTAAGTATCTAGCCACTACACTGCCACAGTTCCTTTACACTATAATGATCAATGATGATCAGCCTGGCAAGTAAGTATCTAGCCACTACACTGCCATAGTTCCTTTATAATGATCAATGATGATCAGCCTGGCAAGTAAGTATCTAGCCACTACAGTGCCACAGTTCCTTTAAACTATAATGATCAATGATGTTTACTGTGAGAGTAACAGGAAATTGTATTCTTGAGATTGTGAAACTTGACATGTCTTGAGACTGAAATGTGACGTGCAGAGCATGTTTATACTGGCAAAACTGACATTGCAAACAACAAATAAAAATAAAAATATTATGTACATTCAAACTTAACCTAAGCTCACTAACAGTATGACATAGATCACAATATCACAGAAAATACGTTTTAAAACCGTACCTTTCATCACTTCATTCTTATAACAAAGTTTTAGTGCTACAATGTTAAATAGAGTTGCATTACTTAAAGGAAACTTAAGTCATTATCTAGTGTAATAAACAAATGAACATCAGTTGGCAAAATTCATGGTAAAATATGATACATGTTGCATGTCCGGAAGCCTGAACATTGAACAATCAACTAGAAAGTCAAATAGAGGCCCTGGAGATGTGGATATGCAGATGAATATGTCGTATTTCATGGAAACAGAAACAATCAAATACATAGGTCCTAGAAAAACTGGGAATGAAAAGAGAGTTGATGAAAGAAATATAAAAGAGGCAAGTGAAATATTTCAACTACGTTAAAAGACATAATACTCTTATAAAAACCACATTGAAGGACAATGTTGAGGGCAAGCGAGCAAGAGGTAGACAAAAATACAAGTAGGAAGATAACATCAAGAGATAGATGGACATCAATCTGAAAGAATGTAGTCAGGGCGCAAGACAGTGTTGGAGATCCATTGCAGCCAACCTTCATTGTGGAGACAGCACCCGATTGACTGACTGAAATGTGATACTGACCTTCTATCATAACTTACGTTATTTCCCACAACAAAACATAAGGCTAACATTACAGATAACTTCCTTTCACTGAACCAATGCAAAAACTCTTCAATATAAAACTTCTGTAGCAGTTCTTTCCAAAATGGTGAAACTGTCATTCTCCTGACCAAATCACCTTGGTAATTTTCATTATATGCATAATGGAGTGATAATTTGTGTGTTTCTCCTAGTTACATCAAAGATCCTTCCCTTCCTTAAAAACAGTATACGTCATGAAATAATCATAATATTTAGTATGAAACTTTACTGAAAAATAAGTTCTGAAAATATCCACAGCAATTAATCAGTCAGACTCCCATAAGCAAATAAGACTCTGGTGCAGAAGAATGTGAACACAATTCTTTGAAATATTTCATCATTTGTGAACTTCATAAAGTGAAAACTGGGATTCTTAGAATGAATTAGTTAGTTAATCATGGTTCCAACTTCACAGCAACGGGTCGTCCCCATTATGCTCCGTTCCTGTGCCAGTGAATATAACACAAATTGCTCCACACTGCCCAATGTGAAAAGTGGAAAAGACAGGAGTCTCAACAAGCCAACAGCCCACACAGGTACACTGTGCATAATGCCGCCGCCAGAATGCCAACACAAAAGTCCTCCACGTAAAATACAGTTCATCGTCGATGGAATCGGCAGTCACCAGAAAGACTTCATTGACCCGGGTTTTATCCAATATGGCTCAGTCTCTTTCTACAGGGCGACCCGCCAAAAGCGCCGCATAAAGCACAAACTCCATAGCTCCAGCGATGACTCCCAGGAGTCTCCTGAAAAATGAACCCGTGAACCAAAAAGGCAAACCAGTCAATTCAGAAACAGCCGGCCGCCATAGTTCCGAACATGCAGTTTACACTACAGACAACCACGGACAGATGTAAAAGCATTCCACACAAAATTCACAGCTCACAGTGACGCGCTACGCACTCACTCAGTAGCAGGGCGACGGAACCATGCACTACCAGTCCAACATGAGGAAAATGCAAATGTAAACCATAGCCACAAATGTAAACACTCCAGAGGCCTTAATGGTTCAAATGCCTATCCACCATGTTGGGGACTGGGAATGAATTGTTCATAATAGAGATACAATAATAAATTAACATCTGTTCAGCATACTACATTTTTTAAATTTAAAAAACAGAACTTATAAGAAAGCTCGTCTACTCTGGAGTAGGTAAACTGCCTGCATGTTTTATCTCAGCTAAGCTACAAGCTTAGATATGTAATGCCCAAAATCATGATCTTTTATTCCTCAGCATATAATACTTCATCCCTAGAAGTATATTATTTTATTCATAGAAATATGTTTTATTTTTATTACTGCTGATGTTCATAGATTTTCTTATAAAACAATGTTTAAAAGTGTTACCTTAAACATTAAACAAATAGTAAAATAGATGACAACAATCCTGGAAAACTTTTACGTTTGGCTAAATATATAATCAAACTCACCTTGTAGTTGACAAATAACATGCAATGATGGAACTACCTACAAATAAAACTACAGAATGATTTTGGATTTCATAATGTGTGCATACTTCATCAGGAAATAGCTTTGCCCTCAAGCTGGTTTCTTACAGGCTCAAACAGTTGAAGTTCATGATAGGTAATATGAAGGAGAGTGGTGCAGACTGTCTTAAACTGTGTGCTCTGCTGTGTATCTATTTTTTGTCCTCTAAATAATTGGACAGTATGAAAAATGTCATCATGATTTCAACTTTAAAAAGGGCAATGCCCAACTGCACCTCCAATTGGTACAGGGCAGGCAATTGACAAGAGTGTGGCAAACACAGTTCAGGAGAACTTTTATTCACTGGAATAAGTGGAAAACTGCACCTGAGCATAGCAAGGAACTTGCTGGTCTTGACGGCCAGAAATTGAGGTCTGCATAGCTGGGATGGGGGTAAAATTTACTTTCTGTTTGTCACTTTAGCTTAATAAATTCCCAGAACACGGATTATTTCTAGCCTATCTTGATATTTCTAAAGCTAAGATCACTTCTAACCAATCCTGAAATTTCTAAAGCTAAGATCACTTCTAACCAATCCTGAAATTTCTAAAGCTAAGATCACTTCTAATCAATCCTGAAATTTCTAAACCAAGATAATTTTTAATCAATCCTGAAATATGGTAATAAAAAGACCAACTCACCTGCTATTTTATATCACCCACACTTGGTCCATTCCATGACCACCATTCTAGCTTTTGCTAGAGGGAATGGCATCATACATATCAATCAACTCATTTCCTTTTAAATTCTTTAGGAGAATTAAATTTTCATAAATCGTTTGGGCTTTCATAAGCAACCTGATTGTGAAGTAAGGCATTTCTAATAAATAGTAAAATATTTACGATATGGTAATTAGTAATGACAGAACAATGCCAATGGCAATGCCAATGTAGAACAATGGCATAATTAATCATACAAACAATGATACACATGTGTTGCATGCTCCTACAGTAGTTTTCAATGGCATTAATTGAGAGTTCACTGCCTAATGTGATTTGGGTGGAGTTTGTAAGATGGCCAACGGCACATGGGGCAGAAGTGTTTCTCTCTGTTTAACCAAGAGATAATACAACTCTCATGGAAGACATGGCCACAGGGCAAGCCACAAAGCATTGTCAAAGGGGTGTATTCATCCAGGCATATCACACACTGAAGACTCTCTAAGTAGCCTGTAGGAAAACCACTGCCATGTGAAGGAGCTTTGTTAGAAGGTCCTGAATCTCTGTCTGCTGCAAGACCGGGAGCTTCAGAATGAACTGAAGGTGTCTGGAGAGATTCCGAGGCCAGACTGCTTGTGCTTCTGTCAGTCACTCTTTTGTCATCAATTATATCACAAGCTTCAGGTCTCAAGGAGTGAGTGCCAGTATGTGCTAAACATGGTGTTCTATGAAGATCATTGCCTTCACTGTGGCAACCATGAATGTGAAGACATGCATGATGCTGAATTGCTGTTGATGAGCTGGGTGGTGACGTACAAGTCTCAGTATCTGGACTCAGCAAGCTCAATGATCCAGCTGAAGAACCATCAACCTGGACACATTTACATGAATGAGGACATCGATGAACTGCCTGAATGTTTATATTACAAGAAGAATTTTGGGTAGAAGGACAGCATACTGTTTGGCCAGCAGCAATTCCAGGTGCAGATTGAGAAACTTTTCCCAATGCATCCAACTTCTCAGACTGTCTGTCACCAGAACATTCCTGTACTGACATGTAAAGCTCCTTTCTGCTGGTAACAGCAGCTGAACAAACAGTTTTTGAAGCTGTATTCATTGCTGTCTCAACTTTTCGAGAATTTTCAGCGGCTCTTTCTGCTAAAGGCACTGGACAGTAACGCCAAGTAGGAAGATGTTTAATGTAATCTAAAGAAATGGAAGGATGTAGCCATAAAGAGGTCTGGGAAATTCGTGAACCAAAAACATCTAGTCCACCAAGCAGGTCGTATCCCCTCATTCTCATTGGCTCAAAAAGGTCATTTGGTCGAAGGTAAGCATGAGTTCTCATGAAACTAAAGTTAAACCAAGTATCTTCATCTTGTTCTGCTGGTCTATACTTCTTGCATAAATAAGTAACTAGGACCAGATATAAAGTAAAGCTTACAAGTATATGTAAAGGATGATTCCAGTAAAAATGACAATCGCCACGTAATACAATGCCAATATGGGATGTACTACAAATTCTTGCCATCTTTAATGCTACAAGTGGTATGCGATCTAAGTAAGGCATTTGAAATATTCCTATTACTGGTAACCACAGCATAATAACTGCAATATTATACTTAAACATGCACCAAATAAGTTTACGAAATCTTCTCAATATGCTACAGTTTGACGTGAATAGTTCAAACCAGGACAGAAAATTTGCCACACAGAAACTGATTATGAAAATGTCATTGAGGCAAGGGTAAAGAAACTTCAGAAAATTTTCCATACTAGGAAAGGTGTACAGCTCACTTGGTCGCAATCCGTAAGTATAGTTCTTTTCTACAGTGTAAGTCACATAGGTTGGAATATCACTGAATTGTTCTTTGCCCAGAATATGCTTCCAAAATGTATTATATCTGTCATCTATGTTGAGGGAAACCAGCCCAAACTTCACTCGGCCAGGAAATTTCACACTGAGAGCTGAATAGAAAAGTGGTGCAGAGTTTAACTTTGTGAATAAAACTGTTCGGACTTCTGGATCTAATGAACTCTTTGAAAAGTCCTGCCATTCCTGCTGGAAAAAAGTTGGATTTGTTATTCGCTGAATTCTCTCATCCAACTTATCCCGCACCCAATGAAAAACAGCAGTTTCCTTTACAGAGCCAGAGTAATTGTACATGGTGACACTGGCTTTCTTTTCAAACTGACTTGGGAGGGCCAGGAGCAGGAAAGGGGATCTCCATCCTTTCTGTCTGCAGTATCTATGGGCAGAGAACATGTAGAGCTGAGATCAATAACAGCTTACAATGGAATAATTTTCTACAGCAATGTAATTATATTTTAAAAGTAAAGGGCCCTTTTCCACATCTTGATGCACATTGGGTATATGGTGCCAGCCCCATATTTGTAAAGACCAATCAGCACTCAATGATTGATGGAAGTTAAATCAAATATCAATCATAGAATATTTAACTCTAATGTCAAATCAGTACTAATGCATGGATCAGAAACAGGAGAACAACTAAAATAATTACTAATAAACTGCATAAAATAGAAGGACAACAACTGTACGACAGAACCACTAGTGTGAAGCTGGTGGAGAGAACTAAACCCCGGGAAGGTAACCCAGTCAACAAATGCTCGCAGAAGTCGGATGTGTCGGCTGAAAGGCATAAGTATCGCAGCTCTGCTGTAAACAGGCACAATGCAATCATGTCCGAAAACTCTCCGAATGAATGCAGAAGAAGAAGAAGAAGAAGAAGAAGAAGAAGAAGAAGAAGAAGAAGAAGAAGAAGAAGAAGAAGAAGAAGAAGAAGAAGAAGAAGAAGAAGAAGAAGAAGAAGAAGAAGAAGTAAACAAATACCGGTGAATAAAGTGGTAAGGAAAAGACACTGGTGCTGGACAGGACACACAGAAAGAACCCATTCATAGTGTAACAAGAAAAGCCATTTCTCTGGATCCCACAAGGCAAAAGAAATACAAGGAGACTAATAAAAACATGTAGAAGAGAATTAGAGGCAGCTAATATGGCGAGCTGCAGGAGATGGCAAACAATAGAAGAGCTTGGCATGAGTTGAATGAGGACATGTGCTCCGTAAAGGGCTAAAATTTAGAATAGGAAGTAATTTTAAAACAATAACAATACTGTAACAAATTTATTGTACAGATAGAAGAAATACAATAAAATAATCTGAAATGCTATGGATGTTTTTTTTTTTTTTAAATGTTTGTGATTTCTTGAGAAGTTTGTGTTCAGTGGTTTGCCATTGCTTTCTGAGCGACCAGCGCTCATACCATTTTAAAAAAACCAGCAGAAGGCTGCTTCCACATCACCCGCAATTGTGTTTCGAAAGCGGTATGTAGGATTGTAAACTGCATTCATAACCCCTTCACCACAGCGGCGGTGTACTGGGAATGAATGTGGTTAATCATGAACAACTGATAATGAGATGATAAATATGAATGTGCATTTTATGTTAATAGAGCACAAATTTTAATAACAGAGCAGTCATTGATAATAATGCTGAAAGAAACACTGCTTGTCAATATGAAGATTTATTATGACAGACATAAGACTTTTATTATGTGCAAAGAAACAAACTGTATGACTCAATAGCAAACAATGCAGGAAAAGATGTAGCTATACCCCACATACATGGAACAGTTAAGAAACCCAGCGTGAAAAAACTTAACTTCATAACAAGCAAAGGCAAGAAAATTATACCTTACTTCTAAGAATTCGGTGTGAAAAACTATGACTCAATAGCAAACAAAGGCAACAAAAGATGTAATTATACCTCACATCCAAGGAACAGTCAAGAAATCCGGTGCGAATGCCAAATCTGGAAGCCTTCTTTTTTATAGCCCTCCATCTTCTGCTACTCATGATACGAAACTTTCCACTGTCGGACACCACCTGCACAAGCCATACACTGTCCTTGGCATCTTCAACCTAAATCAAAATGAAACAAAGTCACATGTCTTTAATAAATCATAGAATATTTTCTGAATACTTAAATTAATTGGTTATTTATTAACTATCATCAAAATGTGATATAATATTACAGGGAAAATTGCTTAACCAAGTCAACAACAAAACATTGGGGGACAATCATATCAGATGGAAAATGTATGGTAGAGATTCTTTTTCTTCTTCTTCTTCTTCTTCTTCTTCTTCTTCTTCTTCTTCTTCTTCTGCGTTTGTCCGGAATGCTGTTTTAGACGTAATTGCATAGAGGACTGTTTACAGCAGAGTTGCAATATTTTCACATTCGGCCGACACATCTGACTTCAAGGCATTTGTTGACCGGGTTACCTTCCCGAGTGGGGCAGAGATTATAAGCCAGTGTTTCCCAACCTTTTTTGTGCCATGCCCCACTTAAGCCTTTCTAAAATTCATATTGCCCCCCCCCCCCCCCTCAACAAATACATTATTTTTAATATTCAAAAATTGAAATGTTCACTAAAGAAACTTGAATGATAGGTTTTAGGAAGAAATCACTAGGAAACTATTGAACAAACACAGGAAGTACATTTTCAAAACATATAAACGAGAAATGAAATTCAAGTATAATTAATTTTAATGAAAGATTTTTCTATATTATTTAAATTATTAGTAATTATTTATTATTCAAATTTAGTGAGATCCTTGCGCTTGATGCTTGCTGCAAAGAGATCTTATGTCAGGTTCCAATTTAGTTAACTTCAGTCTCAAGTCTCCCTGTTTTGTTATATTCAGCCGATTTCTTCCATTTTCGAATTGCCCCCCATAACAGTCAAATTTCCCCCCTGTGGGGCATGGGCCCCACGTTGGGAAACACTGTATAAGCAGAATAGACTTAGCAAAACAACTACATTTCAGAAAATGAAAAGTATTGTATGCAATGAATCAAAATAATTAAATTTCAAAGAGATTACTGAAATGTTATCTATGCCTGTTGGCTGGGCACATGATGATGATTGCTAACCAACAACTGCTCAACAAGTAATGTAAGGTATGTATGCTGTCTATGAACATAAGGCTATATAATTTCCTATTTCTAACCATTTTGCTAGCACTATTTTTCCTCTCTCCCATCTCACATTCTGTTCATATATTTCTCACCCGATATCTGAAGAATACTTTAAAATTAGACAATAAATACATATCATGGTAGTAGTATACTCATCCCTATTTGTTATCTGTCCATTGCTGACATTATCTTGAGGACCTGATTGCCAGTTGGCAGTCCTTGAATGGGTTCGGAATTGGTTGATTAGAAACACCTCTGGATCATTCATCCTGGATTTTTAACTGCTCAAAGATTACTAGACCAACTGAAATCTGGCTACACCAGACAGCAATCAACTGGTTTCAAAGCCAATTCTGTAGTTCATCAATGATGCTTTCAGGGCACCTTTGTATATATCTCTTGCAAACTCTCTACCACATAAACCAAGTTCATAATAGATTTTTTTGGGGGGTAGTCGCTAGTTTAGCCTGTGAACAACATGGTAGACCAATCTCAGCCTTGGTATGGTTACAGAATAAAGTTCCTCATGCTAAATAAAAAAGTTCCATGGCAGGAAGCTACGTGGTTATGCAAAGTTTTAGGTCCATCACATTTTGTAGTCCTGTATGATGGAAGAATAGGTGGCCAGTCCTTCCCTCCCATAGCAAACGATGAAAGCTGACATCAAACTTTGTCCAACCACGCTTGTAACATCATAACCATTACACTCACTTGCCTTTGTCATGCTAGCCCATCAGAAGAAGTCTACATCTGTCAATCTATCTTGCCATTTGATATTATATAATAATAATAAACATAACTATAAATATATTACTGTACTGCATGCACTAACCTGCTCAATGAAATGAGCGCCAGAAGTGAAGTTGGTCTCAGAAGATGATGTCTGATCAACCTGGGACATTTCAACTTCTTCTGTGCTGACAAGGCCTAATGATTATAACATAAATAATTTATACAGTCTAATGACTGTAACATAAATATATTTATACATGGCCCCTAATGATTGCAACAGAAATATAATTTATGCAATGCCTTAAGATTGAAAAAAAGAAAAATAGCTATCGTCGCTTCAGAGGTCACAGATTGTGAGAATTGTATGGATATTTTGCCCTGGCCATGCGGGGGTGCAAGGGAATGAACAGGCTAATAAGCTAGCAGGGAATGCACCTCTTGGTGGTAGACTGCCTATGGACAAGGGGGAGGTGGTCATGCATTTGTGGGACCAGGTGGAGAAGGTGGGGGTACAGATTGAGAACAGGTATGTGGAAATAATGAGATTGCGGGGGATCAGCAGGGGTTCTGGAAGAATCTCAAAACTGAGAGGGAAGACCAGGAGAACTTTAAATCAGATAGCGATGGGAACGATTAGTAGTATGCTTATTTTCTGGCTATTGAACGTGGGGACGGAGCACATAATGGGAATGTCCTGAGTGCAGTGATGTTGGTTCTTAACTCAACTCAACTCAAAAAGAAAAATAATTTATACACGGCTTAATGACTAACAAAATTAATGTATTCAGTGCCTAATGACTGTAAATGAAATAATGTATATACTGCTTAATGACTGTCATAGAAATAAATGCTATTTAACATTCACTTATTCAGACACTCCTCTACTTTGGCATGCATCAGTCACACAAAGAGAACAGATGCCAGTCTTAACAGCTATTGTCCTTGTGACCATTCCTAATTTATAGACTGTCCTGTAAAATCTTCTATCACTCTTAGCAAGCTATGGATCATCTGCATCCCAAACTTGCAACCTTCCATGCTGACTGTAAAGGTAGTCGCATGACGGACACTGTGGTTTGGATGTGAAGTGTCCAGCCTTTACATATTTTTGGCTATGGCTTAAAAGGGTGAGATGAACAGTTACCTTCCTTGCTTCTTTTCTTTCTCAGACAAATCGCAGAAAGTTCTAATAGTGGAAGAATTATATATGCTAAATGTTCAGTGTTTCTTATTCCTCTTTTGAGGGAGTCCAGAACATGTGGTTATACATCTCTAACTCAGAGGTTCAAGAAAAAGGACTTATTGTGCAATAAGTCCTTGAACGTTAGAAAAAGAGTTCATGCATTTTACATAGAACCAATTTTAACATATGGCTGACATGTCTAGCTCAGAGGTTCAAGGACAAGGACATATTGTGCAATAAGTCCTTGTCCTTGAACGTTAGAAAAATAGTTCTTAAATGTTACATAGAACCAATTTTAACATATGGCTGCAAATCCTGGACAATTAGTAAACAGGCGAAAAAAATTCCCTGGAAGTCTTGGAGATGTGGTTTTATAGAAGAATGTTAAAATTTAATTGGACAGCCAAAATGAGCAATCCTGACATTTTGAAGGAAGTTAAGTTGCAAAGACAACTTATCACAAACATAAGAAAGAAGCAGTCATAAATTTTTAGTTATATTATGAGAAGAAAAACTGGAACACGTTGTGACAATCGGAAAGATTTGCGGAAAGAGAGATGGAGGAAGACAGCATGAGAATATTCTTGACAGTCTTGAATCGTGACTTGGCAAGGAGTCAACACATGAACTGATTCATGCCATTGTAGACTGCAATTTGTGGAGAGGCATGATCGCCTATGCCAGCCGACAAGGCACTGGGTGATGATGATGATGATGATGATGATGATGATGATGATGATGATGAACTCAAAGGTTACAGTTTCTGCTTCTTGCCCTTACCAAAGAAGCCTAGATATTTGATCTCACTATCCCAAAGATCATGCACCACGTGAAATAATCAGATATCACTTGTTTTTTTTTTTTTAGTACATAAGGCCAGCCTTGTGCTGAAACTGAACCAGGTAACTTCTGAATCCAAGGTGGACTCTCAGCAAAGCCCACCGCCTCTACTTTCAGAGCCACAGTAGCACAGTGGCCAGCATGCTTGCCAGGTGGTCATATATTCAAACCCTATTGAAGCCAGGATTTGTTTGCAATGACCTAGACTTCCAGGTTGCCCCAGCCTAGAATAATTATGAGAAAACATTCTAGGAAGTAAAGATGGCTGCCATGATATGAACATATCAACTACTGAAAACTGATTGGTTTATAACAAATATGGGGTTAGCACCTTACACCCACTATGCCTCAAGGCATGGAAAAGGGTTTTTTACTTTAACTTTTTTTGTTTATTAGATCAAGATTATTTTTTTTTTTTGCGCTGGCTTTGAACTCAAGCGTAGTCCATACACACTACTTCTAGTAGCACTGGACTGAATTTTACGTTGTGTCCCTCGCCACTCCGACTTCACAGATACTTGTAATTTACGTCCCAAAGTCAAGCTCGACAGATCAAGATTATGTACCTCATAGGTTCAGACAATGCAAGATCAATAGCACAAATGTATTCATTCAAAGCCTTCTAAAAGTAGTTAGTAATAATTCTCTACACACCTGAGGTCTCAACTAGGCTGTTCAGTTCAGCTTTCTCCACTACACTTTCATAACTGACACCTCGTTGTTCCAGTAAAGCCTTCAGTCTGGCCACTGACAGGACCATTGGGTCCAGCAGCTGGCGGGATAAGGCTCCGCTGTAACTAGATTCACACCATGATATGGCCTCAAGAATTCTGGACAGCACAAAAAGCAGCAAAATGTACATAAGAAGCAAGCAACATTTCAGCCACATTGTGACAATCGATGAAGTTACTTCAAAGACTGAGTTGACTTGACATTACAGGGTAAGATGATGTTTCATGGAAAGGAACTGGAATCTTCCGACAGATCTGAAAAGAAAATATGAAGAGACATAATAGCAAACATGACAGACTCCAAATATTCATTGATGTACATTATATATGCATCTCAGTTTATAAATTACATCATAACAACATAATTACGGAAAGTTTGGTAGTGCTTGCCTGCTCATCCAATGGTCATGAGCTTGAATTCATATTAAGACTGTTTTTTTTTTAAAATACTTCTTCTTATGTTTGATTGAAATGTGTCTATATCTGCAATGTTGTCTCTTGCAACATCACGAAGATTTTGCTAAAAATCAAAATGCAAAAAGTTAGGAAGAAAATACAACCCAAAATAGGGGAAGAACTATGTGGTACAGTAAATTCTGTCTATTGCCTGAGAACAATAATTGAGCATTCTATAGCAGTAAAGACCTACATCTTTGATTCATTGACTACACAAGTGCTTTCGATAAAATAAGACATGTCAACATGATGAAGATGCTTGCAGATCTACAAATTGATGGGAAAGACCTTACGCTTGTAAAAAACATATAATGGAAACAATAAGCTGCCATAAAGATTAATAACGAAGTAGGTCAATATCAACCTATTAAGAGAGGTGTGAGACAGGGATGTGTAATGTCTCCAGATCTTTTTCCCCTATACAGTAAAAGTATGTTTTAAATGTACAAGATTGAGGAATCACTATTGGGGGACAAAACAACAATAGCATTAGTTATGTGGATGATACAGCATTGATTGCAGACAATGAACAGTATCTGCAACGTTTAGATGCAGTTATTGTACACAGTGAACAACTAGGGTTAGAAATAAATTGTTAGAAGACACAGATTATTGTCGACACGAGGAAGAAAGAAATACCACAAAGTAATATATGGGTAAATGAGAATATTCTTAAGCAAGTGAAATGGTACACATATCTTGGAATAGTCACAACATCTAGTTTAGTTTAGTTTAGTTTAGTTTACTTTAGTTTAGTTTAGTCGGTGGATCAACATCACTGCACACAGGTGTAACCTATAAGTGCTCCGTTCTACTCCTAACTCAAGCCTGAGTCCGAAGAATCTCAGCTCAATGCACGAACTCTGTAGCACTGGCGAGGATCCTGAAATACTTTTGGTAGATTTTTAACTCGAAATTTAGCCCCGGCAACGCCGTTAGGCTACTCTTTTTTGATTTCCAACTGCCAAGGGATTTTTTACGTGCGCAACAATACACATGGGCATCCAATCTCACTACCCAGAGACCAGGGGAAATTTTGTTATTAGAAGTCCACGTGAAAAAAATCCCGGCCCTCACTGGGGCTTGAACCCGGGACCTCCAGCACTCGAGGCGGACACCATACTTTGAGACCACTCAGCCCCAGTCATAACATCTGATGAGAGATACCTTGAGGAGATTAGAGTAAGAATCACTGTGGTCAAGGCAACCTTTTGCCAGATGGAAAACACATTGACCAATAAAAAGTGGTCAACTGCAATGAGAAAAAGAGTGTTGAAGTGCTACATAGAACCTGTACCTTTGTATGATGTGAGAAGTAGACAATGAGCAGACAAGCTGAAAAACATCTAATGGCAGTTGAAATGTTGTTTCTTAGGAAACTGCTAAGAATATCATGGATAGAAAGACAAGAACAATGATCAAATCCTACAAAATGCAGACGAAGACCATAAATTTATTGGAGAAATTAGATGTGGACAGTCAACATTTTTTTAGACACATTACCAGAAGAAATACACTAGAAAACTTGGTGACAACTGGAAAGATTGAGGGAAAATAACAAGGGGAGGGCAGAGAAGTAAATATATGGATGACTTCGCCATGTGGCATGGTTGAGACAAGAACACAGAGCTGATCTGCGATTCTGGTGATCGAGTGAGATTGCAAAACATGGCCACCCACATGTATCGGCATGGCACATGATGATGATGTCTCTTGTATGAACTTCACTGTCTATTTCACTCAGTGGTCCATAGATTTTATCTTCTACTGTTGTTTCTCTAGTCCAGAAGGTTTGCCTAGATATGTCGTATTCTGGGCAGTCTTGGAGTATGTTCTCTGCTGTCTGTGACTCCAATCCACATGTGCAAATGGCTGATTCGCCAATCTTGGATTTTGTATACCTGTGGTTGCGTAATCTATTGTGTCCTGTTCTGAGGCAGAATAATGATTTGTTTTGGTCTGTCCATAAAGTGGTAATCCTCTTGAGCTAGTGTTGGTGACTTTCTGATTGGTTTGATAATTCATTTCTTTGGTGGGATGTAACAGGCACATCAGGTTGTTGTTCTATTGCTCCTTCCATAGCTAGTTAATCAGCTCTCTTGTTTCTGGGTACTCCACAGTAGATGGTATCCACTGTATGGTGACCTTATGCTGGCTGCCTGGTTCATATCGTAGTGTCTGTAGTACAGGCAATTTCCCAGACTAGAGCGCATGAAGTCCTGGTTTTTTTCATCTGTCAATAGCAACACAGGCTGTGTACCATGGTTGGTATTCAGTAATTTCTCTGTTGCTATCTTGATTCCCTAGATTTCTGCATCATAATTATGGCCATACTTTCCTGTTGGTATTCGTGTCCCTAGTATTATTTAAGTAATCTGTGTACACTTTTCCTCCTCCATTTCAAACAGCATTTTGTTCTAACCCATCTGTGTAGACTCAGATCCAATCCAGAGGTCCTGTGGGTATTCTTCATCAAGGAAACTGATTGGCTGTTCTGCATTGTACACAGTTCTGCTCTTCCTAATCAAATATTCTGTTCACTTTTGTCTGAATTTGTGGTGATAGTCATGTTCCTCTCTACATGGAGTTAGCTCTGGGGTTGTTTTCAGGGGGATACCAACTGCAGGCAGATATGTGGTTTGTCTGCCGAGTCATTTGGTCTGGTAGAACAAAATTGCTTCTTTTCAACCACCCTACAGCTAGGTTTTCAAATCTGTCCTTCACAGGGTGGCCTGGCATGCTGAGGAACTTTTCTGCTTGTGTTTTTGTAGCATTTTCGTATCTCTGCACTCTCTTAGTGCTTGTGTTATCCCCATTTTCTCCATCTCCACTATAGGGGTTTATATCACCCTGCCTGTGGTGACTAAGTGTTTTATTCTGCACCTAGTCCAGCTTGTGTAGTGTGGATTTTGATGCTGAACACCATGCAGTTGACCCATATTCCAGGTGTGGTCATTTGCTCTGTTGATAAACTTTGCTCTTCTCGCTGGCTCCCCATGGTATTCCACTTAGGTTTCTCAAAATGGCTATCTTCATTCTGGCTTTTGCTGCTACTTTGTTGATGTGCTTTGTCCATGTCAGCCTTTCATCAAATCTTACTCCAAGGTATTTTTGGTTCTTTATCTTCTATTTTTAATGCTGATCAGGGCTCCCAGGTAGACCCAGCCTAAAATGAGTACCAGGAACTGTCTTGGAAAGTAAAGGGAGTCTGCATGAATTTGACATCACTCCTTGAGTGTCTATTGGTTTATAAAACAATGGGGCCAATAAACCTTAAGGCATGTAAAAATGACCCTTTACTTACTTTACTTTTAACATAATTATGAAATGTTTAACATGGCAGACTAGTCTGTAAAATACACATTTATTAATTTTATAACTGAAATATCACTATTTTTATTGTTTATTTATTCAATCAAGCAGAAAATCAGGTGCGAGCACCCCATTTCTAGAGTTAAGCAAAAATCAGTGACTATGGTACTTAAAAAGATGTATAATGATAAACTGGAATGAAGATTAACTACCATTTAAAATACAGCAAAAGTGTCTATCTTTTTTTTTGTTTTAACTCCCTTGACTAGCAAACAACTGTCCTGCATGAATTGTTTTCAACACTACGTACCAAAATATTTGTTAAAAAATATTCACACATGCCTACTGGGAAAATATTTTCATCACCTCACCAGATGTTACCAATGCCACAAAACACAGTTTCACTGCTGAGTCTGATCATAAAAATAACAAAGTCAATGTCTAAAGCATACGATGTTAACTGGGACAACAAGGGAAGCAGAAAATAGTAACTGGCATGGTAGCTAAGGAGGGTTGGAGGGGAAAGGCTACGACAACCCGTTGAAAACTTCAGCTGCAAACTTCAACCAATCATAAACAAGTCTAAAGAAAAGGGAAACAAAATAGCCAACCAAGATGGAATGAGGGTCTTCTCCTCGAAGATGTATGACACAATGCAGAGGAAGTCGTCAGGAATCTGGATCACAAACTAAACCCCTTTCACCTAGGAAAATCTCTAGCACTGCACATGGTTTGCATTAATTTGAGAAACACAGCTCTTGTGGCAGGGAAAATACAAGATTAACATTTTGGGAATATGTGAAACAAGATGGAAGGAAACAGACAAAAGGCTTCCAAACACAGGTAAAATAGTGTTGTTCTCAAGTAAAATAGAGGAGAATTACCTTCAAAGTAAAAGAGTGGCCCTAATTATACCTAAAGAAGCAGAGAAAGCAATAATATGGTAGGAAGCAGTAAGTACTGGAACAAGAACAGCATTATGTAGAATCACAAAAAAATCTGCGATCCAGACACCTTGTATTTTTTCCGCATCATGCCATACTTTTCTAGAAGATCCTCCTTTCCCTCTAGGTTGGCTTGGTTATTCTTTTTCATTCTTTATCTTTAAACTTGTTTGTGGTTGGTTGAATTTTACAACTAGTTTTTACTACGGAATGGGTAAGCCAGCCCCTTGCTCAAACCTGCTTCGTTGCCTCTTGCAGGTTCCAATGGATAACTTTCTTGTTTACTCTTAATGATCTCAGTAGCATATGGGTGGAAAACCTCTTTATTTAGTCGCATCCCACGACATGCATGGTAGCTTATAATGTTACTAATCTTGTCTTCCCCTCCCGATAGCATGTGGAGGACATATATTACACACATGGAAATCTTACAATGTAGAATATCTCAGAAATCAAGAAACTAAGAAACAATTTCTGGTCACAGTCTGTAATAAGTACCAGGTTCAGCAACAGCTAGTAGACATGATTACTGGGAACAAGTTAAAAGGATTTGGAACAAATCATGTACAGAAATGGGAACAAAAACATAAAGCACTCAAACGTCTAAAACCTTGAAAACATTAGAAAAAAAGGAAAAATAAAATAGCTTATTTAAACAACAGCAAAATCAGAGCTACTAAAGTCAGAGCCCAGGAAAAATATACATAAGCTAATGAAGAAGTTAGAAGGCAGATTAGGGCAGATGAAAGACAATATTTACAATATTTATTGCCTGGCATATTTTGCTGCATCTCATCAGTGCATACAGTACATGGGGGTTGCGTGGTCTCGTGGTATGGTGTCCGCCTCAAGTGCTGGAGGTCCCAGGTTCAAGCCCTGGTGATGACCGGGATTTTTTCTCGTGGACTTCTAGTAATAAAATTTCCCCTGGTCTCTGGGTAGTGAGATCGGACGCCCGTGTGTATTGTTGCGCACGTAAACAAATCTCTTGGCAGTTGGAAATCAAAAAAGAGTAGCCTAACGGCGCTGCCCGGGCTAAATTTCGAGTTAAAAATCTACCCAAAGTATTTCAGGATCCTCGCTGGTGCTACGGAGTTCGTGCACTGAGCTGAGTTTCTCCAGACTCAGGTTTGAGTTAGGAGGAGAACGGAGCACTTATGGGTTGCACCCGTGTGCCGTGATGTTGATTAATCGACTAAACTAAACTATCAGTGCATACAGGAGAATGATATATCATATGAAGTGAATTGTTTGTTCGCATATCCTTTACAGGACATCGCTTTCAACACCAGCATCTTTCAGCTGATTGTTGATTTCTTGGCAAGATTACGCTCAGTAGTTAGCCATTGCTTTCTGAGCGGCCGGCTCACATACCCCGTAAGTTACTGGCGCGATTCGAACCACTGCTGATTCTCACCGTCGTCACATTACGTAAGAGAGTATACAAGATTACGGAGAAAAGTTGCTAACCTCTAGGCCAGGAAGCCGGCATGAAGTGAATAGATGAATCATATTTTGAGTGAAATACTAAGACAGTCGGCTCTGTGACGAAGAGGTAACGGAATTCATAATCCCACATACCATGTTTGAAATACAGCTGTGGGTGATTTGGCAGCAGACCACTTTGCGTTCATAAAATGGTATAAGTGCCGGTCGTTCAGAAACCAATGGCAAACTACTGAACGTAAACTTGCCAAGAAATCACAAACAGCCAAGAAACCAAAAACAGCCAAGAAATCACAAATAGCCAACAAATGCTGGGGTATACTGTGATGTCCTGCAAAGGATATGCAACTAACATAAGACACATAGTCTCTGATACTGTTCAAATATGGAGCAATGTTATCCCCATAGTAATCAGTCACACTCCCGTGTGTTGCCGGGGCCCATAAGGGAAGCAAAGAATAGCAACACTGTAGCCTACCAAGCATGTCGTAAGAGGCGACTAAGGAGGCTTGATGGTTCCGTCGCCCTGCTACTGAGTGAGTGCGTGGCGCAACACTGTGAGCTGTGAGTTTCGTGTGAAATGCTTTTGAATCTGCCTGAGGTTTTTTTTGGAACGTGACTGCATGTTCGGAGTGATGGCAGGTGGCTATGTCTCAGAGTTGACCGGTTTTTGCCTTATGCAAAAATGCGTGGCTGCTGGGCTTCTGGTTGACTGCCATTGCCATCAGCGATGAAGTGTATTTTCGTGGACTGTGTGGGTGAACATCTAGGAAACATTCAGATAGGAAAATGACAGCCGATTCCATCAGAGATGAACTGGGTGTTTCGTGGGGGACTGGTGTGTTGACATTCTGGTGGCGGCATTATGCACAGTGTATTTGTGTAGGCTGTTGTTTGTTGAGACTCCTGTCTTTTCCACTTTTCACATTGGCCAGTGGGGAGCGTTTTGTGTGATATTCACTGGCACAGGAACGGAGTATAATGGGGATGACCTGTTGCTGTGAAGTTGGAACTGCGACTAACTAACTAACTAACTAATCAATCACAATGAAGTCTCTCTTTCTGCCAGTGGCAGGTAGGCAGAGCAACTGTAACCATTGCTCCACATTTCATTGTGATTTCTGGTTGGCATACAGTTTTGTACATGAACATTCCTAAACTCTCTAGTACTTTTAGAGTGCGAATTAGAGACACAGACAAATAATGTGTGTAGGAAGTGGAGGAATTTGCAGGAGATGGCAGAAGACAGGAGGGCTTAGCATGAGTTGGTAGAGGGTCTGTGTTCCTTTAGAGGATAAAAATCAGCAGAAGAAGAATAATGTATGAAGAGTCATCTGCAAACCATTCAGTAAGATAATGCAGGAGAGCAATGAATAATATATGTTCTAATACACCACTTGGCTTTATTATAACAAATATATGTTTAGTCAATTTGGCTTAATCAATCCCAAAATAATTATATCACGAAACAGATTGTTAATACACACAACTTACTTTAAAATTACTATCTTCCTTATTATATAATTCATCATCATCATCAAGTGCCATGCAAACTGGCACAGGCGTTCATGACTCTCCACAGATCTCGGTCTTTGGTTTTCTGGATCAACTCTACAGTCGATATTCCTCCATGCCACCATCGCAAATCCATCCAGCATCATTTCTCTTGGTCTGCCACTACCTCTCTTCCCCTCAATCTTTCCAGTTGTCACAATGTTCTCCAATGTCTCTCTTCTCATCACATGACCCAAAAAAAAATTGTTTGCCTCTTTCTTATTGTTTTATATAATGTTCTAGTTTCATTAGCCTCGTTCAGGAATTCACTGTTAGTTACCTTCGCAGTCCAAAGAATTTGCAACATTCGTCTCAGGAACCACATCTCTGTTGCTTCCAATCTCCTCCTAATTTATTCATTTACATTCCAAGATTCACAGCTATACAGCAAAACAGGTTCTATATAGCACCTTAGCACTCTCTTTCTTACACTCAACTTATTGACTTATTGCTTAAGATATTCTTCATTTTCTGAAATGCAGCCTTTGCTTGCCCTATTCTGCTCTTAATCTCTGTTGTGCATCTTCCATCTGATGTTATATATGGAGAGAGGAGGAGAAGTGAGGAGGTAGGAGGAGGAGGAAGAGGGAGGAAGAGGAAGAGGAAGA
>OY992877.1:94421582-94630951 GCA_963921405.1 Cepaea hortensis | reverse complement strand
GTGTGTAACCACGCGGCACACACTGGACACACCAAATTATCACAACAGAACATCACAACGCTACCCATCGTAGGCTATGCTCAAGATTGCCCAATCGCCGCGACCGACGTCCGTCAATCGATGGGACCCGAACGATCAGGTCTTCTCACTGGCAAGGAACACCAGGCCTCCTAAATCCAGTGAGCAATAATAAATTGATTATGTGGTTGTTTCGGGATTTGAAATTTAAATATTGAGCACAACCCACTACTGGCAACGCCGATCGCATTCTGGTATGAACCTAAGGCCTATCCACGTCAATATGGAAGCACTATACTCGAGTTTCGCCCTCGTTTGAGCTCGTCAGTAGTGCATATCCCTGACCGGATCCGGAAACAGTCCCGGATCACGCGTGTGAAGCGGGTGTGTAACCACGCGGCACACACTGGACACACCAAATTATCACAACAGAACATCACAACGCTACCCATCGTAGGCTATGTTCAAGATTGCCCAATCGCCGCGACCGACGTCCGTCAATCGATGGGACCCGAACGATCAGGTCTTCTCACTGGCAAGGAACACCAGGCCTCCTAAATCCAGTGAGCAATAATAAATTGATTATGTGGTTGTTTCGGGATTTGAAATTTAAATATTGAGCACAACCCACTACTGGCAACGCCGATCGCATTCTGGTATGAACCTAAGGCCTATCCACGTCAATATGGAAGCACTATACTCGAGTTTCGCCCTCGTTTGAGCTCGTCAGTAGTGCATATCCCTGACCGGATACAGTCCCGGATCACGCGTGTGAAGCGGGTGTGTAACCACGCGGCACACACTGGACACACCAAATTATCACAACAGAACATCACAACGCTACCCATCGTAGGCTATGCTCAAGATTGCCCAATCGCCGCGACCGACGTCCGTCAATCGATGGGACCCGAACGATCAGGTCTTCTCACTGGCAAGGAACACCAGGCCTCCTAAATCCAGTGAGCAATAATAAATTGATTATGTGGTTGTTTCGGGCGTACGATGGGTAGCGTTGTGATGTTCTGTTGTGATAATTTGGTGTGTCCAGTGTGTGCCGCGTGGTTACACACCCGCTTCACACGCGTGATCCGGGACTGTTTCCGGATCCGGTCAGGGATATGCACTACTGACGAGCTCAAACGAGGGCGAAACTCGAGTATAGTGCTTCCATATTGACGTGGATAGGCCTTAGGTTCATACCAGAATGCGATCGGCGTTGCCAGTAGTGGGTTGTGCTCAATATTTAAATTTCCAATCCCGAAACAACCACATAATTAATTTTATATAACTAACCCTAACCCTAATCCTAATCACTTATTCACTGCAGAACTATTTAGACCCGTCTGTCGGAAGAGTGCCAAAATATGTATACATACAGCTATCCTATAATCATTTTTCATATATCACTACTATATAACAATGTCTGAATTGTCTAAAGACTTAACAGAACACTAAACTCTAAACTAAATCTAACCTTCAATTATGGAACTACGGCAAAATAAATAAACTAATTAAAAACTGAATACCAAAGGAAAAACGATTATAGCAATCGGAATTCTTTCTATGACGTGTCATGGTTTGAGTTTGAGAATCTTCAATTCCATTAATAATTTGTATCATATGGTACTGTACAGTACACTGTGTAACTGTAACGTAACAATCATTTCATTTGTTTTTCACGAAGGAAGCAGTAGTTAAGTAACGTAAAGCCATAAAAAAGGACCTTCTTAATGTATTTGGCACCTCTAACAGTTATAATACTCAAGCTAGAAGTGTCTGTTATTGTTATTGATTTATTCAGTTGTTTTTAAGGTAAGCCAGGTCTAGTCACAGAAATCTCTGAGTCTTGAGCTTCTTTCACAACCGAATATAATCACAACACAATGACAACGTCGACAGTTACCGAAATGCCAATAACAGTTTTTCACAACAGCCATCGCGCAATTAGATCCAAAGAAAGAATATTCATAACATACGGACCTAAAAGCGTCTAATAAGCTAAACAGACAGATTTTAATACCAGAAAGTCTGGCTATTTTACCTGCGAGAGTCCAAACAACCAAAAACGAAAACAAGACTCCTACTTCTACGTCCTAACCCAGACGGAAGTAAATGTTTACACAAATGTCACGTGATATTTGAGGCGCTGACAAGGTAGGTATAACAGTAGACGGTAATGTCTGCTTTCTGTTAGCGCCGAACGTTGGGTGGCGCTTACCAAACCCGACACCCCACATTGTGCCAACGGCTTCGGGCGGAAGAGCGCAATTGGGAGGGTACAAGCCTTACCATGGTGCGAGGAAATGCAAGCTAAAGAAAAATGGCAGGGCAGACCAGGTCCTAAGCCTTGGTTGGCGGCTGGTCTATGATCGAAGCTCCGACAGGCGGACAGTTAAAGCATTGCTTTGCTGATCCGGCAGCTTCTGCAGCTTGTCTTGTTCCAGATGTAGGGATGTTATCTTTCCTCTGGAGTGAACTAGGCAGGCCGAGAGAGGGATCATGCTGCATGGGCAACACATGATCTCTATATTTTAGCCCAGGCTTTGTGCTATGGAGAGGCAATAACTCCATCCCTGGTCTTAACTGGTCTCGGAATCAAAGCGAGAGGCAACTGTTACGGGTTATAAGTCCCTGTCAATTGGCGTAGACATGGGGCGCCACGCGTTGCCTCTGACGGTGGGAGACACCTACGGGTGTCACTGATTAGCTACCGCCCGCCTCAAGCTGGGCAGCCCCCGGCCAATTGGGTGCTGATCCGCCACAGCCTGCCTGCTTCAATGGGTGCTTGGGGCTAGGACAAAATCTGAACCATATATCATTGACTCGAAGTTACCACAGTGCTGACTATGATACGGATCATTCTTTGGTTGTTGCAAGGGTTAGACTGAGACCAAAGAGAATCTACACAGCTAAACAAAAATCTAGTCCCAGGATTAATATTATTAACACTCACGATCCTGAAAAGTCCTTTCAGTTTCAACAGCAACTTGAAGACGCTTTCACTGATACAACAGAAAATTGTACAGTAAATGAAAAGTGGGGTCAAATTAAGGAAACTCTTTATAAAACTGCCGTAGGGGTTTACGGCACTATGGATCATGAGAGGCTGGACTGGTTTGCGGCAAACAGCGAGACTCTGCAGCCCTTGATTGATAAGAAGAAGAAAGTTCTCTTAAGAAACAAGGAAAGACCAACGCGTAACACTCTGAGTGAGCTAAGGCAAGTTAGGAAGGATGTGCAAAAGGCTGCCAGGCAGTGTGCAAATGATTATTGGATCAAGTTATGTGAGTCCATTCAAATCGCAAGTGATAAGTGTCAGAAGTCGGGGTGCCCCACAGGCTAGATGAAAGTATTATTCACTGGCGAGCAACCCCAAATAGTCAGAAACTGACTAGGGACAAAATCTATATGGCTGAACTATAGATTAGGCCCATGAATATCCAACGTACAGCTCTAAGTGGCTCGTTACAAAATTGAAATGAACTGTGCTGAATATTCGCCAAGGAATAGGAAAGAGAAGGTTAGCTAGGATAGATTTTTAAGTCTGAATTAAAGTTTAAGGACAACTATCCTAGTACAGGTTTTTCTCCCTGACTGCTCCTTTCCTTGGTGTGTAAGTGAACCCCCACCAATGTACACACACAACACGTATGCACAATTGGAAAAAAATATAATGACAGAACTATGAGTTACAATACTACAACATTTATTTACTAATCATATTAAACATTGGATGTTATTCAAAATGATGATGATGATATCATATAGATAGGGATGAGAAACATTACGTAACTTGTTACTTGATCTATCTGGATCTGTGGTCCAGATCCCCACTCTCCAGTAGACTCAAAAAAAGAAACAGCTTGCCGGTATTATGACGAATCCTGTCAGTCCTGACACGACCTAGTCTTCACTCGTCCTTGAGATCTACAACATAGATGGTCCTTGTGAGAGCTTGAAAGAAAGTCAAGAATGTGTTATATCTAGTTCTACATCAGCGCAATCCTAATTAAAACGTATCATAACACAAACATATACAATGACCAGTCTGGCCAAGTTTATCTTCCAGCTCTACTGCGTTCACCATCCTCCTTCTCCCTACTGTCTTTAGTCTGGGACGGCTTTTCAATTGTCTCACACGCCTGTAATTATTACATTTCTGCCGCCCATGTCCATGTCGCTAATACAGAAATTCTGTCGTACAGCCGCTCCGTCCAAAGTTGGTTTAGCAGCTCACATTGTCGGTAATGGTGTTATAATAATGCCTGATCATCCGGGCTTACAAGCCGTGACCAGTATCTGTGCCAGACTTCCGTGAATTACCCTCCACCATATGATGAAAAGGTTTAGCACCATATACCCTATAACAATTGTGGGTAATGTCTGTACCATTACACCTCTGCTACAAATGCAACCAATAGGCAAGGTGCCAATGCGCACCCAATAACATAACACTTCATATTGGTAGGTTTGCATATGACAAATTAATATATCAAACATCCAATACACATAAACATATTAATTAAACTAGACATATTATGATACTTTAACATAATAGCATAATGCACTAGTTAGTTTGTATGTATACGAAATGAGACGTATATACACAAAAAGAATATGTACGAAGCATATTCCTAGCATCGTATATTCATATGAAGTTACAAATACATACATCCAACATATACGTAAACGTTAGACATATGAAAGTATTCCTACATTCATAGTATGAAAATGCAAAATAAGTTGTAGTAACATGATTATCTACAACGACTGAGAAACTAATAGTGTCCATAGAGTAACAGACATCTAACATGATAAATGAAAGTCTAAAGTCTGCCTCCCAAAAGGTATAGTAAGAACAACTCTGATAGCAATAGGATATACACTCAAGAAACCTGAAGCAATGATAATTCTTGAAGTAACCTAGGTCAGATATAGACTGAAAATCAGTACATACATCTAAAAGAGTTGACTTACTAAGACATAACTATCCTAGTGAAATCTAGCAACATCAGAATCATACATATGACTACAAACATTGAGTTGGCTGTCTCACCTGTTCAGAAGTAAAACATTTTCTGACATGAAACAGGCTAGGGACCCTTATTTAAGCTGAGTCCAGCAGACAGTATTATCTCCTTGGCAGCTTTCTGTCTGGTATGACAGAAACATGCTGACCTCCTAAGGTAATTAATTCTATTCAAGTGTTGGGCCAGTTCACACCTCTTTTCTCGTGCAGACTGACTTATCTTCCCCTGGCAGTCATAAATCCTTTCTGAACCACTAACCATCACCATAGTGTCACACCTGGATGGTTTTGAGTTGCCAGCCCCAGATCAGTTTCACAGTTTGCTCTCCAGTGGGTGTAATTGTCAGTTTGACCTGTAACACCTTTAAGCTGGACTGCCTGGTTTTACAACCCTAGTCTGATGGTCTGTGTGATTTCATTCTGGGTTTATTGCAATTCCCACCATCCTGTTTTAGTGGCCAGCAGCCATCTGTTCTGACACTTCACAGTTGAATGGGTTCCTTTTGCTACAACATTTTATGCCTCTATGTGTGCAGGTCTGATTGTTCTGTCTTCCATTTCTCCTCCTTTATTATAGAGAATTGCATTTGTTCTTCTGTAACTTCTCTACATGGTGAACCGAAAATTGTTCTGGGAAGTAAAGGCTGCATTTCATGACAATAAGGGAAACATAAGAAGCATGTATGAAGGAATAAAGAAAGCCTGTGGTCCAGTGATCAAAAGAAGTGCACCACTGAAAACCTTGACTCGAGAAATCATCACTGATAAGAAACAGCAGATGGACAGATGGGTAGAGCACTATTTGGAGCTTTACTCAAGTGAGACCAAACTAGCGGATGATGCCCTCAACGCCATTGAGGCTCTACCAACTCTTGACCACCTGGACACACTTCCCACCATAACAGAAGTTAAGTGTGCTGCTATAAATGAACTTGCATCTGGCAAGGCTCCAGGTAAGGATGGGAATCTAATAGAGGTTATCATTAAGTGTGCTATAAATGAACTTGCATCTGGCAAGGCTCCAGGTAAGGATGGGATTCCAATAGAGGTTATCAGGAGTGGGCAAGACACACTCACTCTACAGATCCACCAGCTAATAGAGCTATGCTGGAGAGAAGGACAAGTCCCACAGGATTTCAAAGATTCAAGCATCATAACACTGTACAAGAACAAGGGCGATCGGAGCGACTGCAACAACTATAGGGGTATCTCACTTCTGTGTATTGTTGGAAAAGTATTTGCCAGAATTGTTCTGCGCAGACTTCAAGTCCTAGGAGATCAAGTCTACCCCGAATCACAGTGTGGCTTTCGACAGAACCGGTCTACCATTGATATGATATTCTCATTGCGACAAATGCAAGAAAAATGCCGTGAACAGAATCAACCACTGTTTATTGCCTTCATCGACCTCACAAAGGCATTTGATTTGGTCAGTCGTGAGGGTCTGTTCAAAGCACTAAAGAAGATTGGCTGCCCACCAACTCTTCTGTCCATGGTGGAATCGTTCCACACAGGCATGAAGGGTATAATCAAGTTTGATGGTGCAACTTCTGAAGAGTTTGAAATCAAGAGTGGAGTTAAGCAAGGTTGTGTACTATCCCCCACCCTCTTTGGAATCTACTTTTCACTTCTACTGAAATATGCCTTTCGAGATCAGGATGGTGGTATATACATTCACTCACGCTCAAATGGCGGCCTCTACAATGCTCAGAGATTGAAGGCCAAGACCAAAATTAGGAGGGTACTGATCAGAGAGTTGCTTTTTGCAGATGATACTGCAGTTACGACCCACTCTGAGGAAGAATTGCAATGTCTACTATCTGCATTCTCCAATGCTTGTTCTGAATTTGGTTTAACAATTAGCAAAAAGAAGACACAGATTATGTCACAAGGTGCACATGGGGTACCATCAATCTTTATTGGCGACGCCGAACTAGAGATGGTAGACGATTTTACATATCTAGGATCAGTGGTAAATAGCAAATTATTCCTAGATCAGGAAATCAACACCCGGATTGGTAAGGCAGCAACAACAATGAACAGGTTAAGAAAAAGAGTCTGGGAGAACAGGAAGCTTACTGCCAAAACAGAAGTCCTTGTCTATCAAGCCTGTGTCCTTAGTACTCTTCTTTATGGCAGTGAAACCTGGACAACTTACTCACACCAAGAGAAACATTTAAACAGCTTTCATATGCGGTGTCTGCGAAGAATTCTTGGTATTAAGTGGCAAGACAAAATCACAAATTCCTAAGTTTTGGAAAGATCAGGTTGTGTGACAGTTTATTCCATGCTCAGTCTTCGTAGACTTAGATGGATAGGACATCTTAGGAGGATGGATGATGGTAGAATACCAAAGGACATTTTTTTTTTGGTGAATTACAGATGGGTAAGAGATCTCATGGTCGGCCTCTACTACGATACAAAGATGTGTGTAAGCGGGACATGATTGATACAGGCATTGATAATGCACATTGGAAGCAAGTCGCCGCTGAACGTGTTGCATGGAGAGCAAACATCAGAAATGGAATAAAGACAAATGAGAAAATTATTGCAGATAAGTCACACACCGAACGTTTGAGACGTAAGATGGTGCATGATGGTGGAAATGACCACGTGTTCACATGAACCCACTGTGAACGGACATTTACAGCGCAAATTGGCCTTATCAGTCACATTCACTACCGCCATAGGTAAAAGTTATTATGCCTTTTTAAAGCACAAACTATCGTCTGTCAAGACCGCAAGGTGCCAATGAATGACAAGGTAGGTCCCGTTGGTACTACTTGAAGGACTGGACTACATTAAATTGTTGTGGGTTCATGAGGTTATAGTTCTGGCTAAGGAGCTAAAGAAGACGCCCATTATAGGCGTGTATAGTTTCTAGTACGTCGAAGTACATATGCTTTTACTTAGCGATACTGCCGTCATTTGGAGGCTATAGGTTCGAATCCCTTTACTGGGAAGGTTAACCCGGTCAACAAATGCCCGCAGAAGTCGGATGTGTCGGCCTAACGGCGCAAGAAGGCAGCTCTGCTGTAGACAGGCACAACGCAATCACGTCCGAAAAAAAAAAAAAACTCCGGATGAACGCAGAAGAAGAAGAAGAAGAATCCCTGTGTGGTCAGCTTTCAACCAGATAAAGCCGGTTACCTTCGATGGAATCTGTCTAATGGCAGAAAACCTTAAACTTAAACTAGCAGTTTTAGTAACATTTTCTACATTGCTTTTTAATGCAACCTGCATAGTTGTTTTTTTTTTCCGCATATCCTTTAAGCAGCTTTCTCCGTTAACCCCGAATACTCTCGTGGTCGACGCGAGCGCACGAGAATTAAAAGTGGTTCGAGTCGCGCCAGTGACTTATGAGAGTATGGAGCCGGTCGCTCAGAAAGTCGTGGCGTGCTGATGAGCGTAATCTAGCCTAGGAATCAACATACAGCTGAAAGATGCTGGTGTTGACCGCAATATCCTGAAACAGGATGGAAACGCGGGGAAAAAAATATCCTTTACAGGACATCGCTGTCAACATCAGTATCTTTCAGCTGATTGTTGATTTCTTGGCAAGATTACGCTCAGTAGTTTGCCATTGCTTTCTGAGCGACCGGCTCACATTCCCCTTAAGTTACCGACGCGACGCGATCCGCTGCCGAATCTGTGTTCCTCACGTGGATATATGGGATTACGGAGAAAGTCGTTAAACGCCTTCGGCAGGGAGTCCGTGAGACAGCACGTGACCTTGGATGGAATCTGCCTAGAGGAAGCAACTTACACAAATGCATGCCAAGCTGGACACATTGACCTTTGAGAAGCATAACTAGATTTGTTGTACTCCCCTCGAAAAGGGGGGGGGGACGAAGCAGAGGGTGAGAATAGAATACAGTATTAAATGAAACTCGTGGATATTTAGGAGAATATTATTTAGTCTATCGTGGTCAGAAAAGAAAACACGCGCCTGCGTCGGTATTGTTAGATCGCCTGTCAAAACACAAGAAGAAACAAATGAAGATAACAAAAGAAGAGGTGGAATAAAGAAATTGGCTTTATTTTGGAAAATGCTTGGGAAGAGTTAAGTTAGTTGCATACCCGTTACAGGACGTTGCAGTCAACCCCAGCATTTATTGACTTTTGGGATTTATTGGCAAGTTTACGTTCAGTAGTTTGCCATTGCTTTCTGAACGATCGGCATCCATATAATTTTTATAAAAACCAACGCAAGGTCGGTATGCTGCCAAATCGCCAGCAGCTGTGTTTCGAACGTGGTATGCTTTCGTAATTTCTTTGCCACAGGGCCGGTTAGCTATGGAAGAGAAACATTGAAAGATGTATGCGGGAAGCTTAATTAACTAGGCAACTAACAGGGTGTATTTTTAATGACTGTGCAGTGTTTGAAAATATTGCCGGTCCAAGTTTTGTATTTACCTATTATGTTGCATGAACTTTACAGAGGGTGAATATAAAACTTGGACCGGCAATATTTTCAAACACTGCACAGCCATTAAAAATACATCCCATACGTACCTTCGAGGCGGGAATTACTTTAATTTACCTAGGTTCCCAGCCTAAGATAAGGAGGAAAGAGACTGAGCCATGTGGGATAAAAACCCGATGCAATGAAGTCGACCCTGACGACTTTTAAGCAACTTCCTTTAGGAATATGCATCACAAAGATAAAGAACAGAACAGGGCAAGCAAAAACTGCATTCTATCAAATGAAGAACGTTTTGTGCAATAAGTCACTGTCCTTGAAAGTTAGGAAAAGAGTTCTTGAATGTTACATAGAATCAGTTTTAACATACGGCTGCAAATCATGGACAATTAGTAAACGGGCGAAATATAATCCATGGAAGCCTTGGAGTTGTGGTTTTATAGAAGAATGCTGAAAATTAATTTGACAGCCTAAATGAGCAATCAGGACGTTTTAAGGGAAACTGAGTCGCAAAGACAACTTATCACAAACATCAGAAAGAGACTTTTGGCCACGTTATGAGAAGACAAAAACTGGAACATGTTGTGACAACCGGAAATATTTGCGGAAAGAGCGATACAGGAAAACAGCGTGAGAAGATTCTTGACAGTTTTGTGTCATGGCACGGAAGGGAGTTAACACAAGAATTGATCCATAACGTTGGAAATCGTAATTTGTGGAGAGGCATGATCACCCAAGCCAGCCGGTAAGGCACTGGATGATGAATAGAATAGAATGGCTGCTGCCGCACCTTCGAGCGGCGAGCTAGATTATGACAAGAATGAGGTGGCGAAATACCCATGGGATCAATTGGAAGGTGCAGTAAAACCAAGTACCCACATGTGACAGGCTGAATCTGCGGGGAGTGGGGGAGGGGGCGGGGCGGGGCGGGGGTCTATCCAATGCTCAACCCGAGAAGGAAAATGACGTTCGGACGTTCGATCACATTGCCATTGGTACCATCAGTATGTGAACTCTTCGTTGGCTTCTGAAGGAGGGGGAAAAGTACGTCCCCAACGCAAATAACTAGTAAGTAAAGTAGTAAAGCACCCGCCTACGTGCCTCAGGGGCTTTGGGCATTTGGTAAAAGTAATAAAAAATATAATGCAAAGGACCTTAGCATGCACTTTAACGAGCACTGGACATATGGTATCAATCAATCAATCATGTGCCATGCCGGAAAGCGTGGGCGGTCATGATTCGCCATTTCACTCGATCACCAGTGTCGTGGATCAGCTCAGTGTTCCTGTCTCGTCCATGCCATGTGGCCAAGCCATCCAGGTATTTTCCTCTCGGTCTGTTCCCCTCGATCTTGCCAGTTGTCACTAAGTTCTCCAATCCATTTCTTCTCATAACATGTCCAAAAAATTTTGACTGTCTACGTCTAATTTCTCTAATCAGTCTACGATGTTCATTCGTCTCCTGTAGTACTTGGTCATTGGTTTTTCTGTCTGTCCATGGTATTCTTTGCATTTTCCTCAGAAACCACATTTCTGCAGCCATCAGATGCTTTTCAGCTTGACTGCTCATTGTCCAAGTTTCACATCCATACAAAAGAACAGGCTCTATGTATCCCCTGAACACTCTTTTTCTCGTTTCAACTGACATCTTTTTATTGGTCAGAATGTTTTTCATCTTGCTAAAGGCTACTTTCGCCATGGCGATTCTTGTTCTAATCTCTTCAAGGCATCTCCCATCAGATGTTATAACTGTTCCAAGATAATTGTACCGATTCACTTGTTGAAGAATATTTCCATTTACTTGTATATTACATTGTGGCACTTCTTCCTTCCTACTGACGACCATAACCTGAGTCTTTTTACAATTTAATTCTAACCCTAGTTGCTCACTGTGTACAACAACCGCATCTACTAATTGTTGCAAGTCCTGCGCATTGTCTGCAATTAATACTGTATCATCTGCATATCTAATGTTATTGATGTTTCGTCCTCCAATGCTGATTCCATTTATATCCTCTACATTTCTGAAAATATTTTCACTGTACAGGGAAAAAAGATCTGGAGGCATCACACATCCCTGCCTAACACCTCTCTTAATTGGCTGATACTGTCCCACTTCATTATCAATCCTTATTACAGCTTGTTGTTTCCAATATATGTTTTTTATAAGTCTAATGTCTTTCCCATCAATTTGTAGATCTGCAAGCATATCCACCATGCTGACATGTCTAATGCTATCAAAAGCCTTTGTATAGTCAATAAAGCAAAGATGTATATCCTTGTTTACTTCTATAGCACGTTCAATAACTGTTCGCAGCATATACACAGCATTTACTGTACCCTTTCCTTCTACAAACCCGCATTGTTCTTCCCCTATTTCAGGTTGTATCTTCTTCCTCATTCTTTGCATGATAATTCTTAGCAAAATCTTTGTGATGTGACTCATTATACTAATTGTTCTATGTTGATCACATTCCAAGGTTCCTGATTTCTTTGGGATTGCAATAAATATAGAATTACATAATTCAGGAGGTATATCTCCAGTATCATATAATGTGCTCAGCAGTCTGGTGACTTGATCTAGTCCAAATTCTTCTAAAGCTTTAATCATTTCTGTTGTGATGTTATCTGCACCGGAGGCATCAGACCCATATTTTTTATTGATCGATCAGAATGGGCACTGAGACAATGACGTGGCCAGTCTGCATGCACTGGCTAAAACAGTGGTTATCAACCGGTGGAGAATTCCCCCCTCCCTCCAGGGGGGGGGGGTGTGAATTTTACGGTTTCCGGGTGGGGGGGGGGGGAATTAAGATTATTTCAAGATCGCGTTAATACAAGAACCGATTACTTGATACTGTTTTTCCCTTCATACTGTACGGTTCTGTACGTCTCACCCTTCTAAAATTCAATTTATAAAGTAAGCAGACCCACAAATCAAGTTTTATGTGGACTTCTAGACCTGTTTTAGTATGTGCTATTAAATTTAGCTTCCATTATTACGTATATTGTGTAGGGGCGGGGTGGGATTTTAAGGTAGGAAATACGAAGGGGGGGGGGGATGACATTCTGAAAATATGGTGAAGGGGGGCACGGGCCAAATTTTTAGGTAGAAAATACGAAAGGGGGAGGGGGGAATGACGTTCTGAAAATATGGTAAAAGGGGGCAAGGGCCAAAAAAGGTTGAGAACCACTGTGCTAAAACATGTAATATTTCTACCAAGTTTAGAAGATTGCGTCGACCTGGGAGCCCATGTCACTAATAAAATCAGGCGCTGAAAACCTACGAGTGGCACGTGGAGGGATTTCGATGGCACGCTGAAATGAAATATAATGTACGATCTCATTATAATAAAACATTGAATTTTAAATTACACTGAGCCACGTATGACATAATTCTTTTACAGTTATTCCTACTTTAACATCCCTTCAAAACGAAAGTCGTTAGACATTGAAAATAAACTAAGACTGACCTTGAGGAAGTTCTGTTCTAGTTCTATCCCTATCTCTCTCGAAAAATCTCCCCACCAACTTTATAGCTCTCTCGACAATCTCATATTCACGACAGTATTACGTCACCTTGATCATAGCAAACATGCTGATATTGTTATTAAAAATACGGTGTCATTAAAATGTTTTCTTCTTAAAACTTTCCGACTCTCTGTCTTAACAAGATGTGCAGATGACTATTTATTTTGTAATAAACTTTCAAAATACTGTCTTTAGAACTTAAGTGTTGCAAAAACATAATATGATAATGTCTGTATATGTTAATATTTATATCAAAGTATTAAATAATCTATGAAGAATAAAATAGTTATTTAATGCTTGGAAAACAATTCAAGGTCAAATTAATTTGTTTAATTAGTAGTTATATACCCAAGAAATTATACAACGACTATCGATTGCTCTTCAAAGACTAATACAACTGAATAAATTATGGAGTAGGACAGATAAAACTACAAAGGTTAGATTTTTAAGAGCATGCATCTTTCCCATTGCAGCATACGCCTGTGAGACCTGGACACTTACTAAACAAGCTGAACAGCGCATAAATGTTTTTGAATATAAATGTTATAGACGAGTTCTAAGAATATCTTGGGTAAAGAAAAGAACAAATGCATCCATACTTCAAGAGCTGAATATTGATAAGGGCTGGCTATTAAAGATGATAAAACAGAAAATTTATATATGATGATATATTTTGGTCACTTGAAACGTCATGAAAGTTTGGAGAGAACAATGATGGAGGGGTATATGCCTAGGATGTCGGTCTCCCTGGCCTAGTTAAACGACTTTCTCCGTAATTCCGTTTATCCACGTAGGGTAACGCAGCGCGCGATAATTGGAAGCGGTTCTCGCCGCGTTGGTAACTTACGGGATAAATGAGCCGGCAGCTCAGAAAGCAATGGCAAACTACTGAGCGTAATCTTGCCAAGAAATTAACGACAGCGGTAAAATGCTGGTGTTGACAGCGATGTCCTGTAAAGGATATGCGGGAAAAAATATGCCTGGAAAGAGAGAAAGAGAAAGGCCAAAGAGAAGATGGGTGCAGGATGTGGCGGATGATCTCCAGATGGGTGTATCGGACGCGGGACATCTTGCTTGTGATCGAGAAGTTTTCCGGAAAGTTGTTATGGGAGCGAGGTTCTGCAAAGGACATGCTACTGAATGAATGAATGAATGAATGAATGAATGAATGAATGAATGAATGAATGAATGAATGAATACCCAAGTATGGTGCGCATAAGTTTACAGGCTGAGTGACTTTGCAAGAACTTAGTTGGCAGGCGGAGTGACTTTGTAACATGATTTCGGCACAACACTAAAAAAAAGGTTGCCGACCCCTCCTCTATAGGCCACTGCTTGTTATATTTCCTGAAGTCATGTCTATTAAAAGACTCATTGGAGAAAATATGCATGTGTGATATAAAAACAGATCCATAGTACTGCTTTAAGGAGCTATAAGATTCATGAACCCTTGAATTAAAGCTTTATGGAATGTGAACGGGTGGCGAGATAGGAAAGAGGTCGATCAATACACCTGTCGTGTTTGGTAACTATTTAGCTTTTAATGTTGCTACAAGTCATGCAGATGTTTGACTCTATGGAGTCTTATTCAAGCAAACAAAAACACCAAGGAAACAAACATGAAAACATTCATTGTGGTGGTGGATTCAGTGGTCATGGCTCCCATTATTGATTGCTTTGATAAATCCATATGCAGCAAACACAGACGTGCATATGAGCCCCCCCCCCCCCCCCCCCCGTCTCTCTCCCGTGGTATCATTATCTACAACTTATGACATTTATTGCGGGAGACGGAGAGTATATGGGTTTACCCAGTGTGCTGTGATGTCCATTCCTAACTCAATCAATCAATCCCCTTAAATCTTTCTGGCAGCCGGTGAGGTTTTGTTATGACCACAAACAACATGATTGTGGACATGTTGGCAGTAACAAATGTAATGCTCTTTCTTGAATAGCAAGACTTCGCTCAGACGTGCATACTGAACTGATTTATTAAGATTCGGAATGGCTAGGCAAGTTCACTATGCATACATTAAATTACGCCCCCCCCCCACCCACAGACATTCACAATTCTCAAAATTACATTAATTTAAATAAGACTTGCTACATGATCTGATATATTTCAAATGTGTCACCCATCGAATGTCGATTGGTCTGTAAAACATATGAGATTAGCACAATTTAACAAGTAGGTCTCAGGCGTGGACAAGGGTCATTTGCTAACTGTATTTATATTTCAAATCTAGACTATATGGATAAATCTCAACATAATCATTATTGCCTTTACAATGTATATCTAGCGCAACATGTGTATATTCGCATCCCTCTATCTTGTCACCTGTAATATGGCACACATTTGATTCTGCAACCTGTAAGATTATCTGGTTTGGTCATAATTCGAGACCTTGAGGTCTATTACTGAACATACTGAATGGCAAGATCCAATGGTCTCCGTGGCGAAGTAGTCAAGCCGTCTGACGCAGGCTCCGAAGGTTGTAGGTTCGATTCCGGACCGCGTCCTTTGGTTCATGAGTGTATTTTTTCGGAGAATCCCGAGGATCATCGCTGGAGCTACAGAGTTGTGCTTTGTGCGACGCTTTCGGCAGTTCGCTGCGGAAAGAGACTGAGCCATATGGGATAAAAACGCGGTGCAATGAAGTCGACCCTGTCGACTTTTCTAAAGATCCAATGGTAACGAAAAGGAGAGCATCATGAAAAAAAAAAAAAAAAAACAATACAAGAATGTAAAAACGTCGGGGCACAGACTTATGATTAGCTGAAGAGAGTTGCTGAGAATAGGAGAATGATGGGATAAATAAGATCGAATGACATCTACGCTAGTCGTCTGACTGATTGATCTAATACATGAACCTGTAAAATAATCGCCGATAGTATTTGTTGTGTCGAAAATCACACATTTTTGGACACGTTATGAGAAGAAATAAATTGGAGAACTGGGTGACAACTGACAAGATTGGGGGTGGGGGAGAGAGAGAGAGAGAGACAAGGGGAAGGTAAGGAGAAGTAAATATTTGGATGGTTTGGCCACGTGGTACGGTCGAGACAAGAACACATAGCTGATCCACGACTCTGGTTATCGTGTGAGATGGTGAAACATGACCCCCCCTCCCCCACGCTTATCGGCACGGCACCTGATGATGATAATTTGATGATGGAAGACGCGGACGGTGCTCCAAGAAAACAAGTCATCAATTAAGTGCTGCCAGTCGAAGCTTGCAATTTGTATTTTCATCATCATCATCATCATCATCATCATCATCATCATCATCATCATAATCATCATCATCATCTTCATCATCATCATCAAGTATGTCAGCTCTTGAGGCTAGTTGTGCCGCCATCTGATAATTCAGTTACCCTCGTTCAGAAAGCAACGGCAAACTACTGAACGTAAACTCGCCAAGAAATCACAAACAACAACAACAAAATGCTGGGGTTGACTGCGACGTCGAGTAAAGGATTTGCAACTAATTTTTAACCGTCGTATCAACTGAAAAGAATTGTTTATATTATAAATAATATAAATATGTATGAGGCCGTGTCCTGAACGTAAAACTGCATAGAAATTCTAGCTTGATCACAGCGGTCTGCAAAGGACATTCATTCATTTATTCAGAAGCATGTCCTTTGCAGAAACTAGCTCCCTTAACAACCTTCCGGAAAACTTCGATCACAAGCAAGATGTCCCGCGTCCGATACACGCATCTGGAGGTCACCCGCCACGTCCTGCACCCATCTTCTCTTTGGCCTTCCTCTCCCTCTCTTCCCAGGCATATACCCCTCCATTATTGTTCTCTCCTAACTTTCATGACGTTTCAAGTGACCAGAATATATCAATATTCTTTGTTGTATGGTCTTTAATAGCCAACCCTCTTCAATATTCCGCTCTTGAAGTATAGATGCATTTGTTCTTTTCTTTACCCATGATATTCTTAGAACTCGTCTACAACATTTATATTCAAAGGCATTTATGCGCTGTTCAGCTTGTTTAGTCTAGGTCTCACAGGCGTTTGTTGCAATGGGAAAGACGCATGCAACATTTAAAATTAGTGAGCGTAAAATTGCTTCAAGACTTAACCTGGGGTTGATCACGATGTTCTGTAATAGACATGGGGTGGGTGGGTGGGGGGCATTGTAATCATCGATGTACGAGGGTAAGTTAATAAATAAGTAAGTCACAAATGGCTGTAGAAAAATAACTAAATATGATAACAACTTGAAACAGTTTATTTTTATACACACATTGTCCCTTTATTTCTCAGCATAATTTCCACCAACATTGATGCATTCATCCCATCGTTTTATCAATCCTCCAAAACTGGCTGCATAGAACTGCGTGCTTTGTTTTCATTTACCTGCCATCCCACAGAACTGTGTGACTTACTTATTGATTCGCCTTCGTAACGTTTTTTCTACCCAGCTATGCACCGCTTTACGGGATAAACATTTCTCAGCATAAACACTGAAAACCCACCTTGGCGGGAGACATTTCGCGAATGAAGCCGAAGTTGAATGTGAAGTGAAAACGTGGTTTAGGAAACAGAGCACGCAGTTCTATGCAGCCGGTTCGGGAGGACTGATAAATTGATAAATTAAAACAATGGGATAAATGCATCAATGTTGGTGGAAATTATGTTGAGAAATAAAGGGACAATGTATGTATAAAAATAAACTGGTTTCAAGTTGTTACCATGTTTAGTTATTTTTCTACAGCTATTTGTGACTTACTTATTAACATACCCGCGTATTTTCTAGATTACTATTACGATTCAGCACATCACTGCTCAACCACTCAACCTTGAACTTCAGTGTGAGGAGAACAGAAATGTTCATGGGACAACACATCCTGTCCTAACGAATGACTTGTACATTTGCGAACTAACAATTGGAATATTTTGTTTGTTTGCAGGTTTTATTACCTTCAGAGACATATTAGCTACATTTACTTATTGTCTTTGATCATACCTAAAGTAGTTAGAATCATATTTAATTTGAGCATTATTAATAATATTAATTAATAGTTCATTTTCTTAAAGAAAATATTTTACGCGACAACAGAACAAGAACAACCCACACAACCTCTTGCGCGAAGATCACATCATACATAGTAATTAGAGAGGGGAAAAAAAAAACACACCAATGTCAGTAGATAAAAGAAACAGAGAATAGAACACAATAGTTATTCTGTTATTGTCATTACGTTACCACAAAAGATCAGATTTGTGTATTTAATGAAGAATGTAAGATTTTATGGTATTATTAGTAATATTATTAGTTGATAATGGCATGGAAGCCTTTCCTAAGTTACTCTGATATTTTAATATAATATTTATTAATGATTAATGGCATTGAGATTGATTGCTGGTAACTGTAGATTAAAATTTTAAAAATGTCTCCTAAACTTTCCCGAAAATTCATGAGCAGATTTTACTGGATGGAACTGATAAAATAAAACCCAACAGTATCTCACAAGTCTTGAGCATCAGTAAAAAGGAGAAAGTTACTTTAATGACGACTGCCAGATTCAAAATGTGTGTTTTGACATGACCATTTGTGTTGTACATGTAACTGTGAGATCACATTGCATCAAGTTTAACTGCAATATCCACTTAAACACTATTTAAAAAGTAACGTAACTTACCAATTGTACCCTCTTTCTGCGACTATTTATGTAAACACAGAATTTGATGCAGAAATAATCCATTCTATATTAATATTAATAATATGCTAACCAAAGATCACAATCAACAGTGAAGAAATTTCAAATGTCATTGCTCATTTAGTAACAGCAATGGTAACTGCTCAAAAGAAGTCAAGCTGGCTATAGCACTCCAGAGGTTAAACTGTATTCCTGTGGCACAGCAAACAAGTTAAAGTAACATTTTTGAGTTCATGCATGTTTTCCAATGTCAACATACGGACGTGAGGCATGGACTATTATGCAATGACTTTTTTTTTTTTTTTTTTAGCATATCCTTTTACAGGACTTAGCTGTCAACACCAGCATCTTTCAGCTGTATATTGATCTCTTGGCAAGATTACGCTCAGTAGTTTGCCATTTCTTTCTGAGCGGCCGGTTCAGTATTCCGCAAGTCAATGCAATGACTAAAGAAGAAAATTGGGACTTTTGAGCTGAAATGTTACTGGGAAGTTCTTAGAATATCATGGACCAAGAAGAAGAAAATTACTGACATTCTACAAGATCTGAACATGATAAAAAAATGGCTCATAAACCGTGTCATGTCTTGCAAACTGAAATATGTTTGCTGTATTAGACATTACAGTGGCTTGGAGAGAACAGAGATGGAAAACATGGTTCCTAGAAGAAGAGGCAGCAGTCATTCAGCACAAAGATGGATATAGAACATTACAGACACCTTGGGCATGAGGCAGTAGAAATGGCAAGAGGCCCAGAAACTTTTCAGCAGGCTGTGATGAGAGGGAAATTCTGCAAAGTACATACTAAATTATGAACATAATAATAATATTCTTGCACTGAAGTGAATTATTAAAGATATCATTTCATTGTATCCTAAAGTACCCATACTTTTTCTTCTATTGCCTTTTATCCCATAAAAGAGCATAGTCTCTCAATCAACTCAGGGCCAGCACTCCTACCTTTTGCCACATCCTGTAACTCCCTCCACATCCTCCATATATTGTTCAACTGTCTCTAATTATTTTCTCCACACCTGTTTAGGTGATACAGTCTTGATTGCAGACAATGAACAGGACCTGCACAATTTAGTAGATGCGGTTGTTCACGCAGTGAAAAACTGGGGTTAGAACTCAATATTAAGAAGACACAGATTATGGTCGTCACTGGGATGAAAGAAATACCACAGTGTGATATACGAGTGAATGGGCATATTCTTAAGCAAGTGAATCAATACAGTTATCTCAGCACAGTCATAACATCTGATGGGAGATGCCTTGAAGAGATTAGAACAAGAATTGGCGTGCGAAGGTAGCCTTTTGCAAGATGAAAAACATACTGACCAATACAAAGATACCAATTGAAATGAGAAAAAGAGTGTTGAAGTGCTACATAGAACCTATACTTTTGTATGGATGTGAAGCATGGACAATGAGCAGTCAAGCTGAAAAACAGCTGATGGCTGTGGAAATGTTGTTTCTGAGGAACAGACAGAAAAACCAATGAACAAAACCTTCGAGAAAGAAATGAAGATCGTAAATAGAGAGTCATTAGACATAGACAGTCAAAATTCTTTGGGCATGTTATGAAGTGAAATGACTTGGAGAACTTGGTGACGAGTGGCAAGATCGAAGGGAAGAGACCAAGGGGAAGACCGAGAAGTAAATACCTGGATGGCTTGGCCACGCAGCATGGTCGAGACAGGAACATGGAACTGATCCACAACTCTGGTGATCGAGTGAGATGGCAGAACATGACCGCCCACACTTATCGGCATGGCACATGATGGATGGATGGTTTAGGTCTCCCTATATTTCTATTGCCCTGTGGGTTCCAGAGAAAGGACTGTCTAGTTATACTATTAACAGGTCTTTTCAATGTGTGTTCAGTCCAACACCATGATCTTTTCTTCACATCTTGATTGCCTAGAATTTGTTTAGTTCTCTCTGTAAGCTCAACATTAGTGATTCTTTCATACCATTTTAGTCCTTCTCTTCTGCACAGGCACCAGATAATTAATGATTGTAATTTATTAGTAAATGTTTTAGTCTTTCTCCCAGCTTTTGATCCATACATCAATATTGATTTTACATTGGAGTTAAATATTGTAAGCATAGTAGTATATTTAATTTCATTTCACTTTCACAAATTTCCCAGTGCTTTGAACCTACTCTTGCCTTCTTTATTCTAATTTTAATATTTCTGAACCTACATTGCTACCTAAATATGTGTATGCTTTCACCTCAAGAATTAAAGTTGCACCAAGGGAGATTGCATTATATTTTCCTTGATTTATTCTTTTATTTTTTCCCTGAGGAATTTTGAGGCCTAGATGTTGTGACCTCCCAGGAGGTGTGTTTGGTTTATCTTGCATCTGATTTCATGTGTGGGACAAGAGAGCAATGCAGTCAATGAAGTCTAGATCATCAAACTGTTCTGTTAGAATATATTGAATTCCATTTCTGGTGGTGACTATTGTTGTCTTTACAATCCAGTCCAGTCAGTATAAATAATAAAGGTGACAAAAGGCATCATTGTTGCCCTCCTGTTCTTATTTAAAATGTATCTGTTAGTTTTCCCTCATGAAGAACTCATGACTTTATATGTTGCCTTTATTCAGTTAATGATCATCTGTCTGACAGCATAGTGCGTGATCAATTTCCAAAGAGATTCCCTATGAGTGCTGTCAAAGTCTCTTTCATTATCCACGAATCCAATATACAGTGGCAAATGTATTTAAGTGCTCAGCCTCTATTATTATGTGTACAGTGGCTTTATGGTCAGAAACCTGCCTCTTGCAATGCTAGCTGCCCTTTTCTGGGCACATTCAGTCCAAAGTAACTAACCCTACACAAGCTTCATTGTTAGGGGGCATTTTGACCCATTCTTCTCCACATGGATTTCTGCCTATTTTGTCTTTAGCCTGTGCTATTCAAAACCTGCCTCTCTTCAACCTGTATCCCTTGGTATCATTTAAAAGTGCAGTGGTTCTCAACCTTTTTTGGCCCATTCCCCCCTTCACCATATTTTCAGAATGCCCCCCCCCCCCTTCCTATCAAAAATTTGGCCCGTTCCCCCCTTCACCGTATTTTCAGAACGTCATTCCCCCCCCTTTCATATTTCCTATCTAAAAATCCCCTCACCCCTACACAGTATACGTAAAAGTGGAAGGCAAATGTAATAGCATATACTAAAACAAGTCTAGACATCCACATAAAACATCATTTGTGGGTCTACTTACTTTATAAAATGAATTTTAGAAGGACGAGACATACATAACTGTAAAGTATGAAGGGAAAAACTATGTCAAGTAATCGGTTCTTGTATTAACACGATCTTGAAATGGTCTTCATTCCCCCCCTGGAAACCCTGAAATTCCCCCCTGGGGGGGAATTCCCCACCGGTTGAGAACCACTATTTAAAGCTTCACATAGGGGATGTTCCCCATCTGCTGTAATCCAAAGGTATATCTTAGGCTGGAGCACCTTGTACCTGCCATATATGGATGGCAATGTCAGTATATGTTGCACACATAATGTAGATGTGGTGGCAAAGTGATTGTTATGCTTGGCTGCCAATTCATAGACTTGGTTCAATCCCCATCAAATTATTTTTTTCAAGCGGTAGGGTTCATGAATAGAGCCTAATAAAGCATGATGCCTCAGCTTCCATTGGGCATATGGTGCTAGACCCATCTTGTCATAGACCAATTGGCACTCTGTGGATGATGTGGTCAGTATCACACCTGTCACCTTTACTTCCCATGACATTTTCAAGTACCCATTTAGGCTGGGTCAACCTGGAAGGCCAGATCATTTAAAAAAATTATATTCTGCCCAGTGTGGATCAAACTCATGGCCAGCAGGTGAGCATCTAGCCATCACACTACTGTGGCTCCCATATTATATTATGGCAGAGAATAATACAGTCAGTTGACCTTTTTAAACATAGGCAGTGTCTAAATCGCAAGAGAGTAAACTCTTTATATGTGAGGAAAAAATGCTTGCGTAAAGCTCTGACTTTACTGAAAGAGACAGGGTTAAAAATAATGACATTAGAAGGAGGAGCAGCTGGCAGAGTGGCTAGAACACCAGACTCTCATTCGGGAGACCCGGGTTCGATCCCTCGGTAAGGTGTGGGATTTTTTTTCTGTCGAGGGCAAAAAGAAAATCCTAACCTGCACAGGCGGCCTTAATTCCTCAGGCTCAAAGACCCCTCTGCCATACACCGCAAGGTACTATATTGGTAGTAAATGACAGAAGTATCAGTTATCACTCCCTCATCATCATGTGCCCTGCCAACTGGCTTTCATGTATCTCAGCAGATCTTAGTCCTCTGTGTTCTTGACCAGTTCTATTGTTATTCCTCCATGCATCCATCATGCTATCTATCATCATTTCTCTTGTTCTGCCTCTGTCACTCTCTGGAGTGAACTTTTTGAAACACAAGAAATAAAGTGGTTCAGAGATCTTGTTAGAAGGAACTCTAATTAGCCAATGGTTTGTACCTACAACCAAAGAAACACTGTCAAAAGAGTTAGAGGCAAATGGATGGATAGATATGCGAAGATGTTTACAACACAAACTCCACACTATCTAGGTGATTCATTTGGCTCTGGATAAAAAACAAAACAAAAATTTAGCTCCCTCTATGCTTAACAGCAATCTGGACCTAAAGTCATTATCCAAATATAGATAGGTAATAGGTATAACTTTAATTAAATTAGTTGAGATAAATCTTTGGTATTTTATTAATGGAGAAATAAAAAAATGCAGAGTAAATTGTACAGATTTGTATTTGACTGTACAACATCAGAAACTTTGGGAAATCACGAGGAATATGGGCTTTCCATCACATGTAATACAACTCATAAAAATGCTCTATCTGGACCAACAAGCAGCAGTTAGAATAGATGGCGAGACATCAGATTGGTTTGACATCAAGCAAGGAGTCCGTCAGGGTTGTGTGCTGTCTCCCTATTTGTTTAACCTTTATGCCAAAAATATAGTGAGAAATGTAAGAGATATAAACAGGGAGCTATTTGATGCCCTAAACATCTGTGGTCATGACATACCAGAGATTCGGTATGCTGATGATGCAGTATTGCTATCCACAACACAGAATGGTATAGAATACCTAATAGCCTCAACCCAATTGAATAGTGAAAATCACAACTTATATCTTAACACAGCAAAAACAAATATAACGCATAAAGATAGAAAGAAATATATGTTAATGAGGAAAAATTGGAGATGGTTGACAGTTTTGAATATCTTGGGTCATTGATTACCAACAATGGTGACACAATGAAATTAAACAACGACTATCAATTGCTCTTCAAAGACTAAAACAACTGAATAAATTATGGAGTCGGACAGATAGAAATACAAAAATTAGATTTTTAAGAGCATGCATCTTTCCCATTGCAACATACGCTTGTGAGACCTGGACACTTACTAAACAAGCTGAACAGCGCATAAATGCATTTGAATATAAATGTTATAGACGAGTTCTAAGAATATCTTGGGTAAAGAAAAGAACAAATGCATCCATACTTCAAAGCTGAATATTGAAGAAGGTTGGCTATTAAAGACTATAAAACAAAGAAAATTGAAATTTCTGGTCACTTGAAATGTTACGAAAGTTTAGAGAGAACAATGGAGGGGCATATGCCTGGGAAGAGAGTAAGAGGAAGGCCAAAGAGAAGATGGGTGCAGGATGTGGCGGATGATCTCCAGATGGGTGTATTGGACGTGGGACATCTTGCTTATGATCGAGAGGTTTTCCGGAAGGTTGTTATGGGAGCGAGGTTCTGCAAAGGACATGCTACTAAATGAATAAATGAATGATGTAGCATATATATTTTAGTTTAAAACAACAACAAAAAACTTATCAAAGATCATTTTTATAAAAGTTATATGGTGCAGTATTACTCATATTTCATTACATTAAATTGATGGGGAGCAAGTTTGTGCACAGTAAATGTTTATGCATTACTATGTTTACTAATATGATTACTAATGTTTATTATGTTATTGAATAACATGTTAAAATATTAAACATATAATTGTTTTATTAATTGCTTCATAATGAAATCTGATTCTTGATTACTCACAAGCTTTACCTAGTTCCATTTTATGTTTCCACAGTATACATTTCATTCAAAATGTCAGTTGCTGCTCACTATGGGAGGATAATTCTGTACAATGTTCGAGGAAGATCAGGTATGTTTTACTGAAATAAAAAGGTGCATAATATGTCAGAAGTATAAATATATAGGAAATATACCAAAAAATAAGAAAAAGGTAATAATTATCATACAAAGCTTAATTGAAAAACACTGCTACATTTTATAAAAGTAATGATATGCCTATAAGTGAAGAAAGAATAACCTACCATTTAATGTCTAACACAATTTCTTGTAATCAGTGGTTTTTAAAATATTTGATCCTCACACCCCTCACACTAATATCATTCCAACTTCTCTGTATACTTTCTTCTTTCTTTGCTCTGTGCCCATCCTCATATCTTCTAAGTAGCCATTGGCCTCCCACAAACACACTTAATACGTATTACCTCACACTTTACCGACTACATCGCTTCCTGTCAGCCGACCTACAGAGCTTGAGGCACTCAAGTTTGACTTTTTTGGACATTGGATTTAGATGTGTCTAGGACCTCAGCTCAGTGTGACTGTTTTGTAGTTTTCAAATACAAGTGTTTGTTTTGTGTGTTGGTGCTCACAAATGCTTTCTAGCCGCATCATCCATTTTGTTGTCAGTTCTGTCACTTGTGATTGTGTTTTTGTAAAGCTGACCAATTTCACTTTCCATTGTTGATTTAGTCAGTTCAGATTAGAAAGAATTTTCAGGACAAGGCCATTGATTTGTTCTGTGTGTAAGGTAGTGTTCACTGCCTGTGCTATTTTGCTAATCCATCATTTGCGGGGTCTGCCTCTTGCTCTGTTCTGACAAAATCTAAATGTCATTGCTACATGTGGTATAATGTCCGGAGTTATAGACGTGACACATGATTAAGCCATCTAACTTGCTGTCTGTCATGAAAATCCAGTGCTGACACTGTACCCACCAGATTCCTGTCTCTTATTGTTATATTCAGTGTTAGATCAGTGTTGCTTCTATTTTTTCTGTCGTTGTCCATTTCTGGTATAAGAAGCATGAGAAATAAATTCACAGGTATTGACGAGCACTCATAGAAGTAGAAGTAAAGATTAGAGGACGCACTAGCCAGCATAAAAATTGAAAAATTATAGTTACTACACCAGGATTTGAACCTGCTGCCTGAAAATGATGACAGTGCCTCATTACTTTGGCACACAAATTTTACGACGAGCTGCGTTGTGGTTAACACTCCCAAGGCAGCCAGAGGAAACACTTTAAAGACTCTGAAAATCTCACTGAAAGCTTTTGGAATTCATCATGACACCTGGGAGACTGCTGCCAAAGACCAAAATTTGTGGCGTACATCATTACGCAAGGATGCAGTCACTTCTGAAGCAACCAGGACTGCAAGAGCTGTCAAGAAAAGGCTGGACAGAAAAACCACTGCAGGAGATCCTCCTGGAATGTCAAGCGTTCTTTGCCCACATTGTCAAAGAACATTTCGAGCCAAAATAGACCTTATCAGCCATCTTAGAACTCACGGCTCCATACTTTCAACCCCACTGGATGAAATGAATGGTCATCATTCTTGATGGACAAATAACAACAACACTTTGGCACATGGCCAATCAGACATCTCTAACAAAAGGTGTCTTATATGAACCCACCACAATAAGCTATGGACAGTATTCATATCTAGGCATTGAAATAGCACCATAGGTTTCAGAGTTTATTATATTAACCAAGCATTTGTGAAATAACAAACATCTCATCTCATCTCATCATGTTCCTCTTGTACCTTGCGGTGTCGAGGTGAAGTATAAACATTGTGAGAGTGCCCGATTATGGGCTTCATGTATCAATATTCCCATGGACTCTGCTATTCCCTCCGTCCAACGTTTACTGGTTGGCCTCTTCCTCTGTTTCCGTCTGGTCTGTACACCATTGCTTGTTATGGTATGCTGTTGAATGGTAACCTACTTGCATGGCCAAACCATTTGATTTGCTGCTTTCGAATAAAATCTAGTGCTGCTGTCACTTTAGTCCTCATTTCTTCATTTCTGATCTTATCTCTTCTTGATACGTTGAGTATTCTTCTCAGGATAACAAACATATCGAACCATAATGCTGGGTCTACTATATTATGAATATTTTTAAAAAAATATATGATTGGTTGGTTCCTTTGTGGTATATGTAATAGACAGAAATATTAATTGTTGGGGAACCCTTGAGCCCACTGACATAATATAAGAAATAAATTAAAGATATTGAGTAGCACTCAAAGCAGTAGGGGAAAGAAGTCAAGATTAATGGACACTAGACAAAATACAAATTGAAAGATGTAGTTTCCAGTAGGTTTGCAGAGTATGGGTATCCACTGTCAAAGGAGAAGTCGGGGGTGGGCAAAGCAGCATGCCCATATAGACATTTAGGGTAACATGAAGCCGAAAGAGCAGGTGGTAGATTGATCTTGAGAACGAACGAACGAACAAACTTTATTTTCAAAGGGTTAAGAATTGGGCACGCAGGCCTGTCTAACATTCTGCCCTTCTATCACTCTCTTTCATACATTATTTCACTCACACATCATTCAAGGCTAACTGAGAACAGCAACAATATAAAAGATATACATTATAAAGGCATGGGGAAAATGCAAAAATCAATACTACACGACTCAGTAATGTTAATGAATGGTGTGGCACTTGTCATTAGCTATGTGGAACATTCTGGTCTACCAAAAGGGGACTGGTTGTTATATTAGCGTTTTATTATTATTATTATTATTATTATTTCTATTATTAAGGGGGAAGATAATCCGTACTGACATAGTGTTTGAATAATTTGCGATTGGTGGTGTCTTTGATTTCTTGTGGAAGATTGTTCCACAGCTGAGCTGCAGAGTATGTAAAGCTAGTTTTGTATAAGTCTATCCTAGGCTTCGGAATGTGTAATATATTTAATCGTTTACTGTGTCTAGCATTATATTTAAACAATGGCCAAAGGTAATTTGGGGCATTCCGATGTGGGATTTTGTGAATTAGTTTGGCCTTATTGAAAAGCAGGCGTTTGCGGAGTGGTAGTTACTGAAGGCGTTTATGCAGGCTAGTATTGAGAGCAGCTTGCAGATAGTTGTTGGTTTTGATGTCAAGTTCGCAATGGTAGAAAAACGATATTTTCATAGAGACAAAGGCTATGGTTACTGAATCAGTACAGTCCATGCCAAGAAGAAAAACAGTGGCAGACTATCTCCTTTACAGATGTCTAGTAAATTATGATCCGACAACTAACACAATTTTGGAACAGTCATAACATTAACAGAAGATGCCTTGTAGAGATAAGGAAACAATCAACATAGCAAAAGTAGCCTTTTTGCCAGATGAAAAACACTCACCAATAAAAAAAACCTCACTAGCAAGAAGAAAATAAGTGTTAAAATGCTGCATAGAACTTTCATTTCTCTACATAAAACTTAAACTGTTGCATGCATGCGAAATATCGATGATAAGATGACAAGTTGAGAAACATCTAATGGAAGTGGAAATGTGGTTTCTGAGGGAATAAGCAAAGAATACTTTGAACAGACAGAAAACAAACAAGACAGTCATTCATGAAAACTGAAAATTAATAAGGGAAAATAGATGTAGACAAACAAAATTGTTTGGCACTTCAGGATGAGAAATAATTTGAAAGCTTTGTGACAACTGGCAAACTTGATGAGAAAAGAATTAGGGGAAAACAAAGTGATAAATACCCGAATGGTTTGGCCACATGGCATAGTCAGTCCAAAAGCACAGACCTGACCCAAGAATCTGGTGATCCTGTGAAGTGTCGAACCATGACTCCTGAAACCTATTAACATAGCATTTGATGTTGATAGTTACTGAGGAGTGGCTGGCCGAGTGGCTAGAATGCCAGATTCTCCTTCACGACATATGGGTTCAAATCCTCGGTAAGGTGTGGAGATTTTTTCTGTCGGAGGCAAAAACTAAACTTTAACCTACACAGTTTGTGGTGACTGCACTAGCCAGATGGCCTTAATTCCTCAGGCTCAAGACCCCCCTGCCATACACTGCAAGGTACTATATTGGCAGTAAATGACAGTTTTTATTTTAATGACAGTTACCACACTGGGATTCAGACCTGTTACCACAAAATGATGACAGCACTTTGCAGTAGGAACAAGTGTACTTCAGCACACAGTTATTTTCTAGAAATATCCCCGGACAGTATTACCAAAAATCAGATAGATTATATTTTAATACAAAGAAGATGGAGATCAAGCATATAACATCTGCAAAAACCCTACGTAGTGCAGACTGTGATACAGATTATCAGTTATTAGAAGCAGATCTGAAATTAAAGCTCAAAAAGCTTACTTGAGGACCAAGGCCACTTCGTTTTGATCTCACAAAAATACCAGATGCATACACTGTACAAGTTAGGAATCATTTTGGGGTCTTGATGTCTGTACAAAAGGAAATGACACCTGATGAACTGGCAGTACAAGCTAGAGATATCTTGATAACTGCAGCCAAAGATTTAATTCCGACCAAGAAAAAGCAACTTAAGCCATGGATTACATCAGACACATTAGAATTAATAAAACAACGAAGGGAACTGAAACAGAAAGGAGGTGAATCCGAAAACAGCAGGATGAAGTATAAATCTTTAACTCGAGAAATAAGAAAGAACACAAGAAAGGACAAAAATCAATATATACAAGAGTATATATACAAGAGTATATATGTATACATACAGAATCTGGACAAATTCTAGAAAGGTGGCAGGAGTATTGCAGTGGAATGTATGATAAGAATGACAGTGAGGATATGAATGAGATACATGAGCCAACAACAGCAGAGACAGAACCTGAACCCTCATTAGATGAAATTGCATGGGCAATAAAGAACCTGAAGAATGGTAAATCACCTGGATGTGATGAGACACCAGCTGAGCTAATTAAAGCTGGAGGAGAAGAAAGCATACAAATCTATCACGCATTATGTAAAAAGATATGGAAATGTGGTATATGGTCAAAAGATTGGGAGAGAACTATCTTCATTCCAATACCAAAAAAGGGCAACCTGAAATTATGCACCAACTATAGAACTGTTGCCCTGATCAGTCATGCAAGTAAAATTCTACTATAAATCATAATGGGAAGACTTCGTAAGAAAATGGAAGAAGAGATTAATGTGGTTCAAGCTGGATTTAGACAAGGAAGAGGAACAAGAGATCACATTCTCAATATGCGTTTAATAATAGAGAAGTCCAGAGAATTTAATGTAAACCTATTTTCATGTTTTGTGGATTATTCAAAGGCATTTGACTGTGTACAACATCAGAAACTTTGGGAAATCATGAGGAATATGGGGCTTTCCACCACATGTAATACAACTCATAAGAATGCTCTATCTAGACCAGCAAGCAGCGGTTAGAATAGATGGCGAGACATCAGATTGGTTTGACATCAAGCAAGGAGTCCGTCAAGGATGTGTGCTGTCTCCCTATTTGTTTAACCTGTACGCCGAAAATATAATGAGAAATGTAAGAGATGATATAAATAGGGAGCTATATGATGCCCTAAATATCGGTGGTCTTGACATACCAGAGATTCGGTATGCTGATAATACATTATTGCTATCCACAACACAGACTGGTATAGAAAACCTAATAGCCTCAACCCAATTGAATAGTGAAAATCACAAACTTTGAACTTGTGTCTTAACATTGCAAAAACAAAGATAATGCATACAGATAAAACCACTATGGAGAAAGAAATATGTTAATGAGGAAAAATTGGAGGTGGTGGAAAATTTTGAACATCTTGGGTCATTGATTACCAACAACGGTGACACAATGAAAGAAATTTAACAACGACTATCAATTGCTCTTCAGAGACTTAAACAACTGAATAAATTATGGAATGGGACAGACAGAACTACAAAAATTAGATTTTTAAGAGCATGCATCTTTCCCATTGCAACATACGCCTGTGAGACCTGGACACTTACTAAACAAGCTGAGCAGCGCATAAATGCCTTTGAATATAAATGTTATAGACGAGTTCTAAGAATATCCTGGGTAAAGAAAAGGACAAATGCATCAATACTTCAAGAGCTGAATATTGAAGAAGGTTGGCTATTAAAAACGATAAAACAAAGAAAATTGAAATATTTTGGTCACTTGAAACGTCGCGAAAGTTTGGAGAGAACAATAATGGAGGGTTATATGCCTGGGAAGAGAGGAAGAGGAAGGCCAAAGAGAAGATGGGTGCAGGATGTGGCGGATGCTCTCCAGATGGGTGTTTCGGACGCAGGACATCTTGCTTATGATCGAGAGGATTTCCGGAAGGTTGTTATGGGAGCGAGGTTCTGCAAAGGACATTCTACTGAATGAATGAATGAATCATTCACCCCATCCCACAACTGTGAAATGGCATAAGTCATATGTAGCCATTGATATAACACCATAGGTTTCAGAAATTTAATTAACCAAGCATAGGTGAAATAATAAACACACTGGGCACAATACTGGGATTTGGTATATTACAGACATTTGAAAAGAGATATGATTATTTGGTGCCTTTCTGGTATACGTAATACACATACATATCAATTGTTGGGAAATGCTGAAGACCACTAAAATAGCATGAGAAATAAATTCACAAGAAGTGGAGATTAGAGGACATCTAGACAGTATAAAAGTTAAAAGCAATTACCATGCTAGGATATGAGCCTTTCATCTCGACATTCTTAAAGAAAGATCTTTTAGGAAAATAATGCTTGCTCTCAAGCTGTAATTACATTTCTCATCATATTCATATCTGATGTTGATACTTGAGAAGTAAATGCTTCTGCTGCTCTCATACAAGAACCAACATTTATCTTGTACTATGTATTACTTTTTTTTGTTTCCTGTGTTCTAATAAGGATTTTATTCTCTTTGAAGGCAATAATATTAGGCAGCTGAGGCTGCGATATTTGGGTCACAAGGAATCAGTGGTCAATCAGGTGCCATCAATTTTAGTGTTGACCCGGTTTACTTCGGGCGGCAACAGTGGAGATGATGTCACAGGGAATGGCGACAAGACAAAGACCCCTACTGCTGGTAGCACTGGTAAAGGAGGTGACAAAGGGAAATCTGGCAAGAAAGGATCCAATCAGCTGTGTTGTCCTAAATGTGGGGACCCGTGTACCCATGTGGAAACCTTCGTGTGTAAGTTAATTTTCTAGTCTGCATTCGTTAATCTGGGATTCTGAGATAAGCAGCAAAATTTTTTCACATTTTCATTTTCTCTACATTCTACTAATATTTTCATCTTTTCATTCTTCTCATCCTGTTCTTAGGCCTTAATGTAGTCACTGGAGGATCTACTCTGTGATTATATGTCGTGTTTTGTGTATGTATTTGTTTGCTGATGAAGGCTAGTTGCTGCAACATCCTCTGTTTTTTGTAATTGTGTTCTGTAAAGCTGCATTACTTTGTGTTATTTTATATTATTTACATGTCCACAGCTTTAATGCGGTTCCACTAAGTTTATTCAATCTTTAATTAATGAAAGCATGAGATATATATATATATATATATATATACATGTTTTCTCTAGTCTGCATTCATTAATAAAAGGATAAGATATAAACATGTTTGCTCTAGTCTGCATTAATTAATTAAATTAAAGGATAAGATATATACATGTTTTCTCTAGTCTGAATTCATTTATTAAAGGATAAGATAAAATTTTTCATAGTAGCTGTTTTGTAAACATTGAATAAATCTGTATATGTACCTTTTTGTAACGTGTGTTATCCAGAATAATTTGACCTCAGAATAAAATAAAAATAAAAAACATGTCGGTCAACAGGTAGGCAATCTCATGGCAGCCTTATTGAATATAAAATGCTAGGCCTTATTTGTACTCATCATCATCATGTGCCGTGCTAAGTGTGGGTAATCGTGGTTCACCATCTCACATGATCATCGGTCTCAAATCAAGTCTCTGTTCTTGTCTCGACTGTGCCATTTGGCCGGGCCATCCAAGTATTCTTTTCTTCTTCTTACATTTTTCCCTTCATGTTTTCAAGTTTATTTCTCTTCATACCATAGCCAACAAATTTTAGCTGTCTATGCCTAGTTTCTCTAATTTATTATCAACGTTAATCTGTTTCTTGAAGGACTGCCTCATCCATTTTTCTGTCCTCGCACATTTTGATTTACTAGTCATGTCATAATAAGATAAGGTGACTAGTTTTCTTCCTGTTTGCCCTTCCTTCCCAGAGAACTTCCAGAACATTCTGAAAATATCCATGAAGTTCCCATAGAACCAGTGCTTTTGTATGGATGTGAAGCGCGGGCAATGAGCAGACAAGCTGAAAAACATCTGATGGCTGTGGAAATGTGGTTTCTGAGGAGAATGCAAAGAATACCATGGACCGACAGAAAAACCAATGACCAAGTCCTACAAGAAACAAGTGAAAATAGTAAACTGATTAGAGAAATTAGACGTAGACAGTCACAATTTTTTGGTCACTTTATGAGAAGAAATAAATTGGAGAACTTGGTGACAACTTGCAAGATCAAGGGGAAGAGAACAAGGGGAGGGCAGAGAAGTAAATACCTGGATGGCTTGACCACATTGTATGGTCAAGACAAGAAAACTGAGCTGATCCACGATTCTGAGGATCGAGTGAGATGGCAAAACATGACCGCCTACGCTTACCGGCATGGCATATGATGATGATGAGTTCCCAAAGCCTTACTGCTTCAGTAAAAAAAAAGTATCTGCCACTACTGGAGATCTGAACTCGACCATTTGTATTGGTAAACAAGCATACCAACTATGCCACCATGACAGTGTGAACTGATAGGGCTTCATATAAACTCAGTCACAACATTATAATGACCAGCTCCCTTCCTCATTGCTCTTCTAACCTGGGAAATTTCTGATACCTGTCTTATGAGGTTAAGTCATATACTGTTGGGAAAAAAAACCATACTGGGTGAGTAGATGTGAAGAGAGAGAGAATTGAATTGAATTGAACTTTATTTTAAAAGGGTTACAAATTGGGAACATAGGCCTGTCTTGCATTCGGCCCTTCCAATCACTCATCTTTCGTTCATCAACAGTGCAGGATTCATTCACATAGGATAAAAAACATTGTAAAATGAATGTTGTAGGCATAAACAAAGCATATTATCATGTTATGTGACACATCCCCTCCCTCCCACACACACATCCCGCATAAACCCACATACACATCACCCACCCATACTCACACATCCCTCCACCCACTCACACATCCCCCCACCAACCCAGACATCTCGCACCCAGCCACACACATGTCCCTCACCCACATCCTCACCCACACACATCTTCAAACCCACTCACACATACCCCAACCCAAACACACTCACCCATACACACGCTCCACCCACCCACATATTCCCCAAACACACACAGATCCCACACCAACCCACACACATTCCTCTCCCACATCACCCACCCATACCCACACATCTTCGCATGCACACACACTTCCCCAAACACATTTTCCCACCCACCCACACATTTCACATCCACCCACACACCTCACCAACCACATATACATCCCCAACCCACATACACATCCCCCCATCCACACACATTCCCCCACTGACACGCACACACACTTCATGCATACACACATCCCCCACACCACCTACAGTGTCCCAGTGCACCCACCCATACACACATCTCCCACCTACCAACACCCATACATCCAACACCCACCAACACTCACACATACCACTACCCACCAACACCCACACAAACACACCAACCCCCACACAAAAACACCAACCCAAACACACATCCCCCTCCCACACATCCCTCACCCACCCACATATTCCCCACCCACACATGCCCCAACCATACACTCATCCCTCCACCCACACACACACATCTCTCTACCCACCCACTTATCTCCGTAACCACCCACACATCCCCCACCAACCAACACCTCCCCCACCCACCCACCCACTCACACATCCTCCACCACCCACCCACTCACACATCCCCCACCCGTAATGTATATATTGCATTGTTTGTATCCTTTCCTTCCACAAATCCATACTGTTCTTCACTAATTTCTATTTTTATTTTCTTTCTTGTTCTTCTCATTATAATTATGAATAGAAGCTTAGTGACATGGTTTATGAGGTTAATTGTACAAAAATGTTCGCATTCAATTGCTCCTGGTCCTTTTGGTATGGCTATAAATACAGATTTCAGCATATCGCTCGGTAAATATCCAGTGCTGTAAATATCATTCAATATTTTGGTTAATATATCTACTCCAAATTCTCCCAATACTTCTAATTCTTCTACTGTGATTTCATCTGGGTCAGCTGTTTTTCCTTTGTTTATATGTTTTATTGCGTCAGCGACTTCTTCTTTTAGAATAGGTGGGCCTTCTAAGTTACTTTCTTCTGTTAATTCTTCCCTTTCTCCATCACATAATTCTCTTATATACTCACTCACCCTCTTCATTACAGCACCTTCCTCCAATAATATCTATCCTGTTTTTGATTTAAAACACTGTGTATTTATTCATATTTTTCTTTCCCGTGAGCTCACTGGTTTGTCTCTGCATATTTTTGGTATCTTTAATGGAATTTAAGTTAATTTTTCTTTGCACTGCTCGTTTAACTAACTTCCTTTTGCCTTCACACATTTTCTTTTATTTCTTGATTTATCTTAGCGTATTCTTGTTTGTCATTTTTACTCTGTTTTCTTTTGTCCACAGCATTAAGATTTCTTCTTTCATACACTTTTTCTTAGCTTTTTGACTTCTCTCGGTAATATTTCTTTGCTAGTTTGATTAATGGAGTCTCTTAACATTTCCCATTGTTCATTTATACTCTGTATTTTAGCTATTGCATTGTACCTATTTTTCAGTCACTCTGTATTGTTCTTGAATTTCTTTGTCTACTTTCAGAACCTCTTTAAGTCTCACGTTCTTAACCATTTTTCCCCTCTCATTAATCTTACTTTTATTGGTCCACATAGTGGTACATGATCACTATTACAGTCAGCACCAGGCATTGTCTTTACATTAATTAAAGCATTTCTAAATCCTTTATTAATTAGTATGTAGTCAATTTGGTGCCGGTCTCCCTGGCCTAGGGGTTAATGTCTTTCTCCGTAATCCCATATATTCTTGTAACGTAACCTGCTTGAGAATCGGTAGCGGTTCTCACCACGTTGGTTACTTACGGGGTATGTGAGCTGGTCACTTAGAAAGCAATGGCAAACTTCCGAGTGTAATCTTGCCAAGAAATCAACAATCAGCTGAAAGATGCTGATATTGACAGCAATGTCCTGTAAAGGATATGCGAACAAACAAAAAAGGCCAATTTGGTTGCATATATTCTTATCAAGGCTGTTCCATGTGTATATGTCTTTTATGGTGTTGAAACCATGTTTCCAATTATCATATCATTGATATTTGCCCATTCTGTTAGTTTCTGTCCTCTTTCATTTCTTGTACTTAAACCATAATTCCCCACTACATCCTCCATTTGTCCCTTTCCTACTTTTGCATTAAAATCTCCCAGTATTATTTTTATTTCTTGTGATCCAGTTTGAGCCATCGCCATTTCTACTTCATCGTAAAAGTGTTGTATTTCTTCATCACTACTGCTTGTTGTTGGTGCATATACTTGTATAATATTTATATCTATTGGTTTGCCTTTGAGTTTGGCCATAATAACTCTATCTGAAATACAGCAGTAACCATTAATTGACTTGGCTGTTTTTTCGTCAAATATTATTCCTAGACCTTTTTTGTGTGAACGCCCTCCAAAATAAATTATTGTGTGGTTGTCAGCTATAATTTTGCACGATCCCTTCATCTCATCTCACTTATGCCTTAGTATATTCATTTTCATGCTATCCATCTCTCTTAGAACATTGTTCAACTTTCCCTGCTCATTTAATGTCCTAACATTCCATGTTCCTACTTTAAATTTATTTATTTTAGTTATGGTTTTGCCATCAGTAGCTGGATGACGGTCTGGTGTCACCTGTGGCTCATGACTGTCCCTGCCGGACGAGGATGCCCTAAGACAGCCATTAACGTCCTTCACTACCTCTGAATTGTGTTATGCCTTCCACACCCACATGGTGGTCTTTTAACTCTGCCTTTGACAGCCATTTCCGACTGTTAGGACAAGTGAGTGACCTGTTCTGCTCAGCTGCAGAGTTGCCCTGCTCTCCTCAGCTGCAGAGATGTCCACTTATTCCGGTGTGTACATGGCCCCTAGGGCTGCGTTAGCCACACAGTGGTGTTTCCCATCCTCTACCACTGGGAGGTGCAGATGGGATTTTCCTTCCTAAAGTTATCATATAACCTTATTTTGCCTTGCATTGGTGTTTTACGAATTTGTATGGGTGCTGGTCTTTCAGAAAGCAATGGCAAACTGCTGAATGCAAACTTGCCAAGATATCACAAACAGCCAAAAATGCTGGGGTTGACTGTGACATCCTGTGAATGATATCCAACTGTTTTGTTTTTTAAATTTGGCCTGTAAAATAGTTTGTTTTTTTTTTAAAACTTTTATTGAGTGTTAAGAAACATTTGCATTTGTATTGTTCGTGTTGTTACAGAGCGTTGCATATGGGAGTGTAGGTGACATATGCGCAAATTTTTACAACATTTGTTTCAACATTTTTACATTTGAAATGAAGGGTAACGAAAAACGAGTAGAAACAAACACCAAGACGGTAGTATACCATTATTTTCCCTCTGCCCCCTTTCACCTGTCAGCTCCAACCCCACCAATACCATCATCACCACTTGGTAATGAGGAAAATGGCAGTAAAACTTGTTAGAACCGACCGGTGAAGGCAGCAGCAGCATCAAAACCAACAGTATCGAAAAGGTGGGGGGGGGGGGGGGGGAGTTGTCAAGGAGTATCCTAGTTTACAATGCAGGAGGGGTAGTTGTTGCATTTGTATTGTTTGTGTTGTTACATGCGTACTGTGTGTTCAGTGTTTGTGTGCGTGTTTTTACAGAGCGTTGCATGTGAGCGTGTAGGTGACATATGCGCAAAAATTACAAATATTTTATACATTTAAACATTTCTCCATTGACATTGTTGTAAGGAAATATTTTAAATCAAAAGCGTGATGGTAGCAGGCTGTTATTATTTCCCTTGCCGCCCCGCTCTCCTGTCAGCTCCAAAAACTCCTACCAAGTACCATTACCCTCGGTGATGATAAACATGGCGGTGCAGAACTGAAACAAAACGGTGAGCGCGGCAGCAGTAATAACAATCACAGTATCAAAAGGTGGGAAAGGGGGATGTGATAGTATACGCGTTTACAAAGCCATATATATTAATAGTGATTACAATGATAATAATGCAAAGTAACAACCAAATACGTAAATAAATATAATAGTGACAAGGAATAACTCTGCCAAGGGTGATAGTGATTGATAGACTCCATGATAATAAATAGTTTTAACATGTGATTCTATGTGCTAAATTGATTATCTTAGGAATGGTGTTTACATGAAATACATCTTATAATAATAATGACAAAGAATAAAAACTACTAAGGGTGATAACAGCAATGCTAATAAACCCAATGATAAAATTTGTTTTGATAATGATCACATTTTCCAAACATGTGATTCCATTTGCTAAAATGATTTTCTTAGAAATGGTGTTAAAATATGGCTGGTACATACAATAACAATTGCATCCTGCACTGTTAATAATATAGTAGGTGTAAAAAGGAGTTGGTTATCTTTTTTTTTCTCCTTGCTTATTTTTTATTTTTTTATTTTTACATATACTTGCAACATGCATGTTCAATAATAGTAGAATTAAAAGGAGTTGGTTATCTTTTTCTCCTTGCTTATTTGTTTCCTTTTGGTCTTATTTGTAAGGGTTCATTCATTTTTTTCCCTTCCTCTTTTTTTTTTTTTTTTTTTTTTTTTTTTAACTTATTGTAGAAAGTAAACAAGCATCAGTATTAGCACACATTTTTACAATCTTTACATCTTTGTTTCCCTTGCCACCCTCTCACCAATTTGGTTCCACTCCATCAATGCCAGTACCCCCCTCTCTGGGCAATGATGGTAAAGGCAGGATAAATATTTGAACCAAACCGGTGTGGGTACCTAGGCAGTAAAATATTTCTATTTTTTTTTTTATTGCCAAGTATATATGTTAGTGAAAGGAAAAAACTGAATGTTATATTGAAGAGAAATAGAAAAATGAGTTAGAAAATTCTCACACATCTAAATCAAAGTCATTATTTCTACAAAATCTGTGAAGATGCTTTAAAATTATTTTCCCCCTTATTTATATGGCATATAACTGTAGCTAATTTCTTTGAAAATTTTATAAAAGATTAAGATAAATACTACCATTATTTAAATTACATAATACTGTCATACTGCTGATAGTAATGTCCCTTGAAATAAACTTATGTTGTTCTGTCCCTTTGCATTATTTTTATTACGTCTTTCTTTTTGTGTCTTTATTTCGTACAAAACTGTTTTTACAAGGTGCATTGCGTGTTTTATTTTAAAGTCACAAAATATAACGACCCCCAGACATTAAATGCATCATGATTCTCTAATTGTTGGTATAATGACTGCCCACTATTTATTACATTACACACATTAATTCCTCACAGACATTAAATACGGTTTCCATTCAGAAGTAGTATATAAATAGAAATTTTAGGTCTACTATTCAAATATTAATTGTTTATTGTCAGAACCTACAAACAAAATTTTCTAGTCATATTGTATGAGTTATTTCTCTTGGAATTATAGGACCATTCATCTGTATTAGATTGTCCCCCTTTAGTTGACAACATTTTCGTCCTCTCAAATTCATGGACACAACTATTTCGTTAGAATGTTCCACTATACGCAAGAAAGCTTATCTTTTTCAATTGTAAGTACGCTTTCAACATGGAAGCCAAGCTAGCGTAGCAGCTAGATGCTCACCTGTCAGCTCGGTGGTAATGAGTTTGAATCTGCAACAGGACGGAATTTTACATCCCTGGCTGATGAAGGCTAATCGTCGCAGCGTCCTCTGTTTTCCCACATTGTGTTCTGTAAAACTGCACCACTTCGTGTTATTTTATATTGTTGACATTGCCACAGCTTTACCGCAGACAAGCTAGGAAACATCTACTGGCAGTAGAAATGAGATTTCCGAGGAAAATGCAAAGAATGCCTTGGATGGACAGATAAACAAATGAGAAAGTTCCTGCAAGGAACATGAAAAATGTAAACTGAATAGAAAAATTAAATGCAGACAGTCTAGTTTTCTGTAAAAAATCATGGTACGATGAGAAATAAACTTGAATACTCAGTGACCACTAGCAAACGTGACGGGAAAAGAGGTTGTGGAAACAAAGAGATATATGCCAGGATGGCTTACCATAATCGAGACAAAAACAAAGACCCTGCCATAGACCCAATAGCAGAATAAAAATGATTATTGTAGTGCAGCATTATCGAGCACATATTTGGCTAAACCTAAACATATGTAGGAGTAGGAAATGTTCTAAAAATGTCAACATAAATCTCAATTTATCTGGAGGGGATAGCGTGATCGCAGTCCACCTTATGAGAACATCACGCACTCGAGACACCCACATTTGGGGTGATCACAGGTGTCAACCCAACCAAAGTGCAACGGAAGGCCCTCAACCTGTGAGCACCATCGTTTTTTCAGTATTTCTTCATTGCTCTGATGTTAGCCATAGATAATTAAAATATGTGGTTGTGCTTTATAGAATCACACTTGATAGTGACATTTTAAAACATACAAGCAATTACTTTTGTATCTTCAGCTTCCACACGATTTGTGAAATGTGAGAAGTGCCACCACTTCTTTGTGGTTTTATCTGAAACTGACTCAAATAAGAGCTTCAAGGAGTTTCGGGAAGAAAAATTCATTCAGAAAAAGAAATCACCGCCACCACCAAGAAAGGTACTGTGAGAAGTTTGCATCTTTGTATAGGAATTTCTGTAGCTATAGTCTGTTTACTTTTGTCTGCCCCAAAATAAAATTCCATATCTCAGTAACCAACTGAGGGAAAATGATGAGATTTAGCATATAACCTTATCATTATGTCGACCCAACAAAAAAATTTTTGTTCTGGAGATTATACAGCAGATTTCAAAGTTTGTTTATGTGCGGTATAAAATTTACAGGTCAGAGATGAAGTGCACATTTTAAAATGTATTACGTCTTCACACAGAAACATTAGCGCTGAATGGTTAATGTTCATGTGGGACATGGGATTGCCCTTATGACAAGTGCCTCGCATAGAGCCTTGTGTCGTCATCCGAACTGGCGGGAAATTACTGTAAAACAAGTTTGTTAGCGAGAAATCACTAGTTTTTCACCAAAACATCAAAGATGCTTTCCATGATTTAAGTTACTTTTGGACTTATCAAAGACATATTCCTTGGGTGGGGGTAAATATAAGACAGCAGGAAAAATTTCATAACGATGCAACAGACAGTTTTCAAAATAATTGACATTGAATGAAGGCATTCATTTCTGGACAGACTACAGTGGTTAGTTTACTTGCTTGCAGGCCAGAGTCTTCAAATCCTTCCTACTTGAAGTGGTCATGATCACATGGATCCGGGATTGACCCTTCCTTGTAAGATAAAAGTAAAGGTAGTCCCATAGCTTGTGCTGTCATTGGAGTGTGAAGTGTTGGGTCTTGACATATTCTAAACCACGACATTTTTCCTTCCCATACATTTCCCTGGACATTCTTAAATTGTCTGATGTTAATTTTTGTGAGGCAAGGTTGATGATAACACAAAGAAAATTGAAATATTTTGGTCATGTGAAACATCATGAAAGTTTGGAGAGAACAATAATGGAGGGGTATATACCAGGAAAGAGAGAAAGAGGAAGGCCAAAGAGAAGATGGGTACAGAATGTGGCAGATGATCTCCAGATTGGTGTATTGGACGTGGGACATCTTGCTTCTGACCAAGAAGTTTTTGGGAAGTTTGTTATGGCAGCGAGGTTTTGCAGAGGACATGATAATGAATTAATTAATGGATGGATGGGTGGGTGGACGGACGGACGGACGGACCCCAGAACTGTACTTGTCTGAACAAAATAATCCTGCCTCTACAGGAATTGAACCCAGATCATTGTATTCACAGGTAGGTGCACTAACTATGACTCCTGTCACAGTATAAATAAGCTAAATAAACAACATTAGTTATATGAATTGTGTAGTTTACAGTTTTTGTTTTCTGTTTCTATTTTTCATTCTTGTCTTCAGATTTATGAGTTTCTAGACCGCTATGTTGTCGGCCAAGACCATGCCAAAAAGGTGCTGTCTGTTGCAGTATACAACCATTATAAGAGAATATACCACAATCTCCCAGCTCCCGGGGGCAGCGGCGCCCAGAAACCAGCTGAAGCTCCTGTAGCTCAGACAGGCCAGCATTACCCTCACACATTCTCACCTAGAGGTAGCCGTGGTGCTTGTAATCGTCACTTTCTTTCAATAATCATATGGCTGTTATAATTTTATGAGCATTTGAAGTCAGTTTTCTAAAGTTTGGAGTAGTTGAAGCATGTGGAAACTAATTTTGCTGCTATTTTATTAGATGTTGAGAAAATAACTTCCCTTCTCGGTCATGTGATGAGAAGAGAGGCATAGGAGAACATCGTGACAACTGGAAAGATCGAGGGGAAGAGAGGCAGAGGCAGACCAAGAGAAATGATGCTGGATGGATTGAGACAGTAGCATGGAAAAATATCAGCAGAGTTGATCCAGAACACCAAAGACCGAGATCTGTGGAGAGACATGAACTCCTATGCCAGCTGGCAGGGCATTTGATGATGATGACTTATGGACTCTGTGTGTGTGTGTGCGTGCCTGCCTGCCTGCCTGCCTGTCTCTCTCTCTCTCTCTCTCTCTCTCTCTCTCTCTCTCTCTCTCTCTCTCTCTCTCTCTCTCTCTCTCTCTCTCTCTCTCTCTCTCTCTCTCTCTCTCTCTCTCTCTCAAAAAGAAACATGTTTTCTTTGAATCCCCATCAAGATGGCAATTACAAACAAATGTATCTGGGCTACTATGTCATAATATCCTAGATTGAGTTCCAGAGATCTGGGAAGTAAAAGTGGCTAGCATGATATTGACCACATCCCCCATCCAGTGCCACGTGGTCTGTAAAAGATATGTAGCAAGCACCATATACCCACCATTGCTCAAGGCATGGAAAAGGGTCCTTTACCTTCTTTTCCCCTCAGATCAATGACTGAAAATTCAAAGGATATATGACCTACGGAAACTAACAGTAAAGCACGCACAACAATATTAAAAATAAATGAACTTTGCCTAGTAGCATTTTTCTAGCATTAAACCCCAAATCTTGGTTTATATGAATAACAGGAAAAAGTCGTAAAGACAAAGGCAGACAAGACAAACTGAAATGTAAAGGAACAGAAAATAAATAGGAAGGAATTTAACTGCCAAACAAAAATTGGGTCCTGACCAAACAGGAATTCATGGCAGAAAATTGGAAGTAGGGGTATGTCACAATAATGATTTTAAAATGGTTAAAATGGTAGCAGATATATGTATTATATATCAAATTAAAGGGGATTGCACAGGGAACATGACTGTGTTAATAATTAATTGATAGGTTAGAAATATTATGACAATAATGAGAGGTTTAGTAATAACAATTGAAATTAAACAGGTAACAATTATTTTAAAATTTCACTTACCAAGGCGTTATTTATAATCCACTGCAGCTAATCCAGTTAAATTTGCTGAATAGTGTTACACACACCACTTTTGTTCAATAATATCACAAGAACTGCAACACAACACCAATAAAACATAATTAAAACATAATATTTTAAGCACATAATTTTCACACAAAATGGAAAATGTCAGTGACACACCACTCAGATTGTACTAATAAGAAGAATATAAACACTATATTTAGTTATGATTATTATTCTTTTAAATTTAATTATTTAAATACTCCTTAAATACTTTGTGATAGGCAAAACAAATTTAGGGGCATAAATGTGGCCCATTAGCGCATTCATAATTCGATACGTGCCATCATATTATGACATATTATGATGAACTTTCGCTTTCAGTGTCGTTTTCCATTACTACGAAATAATCTAACTGACTAAATGAATACTGCACGTGGTTTCAGTTTTAGAATCTTTCACAAAGTATTTGAAATCACTATAACTATAATATAAAATTGTTTAAAACGGTAATTTTATTAAAATATATGAGATCCAAAACCAGAAGGTGTTGTCATTTCAAAGTTCAAATGAAAACAATCATTTCGAATCAAGAATCAAGTGCTTTCTAAGAACAAATATGGTTGCCAGCGGCCTGTTTCAAACTGCGAAATATTTCTGTCTCAATTTTAAGTTACCGAAGTTAACTAAAAATTGCGGAAACATAAGAAATGGGACAAATAAACCACTGTTTATACTGCACCGTTTTTGTGGCACAGGGGCGTCGAAATCGGTCTACTGTGCCGATGTATCGGCCCGTGGCAGAGAATCAGTTAAACAGAGGCCATAAACAATAGGTGGTGCATTGTGTAATCTGTTGTTTATGGTAGCTATGTTTAAATTCACTTAGGGAGGAACAGTCTAAAATATGCCCACAAATCAAAGCCCCTGAATACTAAGATGAGAAAGAAACCACAGAGATATAGTTTCTCACTGAATGCTAAGAAGAGAAGGAAACCACAGAGATGTAGTTTCTCACTGAATGCTACTATGAGAAATAACTACAGAGACGTAGTATCTCACTGAATGCTAAGATGCGAAAGAAACCAGAGATGTAGTTTCTCACTGAATGTTAAGATGAGAAAGAAACAAAAGAGATGTAGTTTCTCACTGAATGCTACGATGAGAAAGAAACCACAGAGATGTAGTTTCTCACTGAATGCTAAGAATCTCATGGATGGCTACAAACATCAATACCCGAGTTCTACAGTTGAAAAATTCACAAAGACAAATTATTACCCACATAAGGATAAGACAGTTATTATTTTTGGGTCCTATTTTGAGAAGAGAGGGTCAGGATAACATCGTGATAACAGGAAAAATCAGTGGTGTTAGAGACAGAGGGCAATAATGGGATGATATACTGGATGAGTGACTGTGTGGCATGGAAGGCAGTCAGTGGTTGAACTTATTGCAAACACAGAAACATATAGTTGTAAAGGGATAAGACTTCCCTTTCACCCATCATGGCACATGATGATTATAATAATATATCAGAGTCATATGAGTCTGTGATAGAAAGCATGCACAAAGTGGAGAATTCTGAGTTATCACATCTAATTGCTACCATCATCATCATCATCATCTTCATCTTCATCATCATCATCATGTACCCTGCCAGCTGGTCTAGGCACTCAATCAATCTTCACAGATCTTGGCCTTTTGTGTTCTGGATCAGCTGTAATGATGAAATTCCTCCATGCCTCAGTCCTAGTCCATCCAGCATCATTTCTCTTGGTCTGTCGCAGCCTCATCTACCACTGATCTTCCCAGTCATCACAATGTTTTTAAAGCCTCTCTTCACATTATGTGGCGAAAGAAAATTGTTTGCCACCTTCTTGTAATGTTTTACTGACTCTACAGTGCGTTCACAAATGTTATCCCCCATGTAAAAATCCATAACTCATTAACCAACTTAGGGAAAATAATGAGATTTAGCATATAACCTTATCATTATGTACACCCAACAAAAAACGTTTGTTCTGGAGATTGTACAGCAGATATCAATGTTTGTTTATCTGCAGTATATAATTTACAGGTCAGATTGAAGTGCATATTATGAAATGTATTACATCTTCACATGGAAACATTAGTGCTCAATAACGAATATTCTCTGTGGTGCACATCACATAGTGGAACAGAAGTGTTCAGAGGTGACGTCAATAATTCTACCTATGGGTGTTTTCATAAAACATTATTATGTAATATCTTACATTGTACCCAGTTCCATATGAATATGCTGTGCGTTGTTAGCCAAATTGATGTGCATTACTGTGAAACAAGTTTGTTAGCACAAATTCAATACATTTTCGCCAAAACATCAAAGAAATTTTGCCGCTTTCCATGATTTCAGTTGCCTTTGGACCTATCAAAGACATATTCCTTGAGTGGGAGTAAATATAAGACGACAGGAACAATTTTATAACTATGCAACAATTACTTTTCAAACAAATTTAACGTGATTGAGGGCAAACATTTGTGAATACACTCTTGCCTTTTCCGGGCATTCACAGTTAGCAACTTTGGCAGTCCAAGCATGCATTTCAGAAATCACATCTCAAATGCCTCCAAGCTCTTCCTAATCTGTTCACAGTCCAAGATTCACTGCCAAACAGTAGAATTCAGGTTCTATATGACATTTCAGTATTCTCTTTCTGATTTTCTTTCATCATGTGTGTTATAATTAAGGCTGTAACACATAAACATGTATTCTGTAGACATACTACAAATTGCCGTAACAGGACCACTAGGCCCTGGCATTAGCAGTCAGCAGTCACAGACAAACACCTCAGGAGATGAATCTTCCAGGAAGTCAGATGTCTTGGAATCTGGAGTACATGAGTTACAGCTGGAGAAAAGCAACATCCTTATGCTGGGCCCCACAGGATCAGGTTAGTGTTGGTACTTCTGTAGAAAAGAAAGCTGTCATTGCAATATGTAGTTGCTATTACTAGGGTTTGCCAAGAGAGTTTAACAGGCTGAGGTTTAAAAGACTGGTTGCTCTGTCTGTTGTGAGGTGTATAAACCAGATTTTTTTATGCCTTCGTCTTCTTTGTTTCTCTTTTGACGGGAGTGAGTGACACCTAGTTTTATACCTGAAGGGTCAGTGTGTGTTTTCTTTTAATGGTAAGAATTTGTATAAGGTTTCCTTGACAGATTCCTTCCAAGCTTTTCAGGTTCTATCTACTCATAGGTAAGCAGTCTTTTCTAACAACTTTGTCAGGGCTGTGGCCTTATGGGCCTACTCTTTGCAATTTCTATCTGTCGTGAAATTTTTAATCTGCACTCACTTGCACGCAGGACCTTTTGTTTTGTTCCATTATCCAAGAAGGCTAGTTGTCTGATTTCACTACATAGATAGGAAGATGTGTGGTATCATAAGCTAGCAATGGTTCTTGTGATAATGCTCAGCCTAATGCTGAGATCGAACCATGTATCTTTTGCGCAACAGCTTGTTTGTCTGACTATGTTAAACACAAGTAAATATAGTTTTAAAAATGTAGTAACATAAAAGATCAAGGAATGTATTTTTCAAATTTTTTTATTTGTATGTCTGTTTAATAAGAAAATATCCAATGAGTTTCTGCTTCCTAATAATTGCTTATTTCTTCTTGTTTCTGTTTTCATTAATTACTGTAATTTTTATTGAAATGAAGGTTATTAAATAATTTATAGACATGATGTTTATTTTCATTTAACAAGGTAAGACCCTTCTTGCACAGACTCTGGCCAGATGCTTGGATGTTCCATTTGCCATATGTGACTGCACAACCCTCACTCAGGCTGGTTACGTGGGAGAAGACATCGAGAGTGTTATAGCCAAGCTCCTGCAGGATGCCAACTACAACATAGACAAGGCTCAGCAAGGTACTGTTAGCGTGTTGTGTGCTGCGTTATGATCCCTCTGGCAGGCTGAGTTTAAACTCTTAAGTCCGATGCATTGACCTTCTGGTCACCTGACCACTGAAAAAAAGCTGGGTTCTGTCAAAGTGAAGTTGAGGTTGATTTTATCCTGACCTGGTAGCAAAAGAACAAGTCCACAGGAACTGTTGTAGTGTGCTCCCTTCCCTGTCCAAGCTCGGAAACCAGCGCGGTGTGCAAGACTGGTACTGGAACTTTATATCTGCTGAGAGGCATATTAGATATAACCAGGTTAGGATTCAGCACAGCACTTATTGACAGACTGGGATTAGACGTAAGTTAGTCATGTTTCCTCCACAGACTTTAGGCATTTCATTGCCAACAGACTGCGACCCAGTGTCCAGAGGAAACTGTTAGCTATAGTTGTACTTTATACCTATAGCTAATAATTAAGCTAACCAATTTTCTTATGATTTTGTACATTGAATATAGATTAACAAGGTTTTCAGCACTGATTTCTGCATGTTGGCAGATTTCTTTTAGTTTTGCATGTGAGAGTCATAATTTTGCAGTCACTTATGTTGATGTTTATTCAAGTCGTGACCCATTGCAACCAGTTTGAACATACATTTCTGTCAGACTTGCTTTGCCTTGTCTTTGACTTCTCCAAGTTTACCTGCAAAGCTGCAAGTTTCTGTCTCCCTTAGTCTAGCTCCCTGCTTTTGGCCTGTCTAACTCTCACAAGCTATGCTAACACTAGTGTAGTACTTGGGACCATTAAGATGCATAAAATCCTCTACCATGGTAAGACTCGGTCATGAAGTACTTGTTGCTTTTTTTTGCTTGTTTTAGGTTTTCTTGTATTCATTTCCAGTCTTCATTTTCATTGTGAGGGTTACAAAAGATATTTAGATTCTCCTTTTGTTTGCTTGAAATTTGTCTCCAACTGCAATGTTGTCTCTTGTGTGAATTTAATTGTCTTTTTTGGTTTACTCAGTGGTCCTTAGAGTTTATCTTCCACTGTTGTTTCTCCACTACTAGATATTTAGATATTTATGGTGATACTTGATGGTTTTTTTTTCCAGGTGTGATGACTTTTCTTATTTTTCTGATTGTTGATCTGAAATCTCTTTCCATTCAGCTTTGATCTTTTTTAGCACAAATAAATAAAGAGAATTGATGTATGCAAGAAATATGGCAAAATGTCTTAAACAAATGCTGCATGTTGTTTTCTCATACTTATCAATCGTGAAACTTTTCTTAGTCATCCCATAATTTACACACTTTACACATGTAAAATATTTTGCTTTTATTCAAAGGGATATTCAACAAATCAAAACTTTTTAATGTTTCTCTCACCATGGCAACTATTTCATAATCGGGCAGTGTTAACATTTGCTCATAATATAGGTAAACATTTGACTTATTGCAATTTGGAAACATTTTTCAATTTATAAATGCCAACTTACTTGAGCAGTCTGAAAATGTGTATAACCTTGAGGGTCTTAGAGGGAACCAAAGATTAACTACACTAACTGACCATATATGTCATAAGAGGTGACCAAGGAGGGTTGGCATGAGACTGGCTACTTGAGGTGACCAAGGAGGGTTGGCATGAGACTGGCTACTTGATCCCCTAGAAGCTTAAGCTGTGAAAATCCAACCAAATTTGGACAGGTTGGCAAAGGGCATGGCTTGAGTTGGTTGAGGGCCTATACTTCATTGGGAAAGGCACAAGAAGATGCTCGTGAGGTTTCCAAGTGATGTGTGTAAGATTTGATGCTAATTACCTACAGTCATGTTGGGAATAGCTGTGACTCTCTTATAGCCCCATAGTGTACAGTTTGAGTTCTCGAAGGCTTCAATACATTGCAGACTATGGCTAATCCTCTGTTCGTTAGCCAGACTTCTGTCTCTTTTGATACGCCATGTGGGGGTGAAGGGAGGCCTTAGTCAGTTTAAGCCCTGACCCTGACACATCAGCACCCTTGCATCTTTTCAATGAAGTAAAGTGACCTTCCTGACATGATGTTTATTCTGAAATATTTGGGAAATGTTGCAGCACATGGTTGAGGGGTTCAATGCCTGCGTCACACACCATGGGACATTTGGTCTATTCTGCAGTAAGGCAAGGAGATTTTGTCTTTCTGAATGTGAAATACCAGTTCCTAGCTATTCACTGGTCAACTACTTAGAGCAAGCAGTCTTTATTCCTCAGCTTGGACAGTTGTCTTAGTAGATACCAGTAGTAAAGTAAAAAAAAAGTAAGGGACAATTTTACACACTTTGATATGTTATATTTGGTATACGGGGGCTATCCTCATGATCAGTTGGCACTTGGTGAGTGATATTGTCAATATCGTTATGGCTGCCTTTACTCCCAGAACATTTCCTAGTGTAGGCTACGTCAATTAAAAATTTAAAAAAAAAAAAAACACCTCTCTGGTATTAGATAGAACACATGACAACCGGGCTGGCATGCCAACATGCCATCAGTTACGCTACCAAGGCTACCTGGACACCAGCAATGGTATGCTGTCATTGTAGTTGTTTAGTTTCTAGGGGAAGTGGTATTAGACATATTTAATGTCCCAAAGCCGGCTTCGTGGCTTAGAGGTTATGACTTTTCTCCGTAATCTCGTATACTCTCGTCAGGTAACGTGATGACGGTTCAAATCAGCAGTGGTTCGAATCGCATCGGTAACTTACGGGGTATGTGAGCCGGCCGCTCAGAAAGCAATGGCAAACTACTGAGCGTAATCTTGCCAAGAGATCAACATACAGCTGAAAGATGCTGGTGTTGACAGCTAAGTCCTGTAAAAAGGATATGCTTAAAAAAAAAAAAAAAAAAAAAAAAAAAAATGTCCCAAAGGCACATAAGTTTGTGGTCTGATCAGTGGCATGTCTGGTACTCAGTTTATGAGGATGGCTTGACCTGGAAAAAAATCTCTTACTAGTCACCTTAACAGAAAAATAAATTAACAAGCATTGATTGGAACTTATCTAGCAATCTGTCTGTCCATCCTTTCATCATTCTGTCTGTCTATCTTTTAATCTATGTATCTCCCTGTCTGTCTATCATAACGGCAATTGACCCTTTGCTGGTGCCTGCCAGGAAGGTTTTCCCGAGCTGTGGAAGAAAGGCCATTTTCCTCAGCAGTCAACAGATGAATAGAACACACATACTACAATGTGCAAAGGGTAGGCTTACCAACCCATCAGCCGTATGCTCTTCATAGGAAGTAAGAAGATAAGTCTTTGAGAATGCAGCAAACAGACAATGATTACTTCTATTCTTCTCTGTTGTCCAGCATGACATCTCAAGTTTACTTCTTTTCTTTTTTTAAGACTGTTCATTGTTATCTATAATTTATTTATTGAACTCAAATTATAAGCTTGTTATATCTATCATCATCATCAAGTGCCTTGCCAGCTGGCATTGGCATTAATGTCTCTCCACAGATCTCAGTCTTTGGTGTTCTGGATCAACTCTGCTGCTGATATTCTTCCATGCCACTGTCTCAATCCATCCAGCATCATTTCTCTTATGAAAAGTAAACTCCTGTGTGTAATTGTCCAGTGTTAATGATGTATACAAACACATTCTCTACCAGGTATTGTGTTCTTAGACGAGGTTGACAAAATTGGCTCAGTTCCTGGCATTCACCAGCTTCGAGATGTGGGGGGTGAAGGGGTGCAGCAGGGCATGCTGAAAATGTTGGAGGGAACCATTGTTAATGTGCCTGAGAGGAACTCCCGGAAACTTCGAGGAGAAACTGTGCAGGTTGACACAACCAATATCCTCTTTGTGGCATCTGGGGCTTTCAATGGACTGGATCGTATTATCAGCCGCAGAAAAAACGAAAAAGTATGTTCCATTGTGCCTGTGTTCAGCTGTTTCTTTCTGTTGTTGAGAAAGACTGGTGTACTTGTTTGGGCATATGTAAACATACACATACATACAGACTGCCAAGGAATACAATAAGTAATTTTTACTGTCTACAGAGGCTTAGCATTTCCAAACTCTTGAATACAAATGTTACAGAAAACCACTTTACATTTTATAATCCCATCATTATAAAGTGCCCTGCCAATGGGCATAGATGATTATAAAATGGGGGGTGGAGGTGGAGGGGTGGGGGTTAAAAAGGCAAGATCAGCTTCATGTCACTTGCTTCGATCCCATGAAGCCTGGTCTGTATCCACAGTAAAATGTCACTCAGAGCCAGGACTCTGTAGCTCCGGTGATGACCCCCAGGGGTATCTGTAAAAGCTGCACTCAATAACCGAATGACAGTCTGAAAACATACCCACTACCTTCTGAATACAAGACAGACAACAGCAGCACTTCACCACAGAAAGGACCCCTTAGGTGATCATGTCACTGCTCAGCCTGCATATGTCCACTGCACTGTGTATCAGTTCATGTGCTGGTATCCTTCCATGGCATGATACCAGACTGTTCAAAATCTTATCTCTTTGCCTTTCTGTATCTCTTTGCCATTTGTTGTCTGTTGTCTAGCTCCAGATAAATGATGTCTGTTTTCCTAATCCACACTTGCTGGTAAGTGTGTGGAGAAAGGGCAGTCGAAGCTTGTGTTTTAAGGTCAGACGTGTTGCCTTCGTTGCGTTGTATCAATATTTGTTTAGAGTAGCCTTGATGTTGTCTGTCCATCATTTTCTTGGTCTTCCTCTGGCTATTTCTCCAAATCTTCTTGGTATGCTCTTAATGGTAGTTGATCAGGTTTCATTCTTATAAGATGTCTAAATAAATATATTTGTTGTCTCTCATTATATATAATCCATGAATTCCTCAAGATGAAGAACATTTTATGACACATGTTTTTGTATGTGACATGAGGAAGAGAGTTCTCAGTAGTGTGTATGTATGTATGTATGCATGCACATATGCACATGCGCGCACGCACACACACACACACACACGTGTGCACACACACACACACACATGCGTGCACACATACACATGCCATCTCTTCTAGAGTTGTTTCCCTTGGATCTGCAGAAAAGAAAGTGTTTCTATATTGTTGTTCATTATCTATTAGAGCAACATCATCCCTTATTGTTGCTTTTGCAGTTGCATAATTGACACATAAATAGAGCATAAAACATACCCGTAAGATTGTTTATTGCCAAATGTTTTCATGTCGTCATATATATATATATATATATATATATATATATATATATATATATATATATATATATATATATATATATATATATATATATATATATGTTTTTAAAAATGTTTCCATTATAGTTCTGTTATATTTTCTTTCAAAGCAATTTTACTTATAGTTTCAGAACTATAGAATTAGTTATGATTTTTTAAAATGTTTCTCAGGCACCTTGTATTGTACTGTAATAAGTTAAAGTTACTTGTGCACACCAATTTTTTTATTCATTTACTTATTGTGTTTACTTAATTAATTATTATCACATATTGTTATTCAGTACCTTGGATTTGGCACAAGAAGACCTACAGGTGAAGGCCGGCGAGCTGCGTCTGAAGCTGACGTCAAGAGCCAGACAGATAGTTCTGATACTGTACAAAATAATGAAGAAAAGGATGTTCTCTTGAGGCAGGTCAGTGGGCATAACCCCTGTTGAACATCTTTCCCTCGCGGGTGATCTATTCCAAAATCAACCTCAGATTGGCTGATACAAATCTAAGCAAATTAACAATAACATCTAAATACATACAAAAGTTAGTTACATCACTGTATTACTTTTTCACAGAGTCACCACCTAAATTTAGGCACCTGTCATACCGTGGCATGAGTTCTGTAACCTCTCGTCAAGGAATGGTGCTGCCAAGGTACTTAGCCAGTTGTTGACTCCATCCATGAACTCCTCGGCAATGTCAAAGCGCTGGGTAGCCGGCCAGACCTTGATCTTGCCGAAAAGATGATAATTGCATGGTGTCAAGTCCATGCTGTAATGAGGGTGGTTGAAAATTTCCCAATTAAACTGCTCAAGTAAAGCCCCCATGAGAGCAGCAGTGTGGAGCCGCATGTTGTTGTGCAAGATAATGATGCCACTGGTGAGCATTCCGCGCCTTTTGTTTTTGATCGATCGATGCAGCTTTTTCAATGTTTCACAATAAACTTCTGATATTCTGGTCCCTGGTGTTATGAATTCCATCAAAATGCCCAGAACACTGTAACCATCATTTTTCATTGCGAAAATGATTGCTTGAATTTTTAGGACTTGTTTGGAGAATAAGAATGCTTTCATTGTTTTGACTGTTATTTTGTATCTGCATTCACAAAGTGAACCCATGTCTCGTTCCAAGTCACTATTCTGTTGAGAAATGCATCCATCCCCCTCTTCCCAGTAGTGCAGAAGGAACGTCAAAGCTGTACCCATTCTTTGAGCTTTGTACGAGGGTAAGTTAATAAAAAGAAAAATAACTACATATGATAACAACATGAAACCAGTTTATTTTTATACATACATTTTTCCTTTATTTCTCAACATAATTTCCACTAACATTGATGCACTTATCCCATCATTTTATCAGTCTTCCCAAACCAGCTGCAAAGAACTGCATGCTTTGTTTTCATTTACCGGCCATCCCACAGAACTGTGTGACTTACTTATTGACTCGCCCTCGTAACGTTTTCTACCCAGCTATGCACCGCTTTACGGGATAAACATGTGTCAGCATAAACACTGACAACCCACCTTGGTGGGAGACATTTTATGAATGGCGCCGAAGTTGAATGTGAAGTGAAAACGTGGTTTAGAAAACGGAGCACACATTTCTATGCAGCCGGTTTGGGAGGATTGATAAAACGATGCGATAAGTACATCAATGTTGGTGGAAATTATGTTTAAAAATAAAGGGACAATGTATGTATACAAATAAACTGGTTTCATGTTGTTATCGTATTTAGTTATTTTTCTACAGCCATTTGTGACTTACTTATTAACTTACCCTTGTAAATGTCAGTCACTTGCTTTGGTACCCATCGTGAACAGAATATGTGGTAACCTAACCTCATTGTGACAATTCGAAACAGACTAGTCCTAGAAATGTGTGGAAATTCTGTAGAAAGATCTGAAATTGTGAACCGGTGCTTTTCCACTATGACTTGGTCAACTTTTTGAATGAGCTCATCTGTAAAACATGAATTTCGTCCTTGTCCACCCTCGTCATGCACATCTTTACATCCATCTCTAAATTTCCTGCACCAATCCCTCACAGAACTGTTACTCATAACGTTGTCACCGTACACATGACCAATCAACGATGAATCTCGGCCGCATTTTGACCTGCTTGAAGAAAGTTAATCACACCACGAATTTCACAGCTGGCAGGAAAGGCAATAACAGTGTCCATGTTTATTCTTTAACGATTCGTGAACCACTGAACAAACATTACCGTAGGTTGATGTGTAGTGAGCTAAAGACTACCGAATGATGCAAGCAAGTACGGTGTCGCTATGGCAACCGGTTTATTTTTACCAGCCATTCGGCAGTTGATTTTGGAATAGCCCTCATATGTCATGTGCGGAACGGATGTAGCTCGTACATAAAAGTGAAAGACCCTTTTACTCGCCTGAAGATGTATTGGGCATATGGTGCTAGACACATTTTGATAATTGGCACTTAGTGGGTAAAGTGGTAAGAGAGAATGGATATATCTAATACACACACACCAGGGCGCCGCAGTGACTTTCACACTTGTCTGCCAGACGGGTGGTCTTGTGATTTAATCTTCATCGAGGCAGATTGAAAAAAACTGCCTGGGCTGGGAAGTAACAGTGGCTGGCTTAACATTGATTTCAAAATTCATAAAATGCCGAGTGTAAAAGTATATTGCTAGCACCATATAGCCAATACGCCTCTAGGGTTGTTAAAGGATTCTGTACTTGTGCTTACTTTTATATATAAATCAGTTTCACAATTTTCTAGAGCAAACCTAATCAAATGCTACAGATTCTTGATGGTTGACATACTTCCAGAAAGTTACAGGACTTAATTATGTATGATAGCTAGACATTTTATTGCACATTTTTGTTTTCTTTTAAACTATGTTTGTTCCTGATTTGAGGTGCAAAAGGGAGTAAGACAGGGCTGCATTCTCTCTCAGTACCTATTCAACATATATGCAGAAAAGGTGATGAGAAATGTTAGAAATGATGAGGCCAGAGACAATTTTGATTCATTTGGAAATGGTGGAAATCAAATCCCAGATGACACTCTCAAATAGTGTTAAAGGATTAGAAGAGCTGATCCTGCCTGTGAGGAGACACAGTGAAAGTAACAACCTGATTCTGAACTTGGGCAAAACAAAAATCATGTCTACGGACAAAACCACATTCCAACTAAAGATGACAACAATTGAAGAAGAAATTGAAAATATCACAAACTTGTAGTATCTTCTCCATAATCAACACAGTGGAGACTGTTCAGAAGAAACTAGATGCAGGCTGGCCACAGCACTGCAGAAATTAAACAGAATTCACAACCTATGGCACAACACCAGCAAACAAGTTACAGTAACATTTGTTTAGGACATGCATCTTTTCTGTGGCAACATATGGATTTGAGTCGTGTACAATTTCACAATCACTAAAGACTAAAATTGGGGCTTTTGAGCTCAAATGCTGCAGAAAAGTTCTTAGAATATCATGGACCAAGGAGAAGAAAATTACTGAAATTCCACAAGATCTGAACATTGAAGAAAACTGGCTCATAAACAGTATCATTTCTCAGACACTGAAATATTTTGACCGTATTAAATGTCACAGTGGTTTGGAAAGAACAGTGATGGAAGGCATGATTCCTGGTAGAAGAGACTAGGGTCAACCAGCAGGAAGATGGACACAGGACATTGCAGACACCTTTGGCACGAGGGTGCGTGAGGTGGGAGAAAGGGCAATAGATTGAGAGGATTTTCAATGCACCGTGATGAGAGTGGTGTTCTGCAAATGCCCTGCTACATGATGATTTCTTCCTTGTTGCTAACAAGCAAATAATTCCACATAGTTAATAATTCACTAGATGTTGCTGCATGTGTGTTTATCCACTGACATATGGTGTGGATGCAATAAGCTGTTTTTCCTTTCTGAAATATGGTGTGGATACTATAAATTGTTTTTCCTTTCTGAAATACGCATGAATGCTATAAGTTGGTTGTCTTTTCTTAAATCTGGTGTGGGATGCCCTAAGATGTTTTTCCTTTCTGAAATGTGGTGTGGGATGCTATAAGTTGTTTTTCCTTTCTGAAATATGGTGTTGATGCTTTAAGTTGTTTTTGCTTTCAGAAATATGGTGTGGGATGCTATAAGTTGTTTTTCCTTTCTGAAATATGGTGTTGATGCTTTAAGTTGTTTTTGCTTTCAGAAATATGGTGTGGGATGCTATAAGTTGTTTTTCCTTTCTGAAATACGCATGAATGCTTTAAGTTGTTTTTCCTTTCTGAAATATGGTGTTGATGCTTTAAGTTGTTTTTGCTTTCAGAAATATGGTGTGGGATGCTATAAGTTGTTTTTCCTTTCTGAAATACGCATGAATGCTTTAAGTTGTTTTTCCTTTCTGAAATATGGTGTTGATGCTTTAAGTTGTTTTTCCTTTCAGAAATATGGTGTGGGATGCTATAAGTTGTTTTTCCTTTCTGAAATATGGTGTGGGATGCTATAAGTTGTTTTTCCTTTCTGAAATACGCATGAATGCTTTAATTTGTTTTTCCTTTCTGAAATGTGGTGTGGGATGCTATAAGTTGTTTTTCCTTTCTGAAATATGGTGTTGGATGCTATAAGTTGTTTTTCCTTTCTGAAATATGGTGTGGATGCTTTTTTGCTTTCAGAAATATGGTGTGGGATACTATAAGTTGTTTTTCCTTTCTCACATATGTTTTGGATGCTATAAGTAGTTTTTCCTTTCTGAAATATAGTGTGGATGCTATGTTATTTTGTTTAATTAGAAATGTGTTACAGGTGCTAACAGTTTTTCTATTTTGGAATGTGTTTTGCATGCTGCAAGTTGTTTTTTCCTGTTTTGAAATATAGTGTAAATACAAGTTGTTTATCAGTTCTGAAATATGATATGGATGCTACTTGTTATTTTTCCTTGTAGTTTAATACTAAATGTGCTAATTTGTCTTGAAGGTTGAAGCTCGAGACCTCATAGAATTTGGAATGATTCCAGAATTTGTTGGCCGATTGCCAGTAGTAGTTCCATTCCATAGCCTGACTGAAGATATGTTGGTGAAGATTCTGGTGGAGCCTCGTAATGCCCTTGTGCCACAGTACCAAGCTCTGTTTGGGATGGACAAGGTGAGTTGGTTGGTTGTTTAGTGAATCCTCTGCACGGCTGAGGATTTAACTCTTAGGTCTGATACATTGATATTCAGGTTGTTTGAGTCCTGAAAAGTGCTCACGTCTATCGGAATGAGGTTGGCACATAGGTTTTCCTCTCAAATGCCATATCTGTGGGGACTTTGTTGTAGAGCTCTACTTTCTCTTTCCAAGCACACAAATTAGCATGTGTGCTTTTGCTGGACATTACAAGGGTAAGTTAATAAGTAAATCACAAATGGCTGTATAAAAATAACTAAATATGATAACAACTTAAAATCAGTTTATTTTTATACATATTTTGTCCCTTTATTTCCCAACATAATTTCCACCAACATTGATGCACTTATCCCATCGTTTTATCAGTCCTCCCAAGCTGGCTGCATAGAACTGCGTGCTTTGTTTTCATTTACCGGCCATCCCACAGAACTGTGTGACTTACTTATTGACTCGCTCTCGTACCTTTTTCTACCCAGCTATGCACCACTTTACGGGACAAACATTTGTCAGCATAAACACTGACAACCCACCTTGGCGGGAGACATTTCACAAATGACGCCGAAGTTGAATGTGAAGTGAAAATGTGATTTAGAAAACTGAGCACGCAGTTCTATGCGGCCGGTTTGGGAGGACTGATAAAACGATGGGATAAGTGCATCAATGTTGGTGGAAATTATGTTGGGAAATAAAGGGACAAAATATGTATAAAAATAAACTGATTTTAAGTTGTTATCATATTTAGTTATTTTTATACAGCCATTTGTGACTTACTTATTAACTTACCCTCGTACATCTGTGAAAGGACATTATGATGTAGTAGGTCATGATTCAGCACAGTACATATAGGCTAGATGAGATTAGGCCAAAGTTGATCATGTTTCCTGAACGTATTTTAAGTATTTCATTGTCAGCACAGTGTGGTCATTGTCACGAGTGCGGTCAGACAAGGGTTTGCAGCTCTTGTTTACTACTGGAGGGAAAGACTGGCATCCCTTCCTGTGTACACTCAGTCCTATCAAACTGTAATGGTCCTAATACTTCATATACCTACAACAAGTTTCTGCTATAAGATTTATTTTGGGTAGTCAGATGACTCGAGCCCAATGCTCAAAGTGAAGACAAGGTGGTTAAAACTCTTTTACTAAATTTGAAGTATTATGTGTGGTATGCTTCTGCCATCACCGGTTTACTTGTATAGATTATAAACACCATACTGAAGGGAAAGGTTCATGGCAGGCAAGCCAGAGATAAGATGATCTATAGGTGGGAAAATAACATCAAGAGATTGATGAACATCAGCCTGTCAGATTGTACCAGCAGAGTGAGAGATTAAAAAAATATTGGAGATCCATTGCAGTCATCCTTCGTTGCATTGATGGCACTTGATTGATTGATCGTTTCCTTAAGCAGAAACTTATTCAAATTATAACCTAAGAACTTCACTTATTAAATGACACACTATTTTAAAGATAATCTGTTCAACAAATTGAAAATTGGACAAATATGTTGATTTCTTGTCCTTGACTTTGGACGTAAATTATATGTACCTCAGAAGGGTTTGCCTGATGGTCAGACCACTGGTAATAGGAAAAAATAATCCACTTGCAGTGGCCTTGCAGCCTACTCATTGCAGTTTCCAACTATGATAGGATTGTTAACATGCACACAGAACTTCCTGTTATTTCTCCTTATCCAAGAAGGCTGGATATATAACTGCAATACACAAGAGACCCATGTGATATTACTAGAAACCAATGGTTCTTGTAAAATGCCTAGCTCTGTCGTGGGATTAGAATCTGGCATCTTCTTAATCTGAGGCAGCCACCGTTACCTCTCAGACATGTCTCTACCCCAAACTCAATTTAAGACAGTGAATTCCAACAAAAATTAATTTTCACAACTTAAAAAAATAACAATACATTAATCTCATCATGTAAACAACAATCTATGTAAAATATCACCATTGATATTAATATTTTTAGTTTTAGAAAATTTAGTTTTGTGGGAATATATTTTATTTTAAACTTGTGTCTGATTCTTTTTTCTTTTTTTTTAAATATCTGTAAGTTGTTGAGAATCAGAGTATTTTTTGCTGTACTTCGCAGGCACTTCTCTTTAAGTACAAACTCCATGTTTTATTGTTTTACCTGTTGCCTGTCAGGTTTCCCTGGATGTCAAGGATGATGCCAGAAGAGCTATTGCCAGACTTGCTTTAGAAAGAAGAACAGGTGCCCGTGGACTTAGAGCAATTATGGTACGTTGAGACATAGAAATTTTAATCTTTTCACCCAAACCGTGACCCGGCAAACTGGGCGAGTCACAGAAACTTGAATGTGTTGTTACTTCTTCTTCATGTACCTGGTCTGGAGCAGACATCTGTCATTATTACTTTCCAGTCTTCTCTGTCATCTGTTGATGAAGTTGGTGTGTTGCTTATACTGGTTGTTGCCCAACTGTTTAAGCTTTCCATACACATCTTTCTCTCTTCTGCTTGGCTTGCCTAGTGTTTCCCCCACATAAGGCTAATTTCTCTATGTTGTTATGCTTCATGAATGTCATATGTTGTTTCCTTATGGTTTTGAAGAGTAATTTTGTAACTCCTGCAGCTCTCAGTTCCTCATTGTTTTCTTCAATGTTCACGATATTCTCAACATTGTTCTCAAAAACCACATCTCTCCTGCATCCAGTTTTCTTCACCATTTCTGTACTCGCTGTCATCCAAATGAAGGTATCCATACAGGTGAACACGCCACACACAGCTAGCTGCACAATCCAGCCAACCATGAACACATCTAAAGATAAAGACAAAAGAATAATTCAGCCAATCAAGAGAAAGGAGGCTCTTCAAGAAGGTGTATGACCTGATTTAGAGAAAGCCACAGTAAGTCCAGACTGCCAACTTAATTCCCTTCAAAGTGAGAGGCTAACACCACAAAACAAATAGCAGTCTATCTGATTGTATGACCAAAGCGAGAGAAAGACAGTGTTGGGATTCATTGCAGCCAAACTTCATGTGGAGCGGTCAGTTGACTGATTAATATATATTGAAGATATCGCAATTAACAGTTTACTTATATGTATAGGCATCACCAATTGAGTTCTGATTGGTCTAAACATATGGGGTTAATACCATGATACCCGTATCCCTTTTGATGTGAAAATATGTACTATACCTTTTACTCTTTATATATGTAGGAGCTTTTATAATCAACAATCCTGTTATATGCATACAAGCTTTCAAAAACAACTATCCTGTTACATGAGCTTTCATATTCAACAATCCTATATATAATATAGTATATATATAGTATAAGAGCGTTTGTAATGAACAGTTTACTTATATGTATAGGGGCTTTTGTCATCAGCAGTTTACTTTTGTGTTTAGTAGTTTATAATCAGCTGGCTCCATGGCAAAGAGGTTATGGACGAAGTTCGCAATCCTGCATACCATGTTCAAAACACAGCTGCGGGCGAATTAGCAACAGATTACCTTGTATTGGTGTTTTACAAAATGGTATGGGTGCCGGTCATTCAGAAAGCAATGGCAAAGTACTGAATGTAAACTTGACTGAGATCACGAACAGCAACAAAATGCAGGGGTTGACTGCGACATCCTGTAAATGCAACTAACTAATGTATGTGTTGCATTATTTGCACCCTTTCGTTCCACAAATCCTTACAGTTCTTCACCAATTTCCATTTTTAATTTCTTTCTTGTTCTTCTTAGGAGCTTTCATAGTAATCTACTTATTTTATTCATGTTCTTGTTATTTAATCAGGAAACTATTTTGCTGGACTCCATGTTTGAGGTGCCTGGATCCGATATCACTACCGTGATCATTACTGAGGCAGTGGTGAAGGGAGATGAGGCTGCTGCTTACATCAGGTCACCAAAACTCACCAAAGATGAATCAGAGTCTGCTGATGATTCAGGATGTGAAGATGAAGAGGAAATGAAAGTTAGGCAGTCATGATTCCCTGTTGTATGAAGTTCAGTACATGCACAAACCAGCAGTGTGGTGGATGCATTTCCAGCAGTGTGGTGGATGCATTTTACTTGTGGACTGTACAAGTTTATTGAGTTGTATATAACTATATATCACAAAGAAAATTTTAATACACAGGGCATATCCATTTGTGAATGAATTTAACACTGAAGTAAACATTCATTAATGAAACTTTTTCCTGAATGTCTGTGGTTTTGGAGTCCTAAAAGATAAAAGTTGACATGAGATTATACAGTTGTAGAAGGATCATTTGAAAAAAGATGTGACTTCACATCTTATAACTGTATATACTTGGCTTTTGTGATTTATAGAGCATTTGACAGACCTCCACTACATAGATAATAGATCAGACACTCGCTGTAGAGAAAACATGATTGCTGACTCAACTTTCTTGGAAATGATAATACTTCTTCTTCTTCGCTCATCCGGAGTTTTTTTTTCGGACATGATTGCGTTGTGCCTGTTTACAGCAGAGCTGCGTTCTTGCGCCGTTAGGCCGACACATCCGACTTCTGCGGGCATTTGTTGACCGGGTTAGCCTTCCCGGGGAAATGATAATACAAGCTGCCATTGTTTGTATATTTGATATTCTCAAAGCCATAACCACAGGAAACAGTAGCTATGATTGTATATTGCGATTTTTAAACTTCACAGTAAAGTTAATTTCATTTAGGTAATATTTGTTTTAATATGTGTATTTAAAAAAAAACAAAAAAACTTCATACCTTTCTTTTTGGAAGCTCGCTTGCTTCAAACTCATGTATAGTCAATTACGTGCTACTGCTTGTAGTGCACAGTACTGATTTTTGCGTATGGATTAGCTTTCCCTATTAGCAGTGTCCTTCACCATCAGGTGACCCCACTCCACTTCATAGGTACTTGTAATTCACGTCCCCAAGTCAAGGACGAGAAGTCAACATTTTAGTCCAACTATCCTTGTAGGGATTTAACATGCTGCCCTGGCATCAGCACATCATATATTTAAGAACAAGCACTCTTATCCATTTGGACACGCTGGCCTCCTTTCACACGTGGTTCTCTTTGTTTTACTTGAGCAGAGTTCAAGCCCGACATACCCTAGAGTGTTTGTATTGTACTTATTTCTGACGAAACTGTTGAACATCACTTCTTTGAGTGCCCAACACTTGCAGGTGGTGGGACATTGTTGCTTCCATGATCGCCAGATAAATGTAACAGATAGATGCATGCATGTATCACCACAACGTTCTGGGCTAAAGTACAACAGTCGCTGAATCTATAACAGCAACAACCATTTACACTTGGTAGATTCAGCCTCATTCATTCATTCATTCAGTAGCATGTCCTTAGTAGAACCTCGCTCCCATAATAACCTTCCGGAAAACCTCTCGTAAGCAAGATGTCCCATGTCCAATACACCCATCTGGAGATCATCCGCCACATCCTGCACCCTTCTTCTCTTTGGTCTTCCTCTTCCTCTCTTCCCAGGCATATACCCCTCCATTATAGTTCTCTCCAAACTTTCATGACACTTCAAGTGACCAAAATGTTTCAATTTTCTTTGTTTTATCGTCTTTAATAGCCAACCTTCTTCAGTATTCAGCTCTTGAAGTATGGATACATTTGTTCTTTTCTTTACCCAAGATATTCTTAGAACTCGTCTGTAACATTTATATTCAAAGGCATTTATGCGATGTTCAGCTTGTTTAGTAAGTGTCCGGGTCTCACAGGCGTATGTTGCAATGGGAAAGATGCATGCTTTTACAAATCTGATTTTTGTAGTTCTATCTGTCCCTCTCCACAATTTGTTAGTTGTTTTAGTCTTTGAAGAGCAAAAGCTATTTGTCTTTTAATTTCTTTTATTGTGTCACCATTGTAGGTAATCAATGACCCAAGATATTCAAAATTTTCCACCACCAATTTTTCCTCATTAACATACATTTCTGTCTCCGTAGTAGTTTATCTGTATGCATTATCTTTTTTTTGTTGCTATGTTAAGATATAAGTTGTGATTTTCACTATTTAATTGGGTTGAGGCTATTAGGTTTTCTATATCATTCTGTGTTGTGGTTAGCAGTACTATATCATCAGCATACCGAATCTCTGGTATGTCATGACCACCGATATCTAGGGCATCATCTGTTTATATCATCTCTGACATTTTCGGCGTACATGTTAAATAAATAGGGGGACAGCACATAGCCCTGACGGACTCCTTGCTTGATGTCAAACCAATCTGATGTCTCGCCATCTATTCTAACTGCTGCTTGTTGGTCTAGATATAGCATTTTTATGAGATGTACTACATGTGAAGGAAAGCCCATATTTCTCATGATTTCCCAAAGTTTCTGATGCTGTACACAGTCAAATGCCTTTGAATAATCCACAAAACATGAGAATAGGTTTACATTAAATTCTCTGCACTTCTCTATTATTAAACGCATGTTGAGTGTGTGATCTCTTGTTCCTCTTCCTTGTCTAAATCCAGCTTGAACCACATTAATTTCTTCTTCTATTTTTGTACGAAGTCTTTCCATTACGATTTTTAGTAAAATTTTACTTGCATAACTGGTCAGGGCAACAGTTCTACAGTTGGTGCATAATTTCAGGTTGTCCTTTTTTAGTAATGGAATGAAGATAGTTCTCTTCCAATCTTTTGGCCATATACCATATTTCCATATATTTTTACAGTCTTAAAAGTCGAGGGGATCGAATTCGTTGCCCCACGTTTGATCCCATAGGGCTCAGTCTCTCCGCAGGGCAGCCTGCCGAAAGTGTTTGCACAAAAGCGGGAACTCTGTAGCTCCGGTGACCACCCCCAGGAGTCTCTGAGAAAAATGCACTTGTGAACCGAAAAACGTAACCGGAATCGAACCCACAACCTTCAGAGCACAAGGTAGATGGCTTGACCACTTTGCCATGGAGACTCCCATGTAGATTCAGTAAATAAAATCAATCACCTTTGTTGAGCTCATAGAGAGAATTAAACAAACACCAGTGAATCAAGAGGCGAGGAAAAGATGCTTGTGATGGACAGGACACGCACTGGGGACACCTGAGAACAGTATAAGTAGAAAGTCTTTTGTCTGGAACTCATATGGCACATGACATAGAAGGCGGCCTTAAACACATGGGGAAAAGGGTTAGAGACAGATGAATAATATAGGGAAGACTTGGAGAGAGCAAGCTAGATGAGATAGCAGAAGATAGGATGGCCTGTGTGCATTGATTCAAAGCCAATGTTCCAATGAGGGCTTAAGGGCAGAAGAGAGATTCAATACATGGTTATATATTATATTACAACTACAAGAAATAACAGCTAAAGAGCTTTTGTTTCACAGATTAAACTTCAAATCCCAGATTGATTACAAGAAAGTGAACATTGTGTAATTATCATGATGTGCCTTACCAACTGGCGTAGTTAGTCCTGCATCTAGAGAGCTCCATTTTTCTACCAGAATGTATTAGTTTGTGTCCTATCTTTCTGTATTAGAATGCAGGGCTGTCAAGAATCTTCTCTATCTGCTTTCTTCTGTCTGTTTTGCTTTGATTAATTGTACTAGCTATTACGGTATGTTATAGTTTTTCTTTTCTACAATTTTGACTGCCTACGTCTGATGTTGATATTCCTAAGTCTCTTCGCTTCTTTAACGATGATTAGATTACTGTGTTTTGTTATCATTTTATAAAACAATGTATCCGTGATTGTATCTGAAATTTTAATTATATTCTTACTTTAGAAGGTGATTCAACAAATTTACTCTCTAATGCAAATGCAGCATCTGATTTGCTGATTGAGTCAGCTTGTGAAATAGTTCTTGCTTTCTGGAAGCTTTGTAAGCAAATTTATGGCAAAGATATCTGAGTCTTGTGTAGCTCAACATTATGATATATATATATATATATATATATATATATATATATATATATATATATACCTTAGACACATTGGGCGTATGGTAGTAGTAACATTTTTTAAATAAACGAATCAACTTGACAGGTGATATAGTCAATATTATGCTGCTGCCTTCACTTCCCAAGGCATTTTGTGGTACCCATTCTAGCCCAAGTCAATTTTACAAATCTGCCATGATGCAAATTCGAACCCATGACCAGCATGTGAGCTTAGAGCTATTACGCTACTGGGGTGCCTGTATATGTAGTGAGTGGCACCTTACAGTCTTGACATACCAAAGTATGTGAGTTGGAATGTGGCCAAAATTCCATCACAGCCTGGGCAGAGCTTCAGATAAACGTGGTGCCCAAACGATATGTTCCCTCTCTCGGCCTTGCCTTGTGTTTTCCAGAGGAATGGGTTACCAATACGTCTGGAACAAGGTAGGCTGCAGACGCTGGCAGCTCAGCGTCAAACCTCCGAGATCTTGCCTCCCTCCACGAGCACGTGTCGAGTGGTGGCCAGACCCTGGAACCCAAGGGACCCGACTTAGAGGCGTTCACACTGTGACATGTATTTCTATGTTTTTGTAACATTAACACACTAGTAACATATTTACTTACTGTTCTGTATTCTTCATTGTCCGCAATATTAATAAATACAATGATTTATTTATAATTGTTTTGAAACGTATGAAAAAAAGATAGAGGAAGACAATGAGTGAAGATTCTTGGTAGCCTTCTGTCATGGCACACAAAGGTATCAGTACACAAGTTGAAACTTGCTGTTGGAGATTGCAGGATGTGTAGGAGCATAATTGTTCATGCGGTTTTGAATTTTAAAAATGGTCTTGGGCTCCAAGGAAATGTCATCGAAAATAAAGACGAGCGACATGGTATCAACTACATCATCTACTGAGTGCTGTTTGGTCTATAAAAATATGAGTCTAGTTCCATTCGCCCCAGTGCACCTTTTGTGTACAAGGGACCTTTGCTCAAGATCACCAAAGGTCAGTCAGCACAGCATTTGATGATGATATGCTTGATTTCTGGGTAAACATTGCTACCTAACATTTGCACTATTGACAGTTAACTGTATGCCAGTTTGAATAACATGTTGATTTGAAACTTATAAGTAATAAACAATAGGCTGCACAGTTTGTTGCCTGGCATATTTTGCTGCATCTTGCCATGTGCGTAATGCAGAGTTATATATCACGTGAAGTGATTAGGTGAATTATTATTTGGCTGAGATACTTAGCACACATGCTGTTCAAATGTAGAAGATTTGTTATCCCCACGGTAATCACAGATTCACATATTGATTTGGTGTTATATAAATTTATTATAAAGTATCTCAAGGCAGGCAGCAGTAATTGATTAAAAATAATTTACTTCAGAACCAACATAATTACATATCAGTGATGATGACATTTTACAAGCCTTTGTGGAAAGTGGTTAGTGCACTTTATACCCAAGAAAGCGGTCTGGCTTCGGTCTCTAAGCAGGACATTTTTTTTATCAGAGGCGTTCTGGAGTTAATTCAGCCTACAAAATGGCAGCTGAATAATTGTTAGGATTGTCTTTAGGGTAAGGGCAAGGAAGTGAGCTGGCTGCCCCACATTATGTCCTGATCAAGTATATTTGAGGGTCTAATGCTGCACACTCTTATGGCAGTATCTGTCATTGAATCACCTTCATTGAATTTATGGGTAGAGTTGGCAGGTTCCTTTCCTCCATGCTTGTTTTTCTTTCTCACATGACAATTTGGGTACCTGTTTTTCTGCCTAATGTGTTGAAATGAGTCGATTGAAATGATGACTGTAGCCACAAAAGTATCACCCTTGGCCTGTTAAACATAGATGCAATGTTCCCATATGAAGACTAGTAAATTTCACTTCACATAAACAGATTAAAAAACAACATAAACAGATAACACATGAATGGTCTGTATTTTCACTTGGTTGTCAGTTGTATGTAGTAATATGATAGCATTGATGAGGAGGCAGCAAAGTATAGGAGGGCTTGAGGTAAGTTGGTTGAGGGCCTGTGCTTCACTGGAGATAACAGACATAAGAAGAAGAACATTCAACATTGCAATGATGTTAATAAAAGAAAACCCTAACCTGCATACTTCCTGGCAACTGCATTAGCCATGCGGTGTCAATTTCTCAGCTCAAGACCCCTCTCTTACACCTCAAAGTATTATAGGCAGTAATGACAGTTTTTAATTATGTTAATTTGTCATTTGTTGCATTCGTTGATTTTTGGCAGCTGGATATGGGAATATACTGTACGGATGACAATAAAGGTGATCTGTGTTGTTTACTTTATTATTATGTTATTATGATTGATTAAAGTAGCTTGAGGAGATTGCCTGTGTAGGAAATTCCTGTTTGATTGATTCATGCTGTCTCAGAAACTAAAGTTTCCCCCTTATTTGGGCACTGCTTGAACGAGATACTGTTGAATTTCATTTTGCCAGCTCTGTCCAACATAATTTTATATAAATAAAACATGTTCAGTAACATTACTGAAGTACCTATATAGCTGCAGAAATAATAGTCTATATGTTTTTTTAATGGCCATAATTACTTTATAAAGTAACATATTATCTGCACGCTTGCCTAGTGGTCCTGTGTTCAAGTCCACATGAAGGCCAGGATTTGTAAAAACCCATCCAGTTCTAGGTCGACTCAGCCTTAGATGGGTACCAAAACACTTTCCTGTAGAAAAGGTGGCTGGCATACTGTTGACCACATCACGAGGGCTGACCGGTCTATGGAAATATGGGCTTAACACCATATACAGAATTTGTCTTATGGCATGTAAAGAGTCTTTTACTTGACTTGTTATGACACATTATTTTAGAAATTCAAAACAATGTATTCTATTAGTGAATTTGAACACAGAAGCCACAAACAAAACTTTTCACGATTTATTGCCCGATATAATTTGCTGCATCACGTCAGGTGCATACTGCAGAGGTATGTATGCTGTGTCTGAATCCATTTATGGACAGTTTCCTGAAGACAAGGCATTCCATCCTGATCCCATATAAGTGACTTGAATGCTTACCCAGGAAGCATAAACATCTCAATAAATGCTTACAAGAAGTTGGTTGAACGGTGTAATATCAGCTCTACTGCAAATGGCATGAAGTACATGCCTTCCGACCATTAAAAATATTGAGTGCATGAAGGAACAAAAAATGTAATGTCAAGCATTCTCAGATTAAGATGCACTTTCAATCCCATTTGGCAATTGGAAATAATAAAGAGTAATCTTTTCTTGGCCACTGCCCTTGTAATTTCACAAAAATTAGAAAAGCTGCACACAATAAAAGATTTACAGCATATAAATCTCTTATATATGTGTGAAGGGCAAGGGGAAAACCGCTACATTAATTATCCAAGAATAAGATTGTACGCTACACGAGATAGCAAAAGCTATAATGACTTGGAATGAGTTCACTGAAGGCCTGTGCCCTAGTGAGGAATGAAGGGAAAGAGAGAATGTGATTTTTGTAAACAAACCACAATTAAACTGGCCTAAAAATGTTTTCTGATGGTGCAGTGAAGTCCATTTACACAGTTGTTGCAAGTGTAGAGTGTGGTGAAGGGGTTTTGGATGCAATTTGAATGAGTGCCGGTCGTTCAGAAAGCAATGGCTAACTACTGAGCGTAAGCTTGCTAAGAAATCACGAACAGCCAAAAAATGCTAGGGTTGACTGTGATGTCCTGTAAAGGATATGCAACGTAACTGCAAGTGTGCTTGTACTTGGTTGGTTGTGTCGTTTCATTCACTGTGAGTCCTCTGGAAGACTGATGCATTGATAGTCTGAACTCCCTCTGGCAATAAGTTGGATTCTGTTTACAATGAAATACCCCAAATCTGTGGAGTGAACATGACCAACCAGGGTCTAATCCCAGCCAGGCTGTATATGCTGTTACGTCCTGATACACCTCATTGTTGACAACCTGAAAGCTGCTAAAGTATCAGATTTAAGAGCTTAAACTCAAGTCTTCAGGAGAATTCAAAATTAACCAAGTTGTCTGAGCCTTGAAAAAGGGCTTGCATCTGTTGGAATGAGGTTAGTTTATAGACCTTTCTTCTGACCCAGTACCGAAATATCATCTGATGTAGATTGTGTTGCAGAGTTCCCCTTTCCCAGTCTAAGCTCAGAAACTAGCCGGGAGAGCAAGACTGATAACAAACTTTACGTCTGCAGAGAGACCTATCAGGATGTAACCAGGTCACGATTCAGCACAGAACATGCAGACTGGCTGGGACTAGGTGTCACATGACAAGCCATGTTGTGAAGGGCTGTCAGAATATTAGTGTTCATATTTTGAAAAATTATTTAGTCATTTCTAAAAATATATTTCATGGGAACATCATAGATTCTAATATTAGTTGTATAATTTGTTTTCCAATCACTCGATTTGAACTCAAGTGTAGTCCACACACATGCTTCTACTTATGGTGGACTGGACTGATTTTTGTATGTGGATTAGTTTTCCCTATTACCAGTGTTCCTTGCAGTCAGGTGAACCCACTCTGACTTCAGAGGTACTTGCGAAACATTTTAGTCCATCTGGCTAGTATAGGGGTTGAACCCACTACTTTGGCGTCAGCACACTGGATGTGTAAGAACAAGTGCTGTTATCCATTCCACCATGCTGACCTCCTCAGTTGTATATGTAGCAGGAGAAGACTCCAGGAAATTTCATATCTGGACATGGATTTTGTATATTCACGGTTCTGAATGTTTTTTTGTGATTTCTCCCACAACCTCAGACACTGTATTAATACTTTGGAAAATGGTGAACTGTGTTGCTCAAGTAGTTCTAACTTTATGTGTGGTGATTTGTTTGTTTGATATTAGACTGATGGGTGATTAGTGCTTTAAGTATAACCCACTATTTCTTGATGGTTTCACACATTATTTATGTCTAACCATTATTTCTTAATGGTTTCACACATTATTTATGTCTAACCATTATTTCTTGATGGTTTCACATATTATTTATGTGTAACCATTATTTCTTGAAGGGTTCACATATTATTTGTCTAACCATTATTTCTTGATTGTTTCATGCTATTGATGTTTTACCATTATTTATTATGGTAAAGGATGACATATGCTAAATGTAAGTAATGACCTAAAAGTCTGTACCACTGGACAACAGAAAGAAACTATAGCCATGGGGACTGATAAGTATACATGCAGAAAAACAGAATTCAGGTTATTGCAAACATTATCAGTAAATCTTATCTCTAATATGTCACAAATCTGTAATATGTCATAACTTGTATTTCTGTCTTTCTTTGGTTATCTGTAATACGTCACAGTTTGTATTTCTGTCTTTCTTTCTCTGGTTATCTATAATATGTTATGACTTGTATTTTTGTCTGTCTTTCTTTGGTTTACTTTTTTAAAGGGAATTACATATACTCTGTCTCCTTCTCTCTCTGGGAGAGAAATGGGGATGGGGCTGTCTTTTTAATGAAGTGGTCAAGCCACGTGCTCCAAAAGTTATGGGTTTGGTTTCGGACAGGGTCATTTGTTCATGGGTGCAATTTTTCGGAGACCTCTGGAGGCCATCGCTGGAGCTCGTGCTTTGTGCAGCACCACTTTCGGGAGGCTGATCTGCGGAGAGTGACCAAGCCATCTGAGATCAAACCTGGTGCAATGAAGTCAACCCTCTTTGCCTTTAAACTCTTTTGTAACTCCTCTGTCCCTCTCTGTCTCCCATTTTGTTTCTACCTTTCTTGCTTCCTCCCCCCCCCTCTCTCTCTCTCTCTCTCTCTCTCTCTCTCTCTCTCTCTCTCTCTCTCTCTCTCTCTCTCTCTCTCTCTCTCTCTCTCTCTCTCTCTCTCTCTCTCTCTCTTTCACTCTTCCTTTCTCTCTCCCTTGCTTTGTCTTTTGCTCCCCATTTCCCATTCTGTATTGCTCTCTGGCTTATGAAGTCTGATATACTTTTTCTGTACTGTTTTCTTATGGATAGCACTGTAATAATTTAGAAATAATAAATATGTTTGTGGAAAGGTCTTATATTTTAATCTTGCTGGCTATAATGTACTGATAATTACAAAGACAGGAACTATTTCCCAAATGCAACATCACAGTGAAAGGAACCAATCTAAACCAAGTCAAAATATTCAAGTTTTTGGGCGCTAGCAGACGGGAGATTTATTGAAGAAGTTAAGTGTAGAAATAGCCCAATGAAAGGCAGCATCTCACAAGATGAAGAATATTCTATCCAATTGTTCTTTGAGAATCGAGGTTAGGGAAAGAGTTTTTAAAAACTATGGTGAGCCAATCCTGGCGTGCGGAAGTAAATCATCGACAGTTAGCAAACAAGTGAGGAGATAGAAGAATGATGAGATCACTGTGGGTGAATAGAATGAGTAATGAAGATGTCTTGAATGAAGTAACTCATAAAAGAACTGGTTACTTGAATCAGGAGAAGCCGCACATTCTTTGGGCATGTCATAAGAAGGGGAATGCTGGAGTATGTCGTCACAACGGGAACGTTGTCGGGACGGAGAGACAGTGGGAGACCAAGAGAGAAGATGCTGTCCTCAACTAGATTTTAACTCAGCAATTTTTCAACTGAAAGACGGCTCCATGCCTCTAACCTGTTTCAGTCTCATAGATTATAAGAGTTAATGTGGACTTGTGGATTATCAGCAAAATGGTTGTGGATACGTCCCCAGTGGAGCAAGCATGTCTTTGTCGACATTGTCTCTGAAAGAGTAGTACAGTTGTCTGTAGCAACGAAAAGCCGAAAGGAAGGAATCATGCCACCCCATCCCACCTCATACTGACATATATGTTATATGTGGCATGACCTCACGCTGATGTATACATGTACTGGGATTGCGAGGCTTACGTTACATTATGTCCCTCTGGGGAAAACCGCGGTAGCGCAGTGGCTAGCACGCCTACTTGTCGGCCAGATGGTCGCGTTCCCTTCGAGGTGGATTGTTAAAATTGACCTATATCGACCAGCCTAAAGTCGAGGTGGATTTTTAAAATTGACCCATGTCGACCAGCCTAAAGTCGAGGTGGATGTTTAACATTGACCTATGTCGACCAGCCCAAAGTAGGTACCAGGAAATGGCATTTGAAATGCAGTCATCTAACGTGATATTAATCACGGATAATCTGGTGGAGCACGGACCTGTAGGCGTTGGTCAGGTCTAGCCATACCGCATGGAGGTTTGACTTCTCTGCCCTCGCTTTCTGGATAGCTGCCGAGATAATGTAGCATGTTCAGCGCATCTCTGTATGGCAGCATCTTTTGTGACGCACTACCCTCGAAGGAGGAAGGAAGAGGAGGAGGAAGACCACCTCTCCCAGAGTGGCGAGGGAGCCACGATAAAACAGTCACTGGTACGCTTGCCTGCCAAGACGGTGGTCATGTATTCGAATCTCCATGGAGCCGGAGATTTTTGTAAAATTCACCTGGTCTCTGAGGACGGTCCAGCGTAAATATACTCATATAGACACGATTATATGGTTTGGAAAGTAGACGAAAGACGGGCGGCAAGATATTCATGACATCGAGTGCATATTGGACTCTTAAAACCAGGGGATGTCACAATAACTCAGTGCGGCTAAAGGCGAGGAAATGGGTCTTTTCCTTGGGTTGATATCGAAGTCATTATAATATATAAAGTATATACATAGGGCTTGCGAACGCGGTTTGTGAGCCCGTATACCCGGGTTCGAAACACGGCGGTGCTGGTTTTTTCGAAAAAGGTATAGGGGCCGGTCGTTCAGAAAGCAATGGCAAACTACTGAACGTAACACTTGCCTAGTACATCAACAGCAGCTGAAAATGTTGGTGTTGACTGCAACGTCCCGTAAGGGATACGCAACAAAATTTGTTTATACATGCAGCGGGCGTTTGCGGCTTGGAGATAATGAACGCAGATTCACATCCCGATATATCGGGTTCGAAGACAGCCGCAGGCTATTTGGGAGCAGATCCTTTGCGTTCACTTCCACGGTTGTATGAGCGTCGGCCGTTCAGAAATATATGGTAAACTCATCATGTGCCATGTCGATAAGCGTGGGCGGTCATGTTTCGCCATCTCACACGATCATCGGAGTCGTGGATCAGTAATGTGTTCTTGTCTCGACCATATCAAGTGGCCATCGAGGTATTTACTTCTTTGCTTTCCCCATGTCCCCCCCCCCCCCCCCCAATCAATCTTGCTAGTTGTCAACAAGTTTTCCGATATATTTCTTCGGTACTTTTGCCTTAATTCACCCCAAACAAACGTCACCAGCTATATTTTGGGTCACCAGCTATATTTAGCACTGACGACGATGAACTGTATTTTCGTGGACTGTGTGGGTGAACATCTAGGAAACATCCAGATGAGAAAATGACTGCCGATTCCATCAGAGATAAATTCGATGTTTCGTGGGGGACAATTGTGTTGACATTCTGGCGGCGGCATTATGCACAGTGTATCTATGCCGGCTGTTGATTGTCGAGACTCCTGTCTTTTCCACTTTTCACATTGGGCAGTGGGGAGCATTTTATGTGATATTCACTGGCACAGGAACGGAGCATAATGGGGACGACCCGTTGCTGTGAAGTTGGAACCGTGACTAACTAACTAACTAATTTAGCACTGACGGTGATCTCCTCTGTGTTCGGGTACAGTTCGTGTCAGTGCGTTTCAATTTTCCCCACAGTGTGTCTTTGGGCTTTGGCAACCGTTTCTGTGTGAGTGTATGTGTGTATGTGTCTGTCTCATCATGAGTTTTCTGGAACTGGCAGCAGCAGCTGTCCACGACAAGCCAGAGTAGCGTTGCCTTTTCTGCAGCAGCATCATGGCATCTGACATTCTGCTAGACACTGTTCTAATAATCATGTCATCATGGTGCTATCGCTGACTGAGCGTCAGGACAGATGGGAGATGCCGAAGACGACGACATACACCATGTATGTCGGAGGACATCCTCCCGCTGAGACAAGGCGCACATGGCTGCAAGGCCTCACGTCTCCCGTACAGACAGATCGTCATCATTCTTTTCGTACACTGCTGGTCTCAAGAGTTGACAAGCATTTCATTTGGCCAGTTACAGTTGGGGGGGGGGGGGGGGGGATGTCGCCGAGAGCAACTGTTGCACACCGATAAAATTGCGCACCGAGCTACGGCGCAACACAGGGAATCCCTGGATGTGACGTAATACCCTGGGATTCCGTTTGTTTGGGGTGAATTAAGGCAAAAGTACCATTTCTTCTCATAAAGTGTCCAAAAATTGTGACTGCCCAAGTCTAATTTCTCTAATCAATTTCATCAACATCAAGTGCCTTGCCAGATGGCGTAGGCGTTTCTGGCTCTCCACAGATCTTGGTCTTGGTTTTCTGGATCACTCTGTTGTTGATACTCCTCCATGCCATCGTCTCAATCCATCCAGCATCATTTCTCTTGGTCTGCCTCTGCCTCTCTTCCCCTCGATCTTTCCAGTTGTCACGATGATCTCCAATGCCTCTCTTCTCATCACGTGACCGAAGAAAGACGTTTGTGTCTTTCTTATTGTATATAATGTTCTAGTTTCATTAGCCTGTTTCAGGCAGTCGTCGTTAGTTATTCTGGCAGTCCAAGGAATTCGCAACATTCGTCTCAGGAACTACATCTTTGTTGCTTCTAATTTCTTCTTAATTTGTTCATTTACATTCCAAGATAAACCAACAACTACCATCACTGGCCTTACATCAAAGATCATCTGCAACGAGACCAAAAGGACGTCCAAGAAGAAAATGGATTGACGACATCAAAGACATTGTACAATCACACGGAATGACACTATCCAGTGCCGCCCACCGGGCGATGGAGCGCAAATTATTCCCCCCCCCCCCCCACGACGCTTGACGGTTGAAGCGGAAGATGATGATGATGATGATGACATTCCAAGATGCACTGCCATGCAGCAAAACTGGTTCTACATAGAATTTCAGCACTCTCTTTCTTACGTTCAGTGATAGTGACTTATTGCATAAGCTTCATTTTCTGAAATGCGGCGTTTGCTTGCTCTATTCTGCTCTTAATCTCTGTTGTACATCTTCCATCTGATGTTAAATATGCCCCTAGGTATCTAAAATTATCAACTTGGTTAAGAATTTTTCTTTCTATTTCTATGTCACATTTTGGTGTCACCATTTTCTTTGATATCACCATTGTTACTGTTTTCTTGATATTCAAGGAGAGTCCTTTCCTAGCACTCTCTGTTACTACAGTGTCCAACAATTGTTGTAGGTCTGTTGATTTATCCGCCACCAATACTGTGTCATCTGCATAGCGTATATTATTTATATTATAACCTCCAACTAGTATTCCTGGTATCTCTTTGATCTCTCTCATTATGACTTCGCTATATAGGGAGATACCGGTCTCTGTGGCTAAGGGTTTGCGAACGCGGTTTGTGAGCCCGTATACCCGGGTTCGAAACACAGTGGTGCTGGTTTTTTTCGAAAAAGGTATAGGAGCCGGTCGTTCAGAAAGCAATGGCAAACTACTGAACGTAAAATTTGCCCAGAAATCACGAACAGCGAAAATGCTGGGGTTGACTGCTACGTTCTGTGAAGGACATGCAACTTAATGTTTTAAATATAGGGAGAAGAGATCTGGTGACAAGACATATCCTTGTCGTACTACTAGCTTTATCTGTTCTTAACTACCCTCTTTATTTCCCATTTTAATTGCTGCTATTTGGTTCCAGTAAATATTCTTTATTATTCTTAAATCTTTCCCATCAATGCTGATAACTTCCAACATTTTAATCAGTTCATCTAATCAGTTTATTGAAGGTAAAATTTCCTAGAAAACAGGAACATCCAACGAATGCTGGAGTTGATTGAGAAGTCATGTTAAGGACACGCAGATAGCTTTATATAAATGCAACTGCCTATAACGACGACGAGACGCTTGACACACATATTTGCCCGAAAAAAAAACAAAAACATGCATTGATCCTACACAAAACCCCACCTGTTGAAATGATAACAGACACTATATGTTCCAATTATAAACGAGAACGGATTTAACCGAATATGGCTTGCTAAAAACTACTAAATCCTTAATAGACGAAAGTGAAATATCATTACACACAGCACACAATTTAGGGAAATCATAGTGAAGGGGCGCAATAATTTACCATTGCAAGAGATAGAAAAGGTTAAGTTTATGCCTTGACAAAGCCTAACCTGATTTTTTCAAAAGACCGTCGACCAAGCGAATTTTGTGGAATTAGATCAAATGTGGGTCATACGTTAAGGAAACTAGTTCACGACAAGGTTGAACATTGCACAATAATTAAAAGACGTGTTGTTTCAGCTCTCCTCCCACTGTCTTCTCGCGACTTCCCCCTCTCATAGCTGGCTTTCCCCTCTCACTCGTGTCAATGCACAGTGTGCGTTGCTGTGCGTGTGTGTTTACATTTTGGAAACTTGGTGGTGATTTTCGAAATCGCCCTTTTAACCAGTGGAATCAACATTATTCAGAATGAGAATATTCTAGCTTTAACAATTGCTATTTAAAAAAAAAAAATAATAATAATTGTTTACGATTATTGTTTTGCATTGCATTGTACTAAAACGGATTTTATTTATTTTTGCGAGGGAGGCCTCTGAGTAGCTAATTTTGGTAGTTCAGGGTGGATTATGGTACTTTCCAAACTGTTCACAGACAGACAGACAGACAGACGGACGGATGGACGGACGCATGGATGGATGGATGAATAGATGAATCAACTTGTGCCATGCGTGTAAGCGTGGGTGGTCATGTTTCGCCAACTTACGCGATCACCAGAGTCGTGGATCAGTTCTGTATGCTTGTCCCGACCATGCCCCGTGGTCAAGTCATCTAGGTATTTACTTCTCTGCCTTCCCCTTATTATTTTCCCTTCAATCTTGCCAGTTGAGACCAAGTTCTCTAGTTTATTTCTTCTCATAGAGTGCACACACAAAAATGTGAATGTCTACGTCTAATTTCTTTAATCAATTTGCAGTTTTCATTTGCCTCTTGTAGTACTTGCTCATTGGTTTTTCTGTCTGTCCATGGTATTCTTTGTATTTCCCCCAGAAACTACATTTACACTGCCATAAGATGTTTTTCAACTTTTCTTCTTGTCACAGAATCAGCCACTATTGAGTCTGTTGAATCACATTTTTATAAGTAACTAGCTGACCCGGCCCGGCTTCGCCCAGTCCTTGGTGGGGAGCATCTCATTTAATTCATATAATTAGTCATATAAGCTCCCGTTCCCGTTACCGACTGTCTGTCTGTCTGTCTGTCTGTCTGTCTGTCTGTCTGTCTGTCTGTCTGACCCGGCATCGCCCAGTCCTTGGTGGGGAGCATCTCATTTAATTCATATAAGTAGTCATATAAGTTCCCGTTCCCGTTACCGACTATCTGTCTGTCTGTCTGTCTGTCTGTCTGTCTGTCTGTCTGTCTGTCTGTCCGTCCCTCCCTCTCTGTCTGTCTGTCTGCCTGTCTGTAATCATTTATTGGTTGCAGTTAGAACAACCTTAGATAAACGAAGACCAACTTACAAAAAGCATTTGAAAGAGCACTTGAAAGATCTTTACATCTTCCCCCAACAATTAACTTGGGTAAATGGAGCGGCGGCAGCAGCATCAGCAGAAGAAGGAAAAGGAGGAGTAGACAACTGCAGCGAAAAGGTGGGTCTGTCTATCTATCTGACCCGGCGTGACTTCGCCCAGCTCCTGGAGTGTAGCGTCTCATTAAATTCATACAACAAAAAAAGTAACTTAAAAAAATGCCCTTCTACACACTATCCATTATTTTTAATGAAAACGCTTTCTAATCACCTGCATGACTACAGTAACTTCTTAAGCAAAAAAAGATGAGTTACAATGTTATGCATTGTGCATTATTTTTATGAAAACTTTGAAAATGCCTTACAGATTGTATCATTATTTATTATAACTCATATGCCGGTACATAACTATGGACAAAGAGTTTATAAATCTTTGAAAACGATGCCACAATATGACTATAAGTTATACAGAAAAGTTATGCCCCTTGAAATAACTTTTATAGAGTTAGGTCCCCTGAGATATATTAAATTATGATGAAAAGTGAAAAATGAAATAATACTGGGTAAGCATGCGATTTCACACTAAAAAAATATGACAGTGGGCTGCACTGGAATGAAAGAAAGGCGTGTAGAAAATTTCATCTCAATCGGATGGGCCGTTCGCGAGCGCACAAAGGACAGACGGACATACATACAGACAGACAGACAGACAGAGATCCTAATTTATATATAAGATTTCCATTATAAAATTGCCTGGTGATTAATAATAAAGCATGTATTTTTTTATTTTTGTATATTATAATTATTACATTGATATACCTATCTTGAACTCGTATGTCTTTCTGTCAGCTAGTATGTATCTTGCTGGAGTAGGGAATCTTCGTTGTGCTCTCCTTCACTGAGAGCTGACTGAATGTGGTATTCATGACATCAAAGTTATGAGCTAGGTTACTAACGATTGCCAGTTGCTTTGTGTGTGCTGTAAAATCCTAGAAAATTCTTTCTCTGGAAGAGTGGCCAGTTCTATTTAGGAGTATTGTTTTGTTAGCAAGGAAAACTTATAGTCTATCATCCTAGGTGGTTATCCAGATCTAAAATCCTTTTTCCTGTGAATGAACGAATAAATAAAAGTGCTGTCATTTCATTTCTGCCCTGGTAGTTCAACCGTCAGTCAGGCCGGGTGGAGAAATGGCTAGATATGTGTCAAAATTATGTTCTATTAGTTCTCTTGGGCTTTCTGGGATAATGAAGCTTGTACGAAGTAGACTATCGCAACAACAAACTTGAAATCTAACTCTACAGGCGAATAGAAATCGTTTGACTCCTTCCTCGGGGAGTTTAGTGAAATTCATCTTCTCATCATCCTGTGGAGTGCCGTAACCCAGAGCCTTCTATCTACTCTGTTTCCTTGGGTTACTTTGGTATATATTGTCCTTATTTTGGGTATAACATACAATTAGGACTGCTTCTGACAGGAGGAGGAATTAGTATCACTGTTACGCTTCTATATAGGATTTCTATCGAAGGTCAGTAGTTCTTTGTCTTGGATAATTCTCGGAAAACCATCTCTTGACAGGAGAAAGGGGTCTGGTTGTGGCAGATAATCTTTTGATCTGTTTTTTTTTTTTTTTTTTTTTTTTTTTTCGATCTGAAAGAGGTCTTAAGTTGAATAATAGTGGGTAATGACGGGTGAGGATGAACGCCTGGGTATGGCTGGAAGTACTCACCTGGTTCTCCTTTTGTCTATTGCAGGATTCCTACTTTTTCAACAACTCGGTTATGCAAACTCAATTCGATCAACAAGTGTACAATTAATGTGAGCCATAGGCAGGACTTGTAAGACTCTTGAGAAAATTCATACGAAGTTGCTGTGTTAAAGACTGTCGTGTGGAAGTAAATCGTCAACCTTCGTCTGTAAACCTGTATATCATCAGTTCAAGGGAGTGGAGACTGACATGGTGACCCTGTTTCTCAGTTACTGCAGAGTTCAGACACCCACAAACATGCACTTACAAATTCAGCTTGATCCACATCCTAATGATGACATTCACATCCAGACACCAACAATTCCAAATCAGTCAGATTCTATTCAAGGACCATTTCCATTAGGATATTCAAAATTATTCTCACTCTTGTCTATTTAGTCTTCATTAAAATAGCTTTGTTATGATTTCATCATTCTTTATTTGATAATTTACTGAACGAGTGGGAATTTGTTTCAAATGGTCTATCATACGACTGACTCTGATCTGGGTGTATGTGTTTGTCTAAACTATCTGTCTATTCCACACTTCTCTAATCAACGTGCAACATTGCCCTATGTGTTGACATTGTGTACTCGTTTGTTTGAGAGTGCGATGGACAGAGTAGGACAATTATCTTGTCAGCTATTTCTAGGAAATAGTTACATATTCCAGACTAGATCATAGGATCTCTTGGGATCCCGTGCCACTGTTCATCGTCCACATTTCACATCCACACAGAAGTACATTTTCTATGTAGCACTTCAACACTTTTTTCTCATTGCAATTGACATCTTTTTATTCAATCAATCAATCATGTGCCATGCCGGAAAGCGTGGACGGTCATGACTCGCCATTTCACTCGATCCCCAGAGTCGTGGATCAGCTCAATGTTTCTGTCTCGTCCATGTCATGTGGCCAAGCCATCCAGGTATTTTCTTCTCGGTCTTTCTCTTGGTCTGTTCCCTTCGATCTTGCCAGTCGTCAATAAGTTCTCCAATCCATTTCTTCTCATAACATGTCCAAAAAGTTTTGACTGTCTGCGTCTAATTTCTCTAATCAATTTACGATTTTCATTTGTCTCCTGTAGTACTTGGTCATTGGTTTTTCAATCTGTCCATGGTACTCTTTGCATTTTCCTCAGAAACCACATTTCTGTAGCCATCAGATGTTTTTCAGCTTGACTGCTTCTTGTCCAAGTTTCACATCCTTACAAAAGAAAAGGCTCTTTTCTCGTTTCAATTGACATCTTTTTATAGGTCAGAATATTTTTAATCTTGCTAAAGGCTACTTTCGCCACGGCGATTCTTGCTCTTATCTCTTCAAGGCATCTCCCAGCTTTTTATTAGTTAATGTGTTTTCCCCGGGAAGGTTAACCCGGTCAACAAACACCAGCAGAAGTCAGATGTGTCGGCCTAACGGCGCAAGAACTCAGCTCTGTTGTAAACAGGCACAATGCAATCACGTCCGAAAAATATTCTCCGGATGAATGTAGCAGACGAAAAAGAAGTATGTTTTCCATTTTGCAAAAGGCTACCTTTGCCATAGCGATTCTTGTTCTAGTCTCTTCAAGGCACCTACCATCAGATGTTATGACTCTTCCGAGATGGTTGTACTGATCCACATGTTTTAGAATATTCCCACGTATCGTTATATTCATTAATTCAGTACCATGTCCTTTGTAGAAAGCAAGATGTCTCGTGTCCGATACACCCTTCTGGAGATCACCCACCACATCCCGCGTCCAGCTTCTATTTGGCATTTCTCTTCCTCTCTTCCCGGGCATATACCCCTCCATTATTGTTCTCGCCAAACTTTCATGACGTTTCAAGTGAACAACAGAGTTCAATTTTTTTGTTTTGTTTTATCGTCTTTTGTAGTCAACCTTCTACAATATTCAGCTCTTCTCGTATGGGTGCATTTGTTCTTTTCTGTATTCAAGATATTCTTAGAACTCGCCTATAATATTTGTATTCAATGGCATTTATGCGCTGTTCAGCTTGTTTAGTAAGTGTCCAGGTCACACAGGCGTATGTTGCAATGGGAAAAATGCATGCTTTTAAAAATCTAATTATTGTAGTTCTATCTGCCCCATGTCAGAGTCTAAAGTATTGCCAGCAGAGATGCAGGGACATCGTTACGCCCGCCAGGCGAATAGTCCCTAGCGGGGATGCTGTAACATCGTTACGCCCGCCAGGCGAGTATTAGTTACCTGCCTGCGAGGTTGCTGGCTGACGAGACAGCCAGCGGTCAGGCAAGGACAAAGCAGGACGCACGCAGGCCTCGTGAAGCCACTTCAGGTGGGCAGGCGCGTTGCGAGAAATAGCCAGACAGCTCTGGGACTCGGACTCGACTGGACGTATGATGGGAGAAAGGTTTCGTGTAGTTCTGTGCCCGAAAGTCGAGTGCTTGTACATCTTGTGAGATAGACTGTAAGCTGTGGGTTGCCTGTAAGTGTATTGTTATAACTTATGTATTGTAATGATCATCTCTAGATCGTATTGTATGTGATCTGTAAATAAATCCATTGAAACTTCGTGTCGTTGAGTCTCAAGTCAAATCACGTTGTATTTGTACTGTTTCACATGTGTTAGTTTAACGAGCCAGGTTTAAGACCCTGACATGTGTGGACGTGGGGGCTCGTCCGGCTTTAAAATGAACGTGGTTTAAGTAATTAACATTTAAACCTAGAGTTGTGAACTTAGAAATTCTTGTCCAACTTTAGAGTACATTTAAATGTGATTGTGAAGGCTCATTTTGGTATATATTATTACATTGTTTAAACATGGAGACTAGATGTGAACGTAAAGTACATACATATTGTTTGATCTTGTAAACGTGTAAAACATTTGTGATTGTGGAACTTGTCACCGTTTTGACCTTGTCGACATTGTGAAGTTGTCGCCATTGTGACCTTGTCGCCATCTTGTAAACTTGATGTCTATGTCCTTACTGAATGTCATCTTAATGTAAGTGATGTGTCATCAATGTTGTAGAGTGTTGAGATATATTTAGATTGTCTTTGAAAAGTGATTTGTGGAAAGCAGAAAGTTTCGGAAAGAAAGTAACTTGTTGTTTTGAAAAAAAATTGTTGACTTACGACATTACGACCTACAATTACACGCAACGCCATACAAACCTAATCAAAACTTAGTGACAAGCATACACACCACATCAAATAGACGCTAATTTATTTCCTCCAAAAACAAAGCAGGTTTTCTGTGCCATCTGAAAACCCTTGCCCGTAGAGGTCATTTGTGTTCTGAAGTAGCGACCCTACAGTTCCTAGCCCGAATTTCAACCGTTCTCCACCGCATCCAGGACACTTGAGTATATTTTTCTTTCTATATACTTTTGGATGCAAATTTAGGCACATATTGTAAATAGAACACAATTGTAAATTGTTCACTTTACTAACAACTTGTAACAAATTGTGTGTCTGATATTTCATTAAAATTTTCCATCATGTCTTCATTAAATGATTTCATCGATATGGGGTTAAAGTTAAAGTTAACAGGTGATGAACTAACGAAGTGGAGTGAGAAGAAATACTCTGAATACCAAGAGCGTGAAGAAAGAGCAGCTGAAAGAGCATTAAAGCAGGTAGAAACTGAAAGAGCTGCCAAGCAAGTAGAGGCAGAAACCGCAGCAAAACAAGCAGAACTTTCTGCAAAGACAAAACAAGCAGAGTTAGATATCGAACTCAAAAAGGCAGAGATAGCAGCTCAAAGTAAGCGGGAAGAGCTGGAATTGCAACTAAAGATTAAACAACTTGATACTGAGACTGCTATAAACAAAGATTCTAAGAAATCTGAGAGACTGGAGAAAGAAAACCAGTACAAGAAATATCAAGGTATCGTAAGAAATTATACCTCGGGTGACTGCATTGCAGCCTTCGCCCAAAATTTTGAGACTTTAATGGACCATTACCAGATTCCATTGTCTGAATGGAATATAATTTATATGAGAAGTTTATCAGGGGAGCCTCTGAAAGTCATAGAGACTATCCCCAAAGACCTCAGAAAAGATTACCATTATCTAAAATCAAAGATTATGGCACATTTTATGTTAGATGAGGCAGGTTACAGAGAACAATTCAGCAAGTTGAGCCCCAAACCGACTCAAACGTTCTCTGACTACCTCTGCTTAGTCCGAGACATATTTACCAAATGGACTTCAGCAGCTAAAATTGATAAGAACTATCAAAAGTTAGAAGATCTTATCATTAGAGATAAAGTCATTTCATCTATTCCATCAGCATTTTCAAAGTTTTTGCAAGAGAATGAATTTACGAGTGTAGAGCAGATTGAGAGGCGTGGTTCGGCTTACTTCACAGCCAACAAACATTGTTTTGCCAGTGAAGCTACTGATACAAATTTTGTAGCATCGGCTAACTATGACAAACCCTATAGTAGGCAAAAACCTTATAAGCCTACATCTGAGAAGTACAACCATTGTAAATATTGTAGAATTTCACATAATCAAGGCGAGATGTGCGACAAGAACCCCGCATATCTTACATATTTACAGAACATCGTAAACAGACAAGATAAGGAGCGTAAATCCTTTAGAAATTTGCGTAATTGTTTCCTCTGTAAGGCGTATGGACATTATCGCCATGATTGTAAAGGTAGGCAAATGACCAAGAAAGCCAATGCCGCCTTATTTGATAGTTCATCATCAGATGAAGAACAATCAGAGAAACACCCTGTGAACTCAGCACAGGCTTTTGATATGTTTAACGCAAATAAATGTACTGTTTGTAATACCTTTTATGAAGATGGCATTTTAACATGCGGCCACTCCATTCCTATTGCCAATGAAGAAGCTAATTTGGTAATAGACTCCAAAGGCAGAATAAACATCCATCAGGGATACGTGAATGGCAAGTCTGCCACAGTCCTTCGGGACACGGGAAGTTCACTGATTGGACTGAAGAGAACGTTCATAATGCCTACAGACTATACAGGCAGGCACGTAACATGCAGAACATTCTCTGGCAATATTGAAAAGTACCCACTAGCATGGGCATATATTAAAACACCTTTCATCACTGGGAAAGTAAAATGCGCAGCATTAACAAACCCTGTGTGTGATATTATAATTGGAAATTTACCAGAGGTAAATGATATGCCTCATGACATAACATCTCTTTGCATAAATGAGATCACAACATCACCATCAAATGTCATCATTGATAATGTTGTACCACCTAATGAATGTATGGTAGCTAATGTAGCATTAAGATCTCATGACATCATTGATAACACTGTTTCATCACCATCTGATATCATTGAATGTGTGAACGCAGTAACTAGATCTACTGCTAGAATGCAAGATGAAATTAATCAGACTGAGGCTATAGAAATGCTTAGCCCAGTATTACTACCTCCTAAAACCATGAAGGAGACTTTTGTAACAGCCCAAAAGGCTGATCCTTCATTGTCGAAATATTTTAATCTGATCGGCCAAAAGCCAAAGGTAACCAAAAATGCAAGATGGCATTTTGCTTTGAAAAATTGTATCCTCACCAGGTATTATACCAGAGGTAACAGCACAACAGAGCAAACTGTTTTGCCGATTGAGTATCGTAAGCAAGCCTTACATCTTGCCCATGATATACCTCTTGCAGGGCATATGGCATACGCTAAGACCAGATCAAGATTATTATCACAGTTTTATTGGCCCAAATTCTGCAATGAAATTAAGCAATATTGCAGGAGTTGTGACATCTGCCAAAAACTTGTAAAGAAAGGTAAACACCCACAGGCAAATTTACAAATTACTGACTTAGCCAGTCGACCTTTTGAGAAAATATCTGTCGACATAGTGGGCCCTCTTAATCAGATAACAACCAGAGGGAATAAATATATATTAACAGTCATTGATCAATGTAGCCGCTGGCCAGAAGCGATTCCGCTAAAGAACATAACTGCCAATGATATAATGGAAGTTTTCTTCCATTTATTTTCACGGATAGGATTTCCAGACACTATCCAATCAGATAGAGGAAGTCAGTTCATTGCCGCATCTACTCAAGCTTTCACCAAAATGTTAGGAGTGAAGCAATGTTTCAATTCCCCGTACCATCCTCACTCGAGTGGAATTATAGAAAAATTTAACGGTGATTTAAAGCATATGCTTGCTAAAGTCACGCAAGAGCACCCCAATAACTGGGACATATATTTACCTGCTATTCTCTTTGCTTATCGCGAGGTGCCACATGCTAGTACAGGTTTCTCTCCTTTTGAACTTATCTATGGTGCCAAACCACGCGGCCCATTAAGCATCTATCATCAAATGTTAACTGAATCCACTCCTTTACTCAAACCCATATCATCATACGTATACGTTACATCATTGCGTGAAAGAATCATCAAATCGTGTATAATTGCAAAGGATGCAATAAAATTATCTGGTGCTACATATAGACAATATGCTGACAAAGGTAACAGGACAATAATGTTGACACCTGGACAGGACGTTCTTCTTCTCCTACCTAGTGACAGACACTTATTGACCGATTCTTGGCAAGGACCATTTAAGGTGACGAGACAGATTTCACCTGTAGACTATGAGATTCAAATAAAAGACAAACACAAAATATTCCACGTAAATATGCTAAGACCATATTACAACAGAAACAACGAACAAGACGATACAACAGCCTGTACAGTGATAATAGACCATGAAGATGACGAGGCTAGTGACGAAATTCCAACACCTGCATTAGACACGACAAACTGCTTAAAGGAAATTAAAATCAACCCAAAGTTAACTCAAGCAGAAACAGACAGTTGCAAACACCTCATACAACAGTACAACACCATCTTCTCCAACAACCCAGGACAAACAGAATTAGTACAACATCACATCACACTCACGTCAAATACACCCATAAAATGCAGACCATACACCATTCCATTGCATTACAAAGAACACTTACATCAAGAGATCATTAGCTTAGAAAAAAACAACATAATTAGACGATCCCAATCAAATTTCTCATCTCCAATGGTCATAGTACGCAAAAAGGACAACACAATAAGACTCTGTGTCGACTATAGGAAATTAAATAAGATAACTCTTTTAGATCTAGAGCCAATGGCCAACTCTGAAGATCTGCTGACAGAACTGACAGACGCTAGGTTCTTTACGAAGGTAGACATGACTAAAGGTTACTGGCAAATAGCAGTAGACGAACAGAGCAGACATCTGACAGCATTTGCCACACCTTGGGGACTGTACGAATGGTGCAAACTTCCATTTGGGCTTGTCAATGCCCCAGCGACATTCGTACGTATGACACGACTTCTACTAGTAGACATACCAAATATTATTTGTTACATAGACGACATTTGTGTTCACACAAAGACGATGACAGACCACATAAAGACATTAGAACAGACATTTGAACGCATTAGACAACACGGACTGACGGTAAAGCCTGCAAAAGTAGACATAGCCTATCAGGAAATATCCTTCTTGGGGTACAAAATATCTAATGGCTTTGTCACGACAGATGATAACATTGTGTCCAAGATACTAAAACTCTCACTTCCGACTAGGAAAAAGCAAGTCAGAAGTTTGTTGGGACTTACAAATTATTATAGGCAGTTCATACCAGATTTTGCTGAACTGACCGAAGTATTTACTAACCGACTAACAAAAGATCAACCTGAGAAAATTGTAAGCAATGAATGCCTAAAATTTGCATTCCAGAAAGTATTATCTTATTTTTCTGATAATAGCTTAAACAATCCCATTTTCAAATTGCCCAATTTACAAATCCCTTTCAGATTGCGCACAGACGCGAGCTCCGTGGCCATTGGAGCAGTCTTGTTACAGGAGCACAATAACATCCTACATCCTGTGTACTTTGTCTCCCGAAAACTAAAACCGAGAGAACGTGCTTGGTCAACACCACAGTTGGAAGCTCTAGCTCTAGTGGTGGGTATAACTAAATTGTCCAGATTCCTCCTGGGACGTCATTTTATTGTGGAGTCTGACAATAGTCCATTGAGATTTATCAATGCAGGTGTACCTTCCAACCAAATGATAGCTCGCTGGTCTCTTAAGCTTCAAGATTACAGCTTTGAAGTTCGACATATCGCGGACAGAACCAACACGATTGCCGATCTTTTGTCCCGTTGTCCGACCGACCCAGTAAGCACCAATGTCTGAGTGCAGTGTGTAAAATACACTCGGACCAACACAGCCATCCATTAGTGAAGTTTTTTTTTTCACGCAAGCTGTGTATGTCTATTATATGATGTGATAGGGTTTATGCCCAATATACATATAGTTTTCTTATTTTATTATTAACGTAGTGATTGTCGTGAATAATTGTGTAGTGTGTGGTAGAAAGTGAACTTTATTAATTGTATATATTACGAAACAGAAACAGTGCCACATTCGCTCTGAACTTACCGCAAGCGAACTGTCAAATTTATCCGTGGTATCTGTATTTGGAACATATCCAGTGATATTTTAACTCCGTGTGTGAAAGTGTGACCTGAACATTGACATCTACACCACTGCAGTCAATCGAAATCCAGAAGTGTTTCCAGTGAAACAACCAACACATGAACAATCAGAACATTGCACATTCCGTTTTACTACATCAGACCGGAACAAGTGTGTTCTACAGATTTCAACATCTACGGTTCGTGTGTACTTCCGGATGATTTAGAAATTTAGTTCGAAATTAGCAGACGACAAACAAAAGCTTAAAAGTTATAACACTTCTAAACTATTTACGATTCAATAATTTCGAATACACGAATTGTGTATTAATATTTTTCATTTAGTGTAATCTTAGAATCATATCTTGATTAATTTATTCATACTATCGATTTTTTTTCGCTAGTATGGGAAAAAATCAAGCTATGACGCTGAGAAATAGAAGAAATATTGTAACATATTATATTTCATTATTTTTGAAATTATGTCCCTTTCATTTAATTGTTATTACATTATGACACCAAGGGCGATAAATTGAAATGTATACGATTATGTGTTGTATATAAATAGCCATGTTGTTGCCAGATTGTTAACACGCCAAGAAGCCATCTACTGGGCATGGTAGAGTGTTACCGACATTGCAGACCGACACAAGAACTCCTGGCCAAATGAGGTCAGAGTTTGAGCGTTGAATTCGGCTTATATAAAGCCGTATTACGGTCTTGCCAGATGTTTTTTGTCTCAAAAAGCATATTATTACTTTTTTTTTGAAAGGCTGCGAGGTAGTTGCTTGGGAAGCTGTTACTACCGATCTGACTGGGTCAATAATGCAATTAAGGTAATCAGCCATCGAGAGGATGAAACTTGACAAGTGTTAAAGGTTGAACACCACATGTCTTTAGATACAATGTCCATGTCTTATGTGTTTCTATGCCAAGATGTGTATTCTTAGGTATTTCTACACCAATGTATATAACAGAAGGGTTGACTCTGACAAGGTTAAAATATTAACCCGCTATGTATATACAGTATACATGAAAGATGACATCTTTCATGAAGAAGCCCCGGGGGAGCATGTCAGAGTCTAAAGTATTGCCAGCAGAGATGCAGGGACATCGTTACGCCCGCCAGGCGAATAGTCCCTAGCGGGGATGCTGTAACATCGTTACGCCCACCAGGCGAGTATTAGTTACCTGCCTGCGAGGTTGCTGGCTGACGAGACAGCCAGCGGTCAGGCAAGGACAAAGCAGGACGCACGCAGGCCTCGTGAAGCCACTTCAGGTGGGCAGGCGCGTTGCGAGAAATAGCCAGACAGCTCTGGGACTCGGACTCGACTGGACGTATGATGGGAGAAAGGTTTCGTGTAGTTCTGTGCCCGAAAGTCGAGTGCTTGTACATCTTGTGAGATAGACTGTAAGCTGTGGGTTGCCTGTAAGTGTATTGTTATAACTTATGTATTGTAATGATCATCTCTAGATCGTATTGTATGTGATCTGTAAATAAATCCATTGAAACTTCGTGTCGTTGAGTCTCAAGTCAAATCACGTTGTATTTGTACTGTCTCACATGTGTTAGGTTTAACGAGCCAGGTTTAAGACCCTGACACCCCACTCCACAATTTACTCATTTGTTTTAGTCTTTGAAGAGCAATAGATATTCGTCTTTTAATTTATTTCACTGTGTCACCATTGTTGGTAATCAATGACCCAAGATATTTTATATTTTCCACTACCTCCAATTTTCCTCATTAACATATATTTCTTTCTCCATAGTAGTGTTATCTGTAAGCATTATCTTTGTTTTTGCTATGTTAATATATAAGTTGTGATTTTCACTATTCTTTTTGGTTGAGGTTATTAGTTTTTCTACACCATTCTGTGATGTGGATTGTAATACTGTATCATCAGCATATTGAATCTCTGGTATTTCATGGCCACCGACATTGAGGGCATCATATCGCTCCTTGGTTATATCATCCCTGACATTTCTCAATATATTTTTGGCGTACAATCTTTATGTTACATTGTGGTATTTCTTTCTTCTTAAAGACGACCATAATCTCTGTACTCTTACAATTTAATTCTAACCATAGTTGTTCACTGTGTACAATAACCGCAATTACTAAAAGTTGCAGATTATGTTCAATATCTGCAATCAATATTGTAGGCCTATCATCCTCATTAATATTTCAGCCCGTTAAAAGACATAACACTTTTATATAAACCATGTTGGAGGGCAAGCGAGCAAGAGGTAGACAACTATACAATTGGGAAGATAACATCAAGAGATGGACGAACATAAATCTGACAGAATGTGCAGTCATAGCGAGAGACAGTGTTGGAGATCCATTGCAGCCAACCTTCATTATGGAGACGGCATCTGATTGATGATTGATTGATTGATTGATATATCCGCATATCTAATGTTATTGATGTTATGTTTCCCAATGTTGATTCCTCTCAATAATTTTTTTTTAAATTCTAAGTTTCTACAAATAATTTCATTGTATAGGGGAAAAAGATCTGGAGACATCGCACATCCCTCTTAATAGGCTGATATTGACCTACTTCATTAACAATCGTTTTGGCAGCTTGTTGTTTCCAATATATGTTTTTATAGGTCTAAGGTCTTCCCCATCAATTTATAGATCTGCACGCGTTTTCATCATGTTGACAAGTCTCACTTTTCCGAAAGCCTTTGCGTAGTCAATGAAGCAAAAATGTAGGTCTTTGTTTAACCCTTGATTAACGTTACCAGCAAGGACACTGCATTTATTGTGCCCTTTCCTTCTACGAACCAACATTGTTCCTCCCCTATTTCAGGTTTATTTTCTTCATAACTCTTTGCATGATGATTCTTAGCAAAATCTTCGTGATGTGGCTTATTATGTTTGATTTTAATCACATTCCAATGCTCCTTATTTCTTTGGGATTGCCAGAAATATAGAATTACATAATTCAGAAGGTATATCACCACTATTATATATTGTGTTCAGCAGTCTTGTGACTTGGTGTATTCTATATTCTTCTAAGGCATTGATCATTTCTGTTGTGATGTTTGTCTGGAGCCGGGGTCTTGCCAGTTTTCACATTTGTTTTTTTTTTCGCTCGCTCGCTTTGAACTCAAGCGTAGTCCACACACACTATTTATAGTAGTGATGGACTGAATTTTGTGTGAGGATTAGCTTTCTTTATTAACAGTGTTCCTCGCCATTAGGCGAACCCACTCCGACTTCAGAGGTACTTGTAATTTACGTCCCCAAGTTAAGGAGGACAGGTCAACATTTTTAGTCCATCTGTCTGGTGTAAGTTTGAACCGCTTACCTCGGCATCAGCACAACGAATGTCTAAGAACATGCGCTCTTACCCATTCGGCCATGCGGACCTGCAGTTTTCAGATGGTTAATAGCATTGTGAACCTCCATCCTCAGAATCGATGGTCTTTCATTTTTATTCAGAATATCACACTGATCCTCTCTTGTATCATTATAAAGGACTTTTACATTATCTGACCATTTAAAATCTTTTTTTTATTTTCTAAAATGATTTTGCCATCTTCTAATTTTAGACAACCCGTTGATGTATGTGTGTGTGTGTGTGTTATTTTCTTAGTGATGTCATAAATTACTTTGTGCATTAATTTGTTATTCCGAATGCTGTACTGGTTTTCAATTTCTCTGCAGTTTTCCTCAAGCCATGCGTCTTTTGCCTCTTTGCACAATTTCTTAATTTCCCTGTGAATCTCTTCATATTCTCCACGGTTATATTTGTTATTTCTCCTAATTTCCATTGGTTTTAAGATGTTAATATAGATGTTAATATGTAAAAATATAAATGTAAAATGTTAATATTCAATTTTCTAATTCCTTGCTTGATACTGGCCAGTTTTCCACCCCCACTCATGGTTCCAACGTTCCGTGTTCTCATTTTAAATGATGTTAATCTGTTGCACTCAATCGTGCTGACAGTCTGGAGTCTCCTGGTGCACATGACTACCCCTACCGGGCGAGGCTGCTCCTATGGAACACCCATTTACCGCATTTCTCTGATTTTCTATCAAACTACAAAATATGACTTTCTTGGCATCTAAAAAGAAGGTAGGTTGCCAGTGAGTTCCTTCTTAGCAGTGACCATGCTGGTCGATGACCATAGCCATTGTCTCCAAAAAGAGATCCAATGCCTACCGTCGTGAAATTGGAGACCATAACCTTCAACTATCTGTTGGCTGCACTTCAACTTCATCCACCACCTGCACACATGATTTCACATGACCCTCATCGGGAGGCTTAACGGTTACTCCACCTTGCCCAAGGGTGTCCCGTAGACTAGGGGAACGAAGGAGGCACCTTACTTCTCCTTTTACAGGGGATACCCCTACAGACAGATTGACAGACAGACAGACTGGCAGGCAGGCAGGCAGTCAGATACATAGATAGATAGATAGATAGATAGATAGATAGATAGATATGTAGGTAGGTGGATGGATGGACGGATGGATAGATTGCTAGGTAGGTTGGTAGATATATAGATAGATAGAGAGATAAATAGACTGACAAACAGACAGATAGACAGTGTCTGGGCTCAACAGCACAACTCTGGGGTCGACCCACCTTAAAATAGGCACCATGGAATATTTCGGGAAGTAATGGCAGGGGCCGTAATTCTGACCACGTGACCCACCGAGTGCCAACTGCTTTATAAAAAATACGGGGTCTAGCTCTACACGTCCAATACGCATTACAGTGTTAACAATGGTATGTTACTTACTGACCTACCGTCAATCTGGTGGAGTTTAGATATGTAGAAGACCGACGAATCTCCTCTGCTACATCTGTCATGCAGCATAAACTTGCATTTCTTAGAGCTAGAACTATTGCCAGTGAATCTATTAGAAGTGTTGGCTTTTGTCACGGGTTGTCACATACTGGCCTAGTGGTTAGTGAACGTAGTTTCCCAATTCATCGACATATAGGGTGGCGGGTTCGAAATCGGCTGCAGGCTATTTCGGAGCAGGTCACTTTGTGCTGATTTCGACGGCATATGCCTTGGCCGTTCAGAAAATAACAACAATTAGAACGTAACAATTGCCTAGTAAATAACTGCCATGGACCGATATGAGGTAGACAGCAGTAAAGTAATAAAGTAAGAACATGTGTACCATAGAATAGGAATTGTCATAGTGAGAACAGTTCACACGAACGCACACGACTAGGTCGAGGGAAGTCGGTGAGCAACGGATGATGATGATGAAGAACAAAGGGAAGTGATTCAGAGAAGTTGCTTATCACGTGACATTAGTTGTGTGGTACACGGGAAAGAGACGGCTGGACAAAGTCAGTCTAGCCAGGGTCCCAGTAGAGAGAGGACGTGAAACGTGTCGAAAGATAAGCGAGATGAAGTCAACAGTGTTCTCGCATTTGAACAACGCATCAGCTGGAGGCGAAAATGTTAGACACAAGCCGGACGATCAATTGAGTGGCGATTGCAGTTTAGTGACGGCTCGCCGAGTTGACGGCGATTGAGAATGCACCGTGCCGATGTCAAGGGCAAGTGACTAAGTTGACCATTGTATTATAGTGGTGTTTCAGACCGATGTACAGTAATTAGAAGTGTTATTTACGATCGCACTATTGATGTTAAGTGCGGCGATCCTTGTGTATAATAAACACTGAAGAATGGCAAGGACAGGGAGTTGTTCACTGTTTTCATGCGATGAATGTTCCTGTTTAATTCTGTCACTGCGGCTGAACCAACGAGCCAACAATCAGCCTCAAAGAAAATCGGCAACAACTAGTTGTAAGATAATTAAAGGTCACCTTGGCGCCATTGGCAATTGACAGATCAATTCAGCAACAACTTGCCACAAGATAAACAAGATCAGCGTGGCACTAGTGGCAAGTAGTAAAACAAGTTATCAAGAATCAATTAAATGATAAACAAAGTCACCTTGGGTGCTATTCACAAACTTTTGATCAAGTCACCAACATCCAAACAAAGGAGAGACAAGGTCACCTTGGGCGCCATTTGCAATTTCCAAATGAATTCATACAAAAATATGGACAAATATCAAACCAGTGCATCAATATCCTCGTGCTAGATAAACATTTGAGTCACGACACTGAATTCAGAAATATAAATTAAGCAACAAATATTAACAATATTGATCCTGGCTGGGACAACATGATTTGCAGTTGTGAACTTCAAATATATGGTGTAAAGGCAGTCACTGACAACAATAACTCATTGTGAACAAGTCTATGAATAAACAGTTATTAACTGCCTAGAGACATTCGATAACTGAGAGAAAGATTACTCAAAAAGTGCGTCCACGAATACAACGACGGCACATCATCATGTGTCCAAACTACTGAGAGATAATCCTATCAACAGTCAAAACTCACAGTACAAAGACAGAATATCGAAACAGAGACGATGTCTTAATTTTGACTGAAATTTCTTCACTATGGCTATATAAGTAGTAGGGAATGTGGTAATTCAAACTAGTTTGTGGATCACTCAAAATTTGTACCAAACACCTCAATACGGTGAAGATGTCCACAGATCCATTGGGAATCACAGCTTTAACGAACAATCAGTAGTATATCAATCTGTTTTCCACTTGACTCGAGGATCCGAATTTTTTCCAAGACAGTTGTCTGAATTTCGAGTTTGGTCTTCAAATAACATCCAACGACTTAAACAACCGAAATAAGGATACAGATTCAGTCCAACACTTCAACACAACATCACAACAGTGAATCGGTAGCATATTAAACTTTCCCCACTCAAGTTGCAGAAAATCCAGAATTTTCCTATAGAGTGATCTGAAGGTCAAGCCTTGGTCTACTATCAACACCCAATAACCCCGACAACTTGGAGGAAGATGCCGGACCAGTGAAGGACCTCAACATAGCAGCAACAAGGCATCAGGCGAGTTAAATTGTCTGACCGTGTTTGTACCGTTTTGTGTGGCTGTTTAGAGTAGATATTTGGATACTTTCTCCACAGATCTTTGTCATCTCCATTATAAGTGCCGAACTAAGAACAGCTGGAATAATTAATATAATGGAGTGATCAACTGCATAACTTAATAACAACAGTTGATGATGGGAAATAATATCTACTTGTTGAAATCACATATTTTCCATGTTCTTCTTATAGGTAAATTAATATGTGGTATGCTTTATATGTATATTCGACGTTGTATAGGATGTGCTATCGGTCTCGGCGAGTATAATATTGTAAACATTGTGACATCACTATAACTCCATTTAAATGTTACCTCTTGGTTTGAACATCACGTGACAACTTTACAAGGATAATTTCTAAAGTATCACATTATCATAAAGGCATACACATAAACAATATAGTGTGTATAGTATTGAAATCTGGTGTTACTTAGATAGAATATTCATCAAACATGTCTTCATTACAAGACTTCATAGCTATGGGAGAGAAATGTGGCATGTCAGGGCCTGATCTAGCAGCATGGGCCATACAAGAATTAAACGCGTATCAAGCACAACAACGTGAAGATAGAGCAGCTGCAAAAGAGGCGAGAGATGCACAAGCAGCTATAGATAAAGAAAAAAGAGAAGCACTAGAGAGACAAAAAGAAAAGGAACTGGCGTTGGAAAAAGAGAAACTTGCCTTCGATAGAGACACAAAAGAAAAAGAATTGCTATTAGAAAAAGATAGGCTTGCCTTCCAGAAAGATAAACTAGCAACCGAGGTAATAATTAAAGACAAAGAGATTGAAGGCAACTTAAAAGTAAAGACTCTAGAGAAAGACAAAGACGCAGAGATAGCCCAAGCACAGGTAACAGCAACATCTTTAGACCACAGTAAACTGTACACCGGGCTTATCAGAGATTTTACACAAGGTGATTCTATTTCGGCCTGGGTAACAAACTTCGAACTGTTAATGAACCATTAAAAAGTTCCATCTGAAGACTGGGCCATACTCTTCCACATACTTTTGGCCGACAAGTCTTTAAAGCCTTTAAAGCCTTTTTGAGAACCTTCACACTAACTATACATATGTTAGAAATCGAGTCTTAGCACTCGTTTCACTCGACCATGCGGGGTTATGAACAAAATTTAAACCTTAGCACCAAAGGCAGATCAAAATTTCCTAGATTACGTAGCAGAGACAACATCCCTCTTTGATAAATGGCTCAAAGCAGCCGACATAGGTTCAGATGTCAACAAGCTACGTGACCTCATGGTTCGAGAGAAACTGATTTCCTCAGTTCCAGAGAAAATGGCAACATTCCTGGTCGAGAACAAATGTACAACGGTGGCAGAAATGGAATCCAAAGGCGAAGCATTCTATAACGCCCATAGGAATATTTTCGCAGAAGGGGCACAATCTGATTTAATTATAGGGGCGGCGGCCAAATTATTCAGTCAACGATATAACACAAGACCAAATAAGTTCCAACAATACAGTCCACAATATCGAGGAAGAGGACCATACTACAAGAATGGGAACACACAAGGAGAACCAAATAGAAGGAAAAAAGGATACTTGATACAATGTCCTTATTGCAAGATACAACACGGCTCCCTTGAAATGTGTGACAAAAACCCTGAATATGACACGTATCTTCAGAACTTGATATCACAAAAAGCCAGCAAATATACTGCGTATAAGAACAATGTGAAATGCTATGTCTGCAATACGTATGGACATGTAAGTAGAGACAATTAGAATTAGAAAAACTAAGAAAGAGGCCAGTGCAGCATTTTCGTTTACCAGCAGTTCACCTGACGAATATGAAGAGACAAACGAAGGGAACATACAGACCGAAAGAAGCCACAGTAACGACGATACAGACAACAAGGCGTACACATACGACGCGAATTTGATGTACACGACAGACGGAAACCTAGACATACAACTAGCACTAGTAAACGGACTAACAGTTCCAATGATAAGAGACACGGGCACTGCAATGATTGGGGTGGACGAAAGACTAGTTAATGACAAAGACTATACAAACAAAAAAGTAACATGTAAGACAGTTGGTGGAACATTAGAACAGTACAAAGTGGCATGGATCGACTTAAACTGCCCATATTACCACGGACGGGTTACAGCGGCAGCGTTACCACACCCAACAACTTACTTAATAGTAGGTAATGTAGCTAATGTAAAAGAGTGCACCATTCAAGATATTCAGAAATGGGAAAACGAATTCATCAGCAGAGAACAGGCAGAAGGTGCAGCAGTACTTTTCCCAACAAAAAATAAAAAGAGGAAAACACCAGACGACGACTTAGAAATATTGACAGACAAATATAACAGTGACCAAAAAGAAACAACTCAGCAATATTCATCGACTAGCGACGATGACATTCCATACACAGGTAAACTACCTAAATGGCTAACAGGAACAGAACCAAGGTCAGTTGCAGGTACCGCAGGAAAGGATGCCCCACATTCAGGGGTTATATCTACTTCATCTTCTGATGAGGAGGAAAACATACCCCAGCCATTCAATTTAATGAAAAAGGTAAAACACCGACAAAATGATAAAGTCGACTATACTGAAGTAGGGTGGCAAAATAAAACCCCACCAAAAATACCTAACGTAGGCTATATCAAAACCGACAGACAAAGAAAAACTTGGAGAAAGGCAGGGGTACCTAAAACATACATAGAGACAAATACAAAAAATTAAAGTAACAAACTGGGAAAAATATTGGAGAGGTATAGGCTTAACAGAGGACGAAATAGAAGACAAAATACAACAAATAGATGAACAGGGTACCAAAAGATAACAAAGATACCATGAACCGCATATAAACAGCCTGTCATGAATATAGGTCAATGTCAGTTCAAGGGAACAAACATAGTTATTTTACTAGACTTAAAACTGTGATATTAATTAAGGTAATTTTCATTTATACACATGAATATCTGTCTAGAAATACCTTACGATTTTAATTATTTTTGTCTAAAATACATTAAGCAAACATCACAATGACACACATTTAAGACACAACAACAACAACAACAACAACAACAACAACAACAACAACAACAACAACAACAACAACAACAACAACAACAACAACAACAACAGAAGAATCATCCCGGTAGATAAACATCCAAACTTCAATTTACTTAACATCATAAAGTCTTGTTACTCACTAAGACACATTCATATGTAAAGACTTACATTACCATCTAATACATATGCAATAAAAACAATAATTCTTTAATCTCAGTGTATCTAAACTGTACTGTGAGGCAATGAAATAATCTAAAACTATGGTATTCAGAGTACATAAAGGGTAACAGAGAGATACAGTATTAATTAATGCTCTGAACTGCCGTATATAATGAGTACAGATATCAGCAGTCAATTTGACATTTTAGGTTAATTAAGTTAAATTGATTCAGATATGTACATATTTTTTCCATTTTTTATTAATTACAAGAAGGTGCAGAAAACAAAGGCGAGAGTAGCCGAACCATGTAAGCGCCACAAAAGATCCAATTACGAATCTGGAAGGGAACTCTGTGCCTATAATCCGAGGGTACCGAAAAAGCATGGGGAGACTATCGAAATGCCAACAAATAAGTACCATCCCAGGGTACCAAAGCAGCATAAACGAGAGAGCTACAAGATCAGCCCATGGTAAACAAGTACGACCAACCACACCCATGGTGAAGTAATTGATTGGTATTATAGTTATTTACTGTTCATATGACTCTATACATAAAATTTCATATTCCATCTATCATGAATGAACCATCAGCTCATGAAATGAAAACATACCATCTATTTGCTATCAGTACAGTGCAGATTCAGTGGTCAGAAGATATAGGTACGAGAATCAATTTTATACGACCAATTGAGAGAAACCTGTGGTATCGGAAAAATTTAAACCACAAGCACAAAAAGAGGTTACGTCATCATGCTGTTGAAAACAGAACAGCATATATACACCGAAGTCATACGTCGCAATCTATGATGAGTGTGTCCAGGTCAACTTCAATCCACAATAAACCAGTCTGTTTCTCACCGGTAAACAGATCATCATACATATTGCAATGATGATATCAATAGACTGTTGTAATATATGATAGTATGAGTTTTCACACACATGATTATTTATGTGACATTTTTTAGGTATAGATTATGTGTCCATAACAGAACACTTAATAATAGATCTTTTTCAGCAATATTAAACGGTGATAAAAAGACCAATCAAGACTATTGCAGAAGACAAAAATCAGAATTTATAACACTGGTGGCAACATAAACACCACAAAGCAACAACAGTCAACAAACAGATTGCAACGAATGACACGAGTGTATGGTGGTAGATAATTTTAATATTGATGATATAATAGATAAGCATATATAGCACATTGATAATTGAAGTCAATGTCACATTTTTAAATTTTATTTCAATTGATAACATTGCATGAATATATCAAATATGTCAATGAGAGTTAATTTTAAGCTCTGATTGACATATGCCATGTTACAAATGTAAATGCATTGTGTATCGTATTGCTATTGGTCAACATTATACAGTTTAAAATATCAACACAAGGCCAAGAGACAGTATTACAGGCGAATGACTGAACTCAGAGGCAGAGAGAAACCTTCACAAGAAATAAAAAGCCTTGTTAAGGAAATGGAAAACAAGAGATAATGAATAGAAAGTGCATGAAGATCAACCAGTAATGGTGATAGATAATCAAAGTATTATAAACTTTGACAGACACAGACAGTGATAAAGGAGTCTACATCATACAGACATATCATCAGTAGGATAAAATTGCGGTTATAAAATTAAAAAACAACACCCTGTACGAAGAAGAAGTAATCACCCTAGACAAATGAAATATTACAAGTAAACCGCAAACAAACAAGTGCTTATGCAACAACCCCATTTGTGATTACGTAAAGTAAATTACGTTAAACGGTAAAGAAAAATGACAAGTGAGAACTACAGTGGTATAGATTTCATGTATATATTGCTCATATTCCACTATACCAAATATAAATAATAATACAGATGGTGATGGTACCTGTTAACCACGCATGTTCCCTCATTCGGGCGTAATGGCCTTGATAGGGCAAACGAGGGACTACTATGGGGAGGCCACGGGACCTTATGAAGCTCATAGTATGTTAGCCCAGCACCCCCCCCCCCCCCCCCATAGGCTGGGCTACACGTCGTCTGCGGGGGAAGCAGATTGATAGGGCGTGTCTGACTATAATAATAATAATTTTTTTTTCATTTGATTTTGTGCAGTGGTTAATGGAATGCCATACTATCATGTTATCAGACAAAATAGGTTGGTGGAAATACATCAATATATGATATATTTATGAAATGCCTACCAATATCGCTACATGTCATAGGAGTGAAAAACCGAAGAGACTATGAAAATGGCTACACCATTTACAAAAAAAAAGGGGGGGGGGCATAATGCCATGGACCGATATGAGGTAGACAGCAGTAAAGTAATAAAGTAAGAACATGTGTACCATAGAATAGGAATTGTCATAGTGAGAACAGTTCACACGAACGCACACGACTAGGTCTAGAGAAGTCGGTCAGCAACGGATGATGATGATGAAGAACAAAGGGAAGTGATTCAGAGAAGTTGCGTATCACGTGACATTAGTTGTGTGGTACACGGGAAATAGACAGCTGGACAAAGTCAGTCAAGCCAGGGTCCCAGTAGAAAGAGGACGTGAAACGTGTCGAAAGATAAGCGAGATGAAGTCAACAGTGTTCTCACATTTGAACAACGCATCAGCCTGAGGCGAAAGTGTTAGACACAAGCCGGACGATCAATTGAGTGGCGATTGCAGTTTAGTGACGGCTCGCCGAGTTGACGGCGATTGAGAATGCACCATGCCGATGTCAAGGGCAAGTGACTGTAAGTTGACCATTGTATTATAGTGGTGTTTCAGACCGATGTACAGTAATTAGAAGTGTTATTTACGATCGCACTATTGATGTTACGTGCGGCGATCCTTGTGTATAATAAACACTGAAGAATGGCAAGGACAGGGAGTTGTTCACTGTTTTCATGCGTTGAGTGTTCCTGTTTAATTCTGTCACTGCGGCTGAACCAACGAGCCAACAATCAGCCTCATGGCAATAACATACAGCCAATACATGTTGGGGTTGATTGTGATGTCTCGTAAAAGGACAGGGAAGTACCCAGCTGTCACATACAAGTTCCAATGCTTTTAGGACAGCAGCCATTTCGGCAGGGAAAATAATTTGTAAAGATTGGCTTTAATTTGCTATCTGGACTTCGCTGACGACAATTCCCGCTGTCAGCGAATTTAGGTGCAGGACAAACACATTTAAGGGGAGGTCACAATAACTAGCTCTAAAAATTCTAAAGGATAAGGCAAAAATAGCGAAAATAAATAACACCCATTTATCTTGGTAAAGTTTCATTTTAAAAGCTGGAATCATACACCTATGTCAGTACCGAGGCACACAATGATGGAGTAGCAGGTAGAGATATTACAATAAGAACATAACATTCAAGAGCAGCTTTTAGAGCATTAAGACATGTGTGAAAGTAAAAAGAAATTAAATGTAGTACCATTCTTAGAATATGTAACTCAGGACCGCGGTGGTCATGTGTTCCATTCTCCATCGAGGCGGAGACGTTTTTCTCAAAGGCCCACTCCGTGGCGAAGAAGTTACGGACGCTAATTCCTAATCCCGTATACTCGGGTTCGAAACACAGCGGTGCTGGTCTTTTTCGAAAAAGGTATAGGTACTGGTCGTTCAGAAAGCAATGACAAACTACTGAACTTAAAATTTGCACAGGAATAAAGAACAGCCAAAATGCTGGGGTTGAATACTACGTCCTGTGAAGGACATGCAACTAAATTTAGATTTTGTTTTTAAACTCCCAGGTCGATGCAGCCTAACATGGGGACCAGCACATTTCCTGTGAAGCAAAAGCGGCTGGCGAGATATTGTCCTCACAACCAATCGAGTGCCGATATGTCTCATAATACACCATCTAATCTAACTATCACTATATATATATATATATATATATATATATATATATATATATATATATATATATATATATATATATATATATATATATATATATACTGTATTTATATGGGGGTGTCAGGTCTTAGTCAGATATGACTGAGCTACCGTATAACAGTAGACGGTACTACCTGCTTTCTGTTGGCGCCGAACGTTGGACGGCGCTTACCAAACCCGGCACCCCACATTGTGCCAACGGCTTCGGGCGGAAGAGCACAATTGGGAGGGTACAAGCCTTACCCTGGTGCGAGGAAATGCAACCTAAAGACAAAATGTCATGGCAGGGCAGACCAGGCCATAAGCCTTGATTGGCAGCTGGTCTAGGATCGAAGCTCCGACAGGCGGACAGTTATAGCATTGCTTTGCTGATCCGGCAACTTCTGCAGCTTGTCTTGTTCCAGATGTAGAGGTGTTACCTTTCCTCTGGAGTGAACTTGGCAGGCCGAGAGAGGAATCATGCTGCATGGGCAACACATGATCTCTATATTTTAGCCCAGGCTTTGTGCTATGGAGAGGCAATAACTCCATCCCTGATCTTAACCGGTTTCGAAATCAAAGGGAGAGGCAACTATTACGGGTTATAAGTCCCTGTCAATTGGCGTAGACATGGGGCGCCACGCGTTGCCTCTGACGGTGGGAGACACCTACAGGTGTCATTGATCAGCTACCGCCCGCCTCAAGTTGGGAAGCCCCAGGCCAATTGGGTGCTGATCCGCCACAGCCTGCCTGCTTCAATAGGTGCTTGGGTCTAGGACAAAATCTGAATCGCAGGCTGTAAACCCAATGCACCAGGTACTAATAAAAAAATAGAAACCTCAAGCTACGGCTTGCAACCTGGAACGTGAGAACCATGTGTCCAGGATTTTCCATTGACTTGACCAATATTGACGATGTGAGAAAACGGCTGTGATTGATGCCGAACTCAATCGTCTTAACATCGATATTGCTGGCCTGCAGGAGACTCGCCTAGCCGAGGAAGGGCCACTCAGGGAAAACAATTACATCTTTTTTGGAAGGGTAGAGGGCAGGCAGATAAAAGGCAACACGGTGTGGGCTTTGCAGTGAAGAATTCGCTACTGGGAATGATTGAAATTCCAGCAGGAGGAAATGAAAGACTATTATCCCTGCGCTTGGCAACCTCTTGTGGTTTTGCCACCATTATTACTGCATATGCATCAACACTCGATTCCTCTGATGATGTGAAGGATTCGTTCTATGAGGAGTTTGACTCCGTGATCAGGGCAGTTCGAAAATCTGACTACATTTATATGCTCGGAGATTTCAATGCTCATGTAGGCAAGGACTCGAGTTCATGGCCAGTGTGCCTTGGAAAAAATACAACATCGGTCGCATGAATGAAAATGGGCAAAGGCCGCTGGAGCATTGCACCAGTAATGACCTATGTATTACAAACTCCTTCTTTAAAACAAAAGAGCTGCATAAGGTCACATGGAATCATCTAAGATCAGGCCATTGGCACCAGCTGGACTTCATCATCACACGGAGGCAACATCTGAACCATTTATCATTGACTCGAAGTTACCACAGTGCTGACTGTGATACGGATCATTCTTTGGTTGTTGCAAGGGTTAGACTGAGACCAAAGAGAATCTACACAGCTAAACACAAATCTAGCCCCAGGATTAATATTATTAACACTCATGATCCTAAGAAGTGCTTTCAGTTTCAACAGCAACTTGAAGACGCTTTCACTGATACACCAGAAAATTGTACAGTAAGTGAAAAGTGGGGTCAATTTCAGGAAACTCTTTATAAAACTGCCGTAGAGGTTTACGGCACTCTGGATCATAAGAGGCAGGACTGGTTTGCGGCAAACAGCCAGACTCTGCAGCCCTTGATTGATAAGAAGAAGATAGCTCTCTTAAGAAACAAGAAAAGAACAACGCGTAACACTCTGAGTGAGCTAAAGCAAGCTAGGAAGGATGTGCAAAAGGCTGCCAGGCAGTGTGCAAATGATTATTGGATCAAGTTATGTGAGTCATTTCAAATCGCAAGTGTTAAGGGAAACATCAGAAGCATGTATGAAGGGATAAAGAAAACCTGTGGTCTAATGATCTAAAGAAGTGCACCCTTGTAAACCTTGATTGGAGAAAACATAACTGATAAGAAACAGCAGATGGACAGATGGGTAGAGCACTATTTGGAGCTTTACTCAAGTGAGACCAAACTAGGGGATGATTCCCTCAACGCCATAGAGGCTCTACCAACTCTTGACCATCTGGACACACTTCCCACCATAACAGAAGTTAAGTGTGCTATAAATGAACTTGCATCTGGCAAGGCTCCAGGTAAGGATGGGATTCCAATAGAGATTATCAGGAGTGGGTAAGAAACACTCACTCTACAGATCCATCAGCTAATAGAGCTATGCTGGCGAGAAGGACACGTCCCACAGGATTTCAAAGATTCAAGCATCATAACACTGTACAAGAACAAGGGCGATCGGAGCGACTGCAACAACTATAGGGGTATCTCACTTCTGTGTATTGTTGGAAAAGTATTTGCCAGAATTGTTCTGCGCAGACTTCAAGTCCTAGGAGATCAAGTCTACCCCGAATCACAGTGTGGCTTTCGACAGAACCGGTCTACCATTGATATGATATTCTCATTGCGACAAATGCAATAAAAATGTCGTAAACAGAATCAACCACTGTTTATTGCCTTCATCTACCTCACAAAGCATTTGATTTGGTCAGTCGCGAGGGACTGTTCAAGGCACTAAAGAAGATTGGCTGCCCACCAACTCTTCTGCCCATTGTGGAATCGTTCCACACAGGCATGAAGGGTATAATCAAGTTTGATGGTGCAACGTCTGAAGAGTTTGAGATCAAGAGCGGAGTTAAGCAAGGTTGTGTATTAGCTCCCACCCTCTTTGGAATATACTTTTCACTTCTACTGAAATATGCCTTTCGTGATCAGGATGGTGGTATATACATTCACTCACGCTCAGATGGCGGCCTCAACAATGCTCAGATGGCGGCCTCAACAATGCTCAGAGATTGAAGGCCAAGATCAAAATTAGGAAGGTACTGATCAGAGAGTTGCTTTTTGCAGATGATGCTGCAGTTACGACCCACTCTGAGGAAGAATTACATGGCTACTATCTGCATTCTCCAATGCTTGCTCTGAATTTGGTTTAACAATTAGCAAAAAGAAGACACAGATTATGTCACAAGGTGAACATGGGTACCATCAATCTTTATTTACGACGCTGAACTAGAGATGGTAGACCATTTTACATATCTAGGATCAGTGGTAAATATCAAATTATCTCTAGATCAGGAAATCAACATCCGGATTGGTAAGGCAGCAACAACAATGAACAAGCTAAGAAAAAGAGTCTGGGAGAACAGGGAGCTTAATGCCAAAACAAAAGCCATTGTCTATCAAGCCTGTGTACTTATACACTTCTTTATCGCAGTGAAACCTGGACAACTTACTCACACCAAGAGAAACGTTTAAACAGCTTTCATTTGCGGTGTCTGCGAAAAATTCTTTGTATTAAGTGGCAAGACAAAATCACAAATACTGAAGTATTGGAAAGATCAGGCTGTATGACGGTTTATTCCATGTTCAGTCTTCGTAGACTTAGATGAATAGGACATCTTAGCAGGATGGATGATGGTAGAATACCAAAGGAAATCTTTTTTTGGTGAATTACAGATGGGTAAGAGATCTCAGGGTCGGCCTCAGGGGACATGATTGATACAGGCATTGATAATGCACATTGGGAGCAAGTCGCCGCTGAACGTGTTGCATGGAGGGCAAACATCAGAAATGGAATAAAGACAAAGGAGAAAATTATTGCAGATAAGTCACACACCGAGCGTTTGAGACGTAAGATGGTGCATGATGGTGGAAATGACCACGTGTTCACATGCACCCACTGTGAACGAACATTTGCAGAGCGAATTGGCCTTATCAGTCACATTCGCTACCGCCATGGGTAAAAGTTATTATGCCTTTTTGAAGCACAAACTATCGTCTGTCAAGACGGCAAGGTGCCAATGAATTTATATACTACGCCGTATGGCGTGAAAAGAAGTCCTTTACTTTTCTTACAAAATTTACTAGCCCTAGTTTTCTACTTTCAACAGTTCTTTCCACATCATGAAATCTATATTGACATTGAGAGATATACAACGCACTGAAAAGGAGAATTGTAAAATAATATGCATATTCAACAACACTATATAGTGAGGAAGGATGGACAATGAGAAACTAATTAGAAAGTCGAATAGAGGCATTGAGCTTTGGATATAGAGAAGATTATGTCGTATTTCATAGAAACAAAAACAATAAAATATAGAGGTTCTAGAAAAACTGGGAATAAAAAGAGAGTTGGTGAAAGAAATCAAAAAGAGGCATGTGAAATATTTCGGCCACGTTAAAAGACATAATACTCTTATAAAAACATACTGGAGGGTAAAGTGAGCAAGAGATAGACAATGATACACGTGGGAAGATAACACCAAGAGTTGGGCGAACTGCAATCTGACAGAATGTAAACAGGGCGAGAGACAGACAGTGTTAGAGACCCATTGCAGCGAATCTTCATTGTGGAGACGGCACCTGATTGATTAAGCTCTAGTTTTGCTGTTGGTAAAATTTGCATTGATCAGTTATCAGTTATCAGTTGGGGTATCTTCATTGCACTCCGGACAGGTCCAAAGGTGCTCAGATCCTCCCCCCCCCCCCCCAGCATAAGCATCAGCGTTCGGTGGCTAATAGTACCAGTTCTGTGTTGGTTAACGAGGCACCTCGTTTTCCCGATGTATCTCTCGTGTCTGGCCGTGCCAATTCTTACTCCCAAGTCTTTCATCCTGCTGGACAGCGATGTGGATTCACTGACGTCAAAGTCTTCTGTTCTCGACATGTCTTTAAGGACGTTAATATCATCGGCACGATCCATGGGCTGGCGATCTGCAGGGGGTGCAGAGCCAGCCAGTTTATCATCTCGTTCATTTCCCTCGACTCCCGCATGTTCCGGGACAAAGATGAAGGTGACTTTACGGACAACAGACTTCCTCAGCGACTCAGTCCACTGTCTACGTACAGATCCAGCTTCGACCTTCTGAATGATGCTCATTGAATCACTTAGTACACACACGTTGGTATAATGCTGTGCTTCTAGCCATAGGAAATCCTGTGTTACTGCCATCACCTCCATCGTCATGCTGCTCGTGGGCATAGTGTGGGCACCACTGTATTCTTGGACGGTTCGGCCCGCTGAACGGGCTGTAAATGCCCATGCACTTCTCTGCTTCTTTACAACAGATCCATCTGTATAGATGAGCATTTGGGGGTTGTCTGCGTGTTCATTGATGAGCGCGTTGACTTCAGCATTTACAGCGGCAGGGTTCTGTTCTCTGCACCTTCTATCAAGTGTTGCTTGCTTGCTTCTGTTCGTTGGCTTGAGCTCCAACGCGAAGTCCTGTATGTCGGATGAAGACATCCTGTTGTCCATCATCAGTGTGGTGTCATACAGGACCTGAGGTTTGCGTGAGTATCCGTTGTCCCATGTCTGGCTTATTGGTGTGCAGACTGGTGGTTCCTCGCCGTACAGGCAGACACTCTCCGACTTCGGAGGAATCGGCGATCCTACTCACTTTAGCCAGGACCCCGAAGGGACCTGTTGCCCAGGACGCTCGACGAGGACGCGTCAATAGGTCTTGGCCAGTATATAACCCGGCCCTGGTGCCTTGGAAACACCTCTGCGTCCCCTGTCAAGTGTGATAATGCAGGAGAAGGTGCACTTACAAGCTGGAAGAAAGGCACCCATTCCTTGCCGTGGTTAATACTGGTAGACCTGCAGACCTGTCTGATGACATCCTCCGCCCGACCCATCCATGATTTGCCCCTCTTTAGCCTGTTGCCCTTTTCTCTGAATATATCTTCATGCAGAGGGTGCTGCTCATCCGCACTTATTTTCAAGTATGCACGAGGTCTCCAAATCTTGATCCTGTGGTTCATTGTCGGGAAGTCAATGAGGTATCTCATCGCTACACAGCTGGTGTCTCTCGTGCAGCCGAAAATGATGCGCATGACCTCGTTTTGTACCTTTTCAAGTCTTCCATTCTGTGTAGGGCTGACAGTAAGGATGGCCAGGGCATACTCGATGGGTGAAAGCACCAGTCCTTGGAATTTGCATTGATATTGTTTCCTATCTTCTATTTTTAACGGTTTCAGGCGTTATCCATGCTTTATGCTTTCGTTCCCCTTTCCCAATGGTTTCTATACAAAATCCATTCCAGGTGTTTTAATCTGGCTGCCACTCTTCTATACTCACCTCATGGGGGATCTGGAGTGTCAGACATTGGTAGTACCCTTGGTAAGGATGACTGTCATTCCCTTTTCAGGGACCATTTCCCACTGGTCTAAGCCTGACATCCAGCTCACGCCTGTGGCTTCTAATAGCTGTCAGCATGCGACAGCGGCAACTCCCCTTCCCCCCGCAACGCTTCCTCACTTCAATTCAATTCACCGCACAAGTCATTCTTCATCCATCATGACACTGCTGCCAAGGACAGAAATTCGTGGCGTACATCATTACGCAAGGGTGCAGTCACGTGTGAGGCAACCAGGACTGCAAGAGCTGTGAAGAAAAGGCTGGACAGAAAAACCACTGCAGGAGATCCTCCTCCTGGAGCGTCAAGCATTCTTTGTCCACATTGTCAAAGAACTTTTCCAGTCAAAATAAGCCTTATCAGCCATCTTAGAACTCACGGCTCCATACTTTCAATCCCACTGGATGAAATGAATGGCCATCATAATTCTTGATGGACAAACAACAACAACAACTCACCTTATTTACTAACAGTTTTAGGACCTGCTACTCATAAGACTGTGACTATAACTTGTACCATAGTTTCTTAGTTTTTGTGATATCCTGTATTGTAGCATATTCCATATTTGTAAGAAGCTATGCATCTCTTGAGTTTCAATTTATCTTTACACATCAATATATGGTGAATACACAGCTTATATTCTGAATGCAGATATATCTACATCTATTGATAATACAAATGTGATCAGTTTGATTTTTCGTAATGTAGTCTGGTGATACATATGTTGCTTTATGTCTTCTTGTATGTGGAACAACACTTCCTCCCATGATCTATTGATTTCCTGCGTACACATGTATGAATAAAATTCTCACTTTTCGTTCACTTATCCAAGTCCGCGTTTCACCTTGATCTCTTTATAACCCACGTTTTCCCATCCTATCTTGGCATTCAGGTCCATCAAAGTTTTGATATTTCTATTTCTTTGATTTCATATTATACTTTGAAGTTTCATGCATAATTAATTATCAACTGATTCTTTCTTGTCATGTGTTGATGCATAATCACAGTCATGTTTGCTTTCATTTTTGTGTTTAAATGTTCCTGTTTTTATTCTGTGATTCACTGCTTACCACTCTAGTTGAGCGATCTTTGCGGCCACAAATAAAATAGTGCACGTCTCTTCTCGTGACTTGTTGATTCGCAAGTATTAGAGACTGTGCATTTATTTACTGTGCCAATAAAGGTATTATTTACTTACTTAAAAATTACTGCGTATGTCATTTTATTAATAATTATTATCAAGTGTAGTGCCGGTAAGTGTGAGCGGCCATCGATCATTATCTCACACGATCACCAGAGCATTGAATCGGGTCTGAAGTCTTTTTTCTCGATTATGTCATGTGTCCATGTTATCCAGGTATTTATATCTTTGCTTTCCCATAGCTCTCTTCAATTAATTTTGCCAGTTGTCGCAAATATTTAAAGTTATTTCTCATCATAATGTGACCAGCAAATCTCGACTCTTTACATGCAATTTCTCTGATCAGTTTACGGTTTTCATTTGTCTGTTAACCGACAATCTCATTCGTTGGTCTCTCCGAACATAGTATACTTTGCATTCCACCTGGAACCAGATGTCCACAGCCATTAGGTGTGTCTCAGCTTGTCTATTTATTGTCCAGGTTTCACACGAATATAACAGTATAGGCTGTATACATCATTTCAACATTCTTCTTACCGCAATGGTAAGCTTTTAGTCGTGAATACGTTTCCCATCTTGCAAAAGATTACTTGCCATGGCGATTGTTGTTCTATTCTCTACATGCCATATTTCATCAGGTTTTATGACTATTCCAAGATTGTTCTTCTACCAATGTTAATAATACATGTGATTTTGAAATATAAAGATAGTTCATTTGAAATCCATTCGTGCCGCACCGTGCATAATTGCGTACGTTGAACATGATCATGTCATAGTCATGTGATAAGTACTGACCAATGAATAAAAGAACAAGTGCTTTTCGTCCCAAGACGCATAGGTTCTGTTTCTGACCGTTGAGAAAATGGCCTGGTTGATCCAAAATCCGCCCAAAGAAGCTCAAAAGAGCGGTGATTTAGTTTCTTTCATTTAAAGGATGTCGACCAGTGGACATCTATCGAAGAGTGCACGCAGCGTACGGTAACAAATGTGTGTTGAAGACAACAGTGACAGACTGGGCACGAATGTTTTGGACAGGACGTCAGTTCACCACAGATCCTCGACGACCGGGTCAAGCGCATATTGTTGCAACAGAAAAACCAACGCCAAAATTGATGCAGCAGTACAGATGAACTGCTGTCGAAGCATATGTTCGCTAGCGAAAGAATTTGATGTGTCATTTGGGACAATTAAAAAGGTCGTTCGTAAGAAACTGCAATATCGGAATGTGTGTTCACAGTGGGTGTGACCGACCACCAAAAAGAGGAACGCATGGGATGGTGTTTGAACCACTTCCTGCGTTACAGAGTGGAGGGCGATGCATTTCTCTTTCGTATAGTGGCAGGCGATGAATCATGGTGTCACCACTTTGAGCCGAGCAGCAAAAGAGAGATTATGCAATGCAAGCATGCTGGATCACCAAAAGCCAAAAAATTCAAGTTACAGGTTTCCGCTAGTAAGGTTATGATGAGCGTATTTTTGTTTTGTTTTACCAAGAAAGGCTATTGTTGGTCGACTTTAAAGAACCTGGTGTCAACATCAACTCTACCCACTACAGCAGGAAACACTAGACAAGCTGCAAAAAGCCATACAGAATAAACAACCCGGTATGCTTTCTCGCGATGTGATTTTGTTGCTCGATAATGCTCGTCCACATGTTGCAAAGATTGTGCAGGAAACAGTAGCTTGGAAGAAGTGGGAAATTCTGCAACATCCAGCCTAAAGTCTTGATTTGTCACCATGTGATTTTCATTTGTTCGGACCTCTAAAAAAGCTCTCAAAAAAAAAAAAAAAAGCTCACACGATGCAGACGTAATGAACGCGGTAAACACTTGATTCGGTGAGCAACCACAATCATTTTTTTTGCGGGCGGCATTCGCCGCCTACCTAAGCAATGGGATGCTTGACTGAATGCCTACGGCGACTTCTTCTGACCAACCCTTGGTGCATAATTCATTCAAAATGAATGCTTTGTTTAATTCTACCACACCTGTTAATGGTTCTTTCATGCTTTTGCAATAAAGCCATTGGAACGGGTTTCAATGAACGCCCCTATTATATAGGTATACACTTTAAAGTATGTGAAGTAAGTGGTTGCCAAGTATATCATGTCCTGTTCTGCCAAACAGTGGTTGTGTGGAATAGATTAATTCGTAGTTAGTTAGTTGCATATCCTTTACAGGACGTTTGCAGTCAACACCAACATTTTTTTTTTTAAAATTTGTAGTTGGGAAAGAAAATAAAAGACACTTTTTCTGAACTTACCATACAAGATGTAAGCCGTGGCCCATTTCGCAATTACTAAAAAAATAACATTCGGACCTTTTGAACTTGTATGTTACAGAACAATTCTTAGAGTACAGTTGATCAAAACGACGAACAAAAACTGACATTTTACAAGATCTGAACATAGAAGAGCATTAGTTCATGAACAGCATCGTGTCTGGGAAGCTGAATACTTTAACCACATTAAACGTCACGATGGTTTGAAAGGGACACTGGTGGAGGGCGTTGTTCCTGAAAGAAGAAGTTGGATTCGACCATCGCCAAGACTGATGCAGGATATTCAAGGCACCTGGATCAGTAACATGCATAAGGAGGGAGAAATGGCAAATAATCGAGATTCTTTTTGTCTGGGCGTGTTGTAAGTGAAGGTCTACGGTAGGATTTCTACATGCTTGTGGATAAAATGTGCCCACATGAGGCAAGAACATAACTAAAACAATCTATGAGGAATGCCTAAGGGAAAGAAGAACATAACAAAACCAATCTATGAGGAGAATTTGGAGGAAACACAAACTACAGACCAGAACACGACTGCATAAATTAGCATGGCAAAAATGCACGGGCCAAAATCTTCATACACAGAACAAGGCACTGAGAACTCAGAGAACATTTCTACCGAATTGGTCTCATGAACTCCGCCTTTTGCCAGTATGGAGCGCTCAAGCAAACCCTACAGCATGTATTGCAAGGCTGTCTTGACTTTGCCGAACTGGGGGAGGAAATCTGACCGAATGAAGCGACTCTTCGAGTTAAACTGTGGGGGTGGGGGGGGGGGGAGGGAGAGAGGGGTGGATGGAAAAGGGGGGGGGGAACTGGTGAAGACTCCAAGTGAATTATCCGTTTTAATACTAGTGTCGGGATAGAGGCATAGTAAACATGGATCGCAGAAGAAGAAGAAGAAGAAGAAGAAGAAGAAGAAGAAGAAGAAGAAGAAGAAGAAGAAGAAGAAGAAGAAGAAGAAGAAGAAGAAACACGTATTTTAACAATTGGAAAGACATTTAGCAAGTAGATCTCACGTTTACTCTTTTATTTCGAATACAAGAAAATCCGGCTGCTGTGAAGGCGGAAGTACAGGCTTTGATCTTCGAGAAATCCTCACAGGGCGATGTTGTCATTTACACAGATGGGTCGGTTGTTCGACGCGTGTGAAGTTCATGGGCCTTTACGGCTCAAGTTGGAAGGAGAATTGTGAAGGAAGATTCTGATACTTTTGCCTTGACCACAACTACTCTGACTATGGTCGTCATTGTACGCGGGCGAGTCAATAAGTAGGTCACACGGTTCTGTGGGATGGCAGATAAACGTAGTTGGTGTTTTCTACAGGTGTCATTAAGTGACAGCAACATCGAACTTTATATTCCCGTTCGTCAGGTGGCGCTAGGTGTCTCATGCGCATGCGCAGCTCATAAACAAAATGACGATTGTACTTAGGGAGTGTACAACCAAAGAGCAACGTGGTGTTGTGCGTTTGTGTGTGTGTGTGTGTGTGGGGGGGGGGGGGGGTTGTCCCGTTGAGATTGCAACAGAAGTATCCGTGCAGCGGGTGGAGGAGATGATTAGAGGTGACAGGCGAGTAACGATATACTCTGTAGCGATTTCCGCCTTTTCGGTCCACTGAAAACACACCTTGGCGGGAGACATTTCGCGAATGACACCTAAGTTGAATGTGAAGTGAAAACGTGATTTAGAAAACAGAGCACGGAGTTCTATGCGACCGGTTTGGGAGGGCTGATAAAAAGATGGGATAAGTGCATCAATGTTGGTGGAAATTATGTTGATAAATAAAGCTACAATATATGTATAAAATAAACTGGTTTCAAGTTGTTATATTTAGTTATTTTTTCTTCAGCCATTTGTGACTTACTTGTTGATTTCCCCTCGTAGTAAGTAAAGCGATTACATGGCTCACGACACAGATATTCACTCGTGCATGTTTCCTTAGTGGTTTAGTGAGTATGCTCAGGAAGATAGACCCGGGGTGAGTCCGAAAGCAGTGGTTGTTGTCTCCGGAGCGGTCACGATTGGCAAAGATTAGTTTCATTTTCGTGCCGGGGCATGCGGGTGTCCAAGGAAATGAGCAGGCTGACAGGCTTGCAGGTAAATCTTTTGTGGAGGGCGGACGAGCCATGGACCAGGTTGATATACTGAATGCGCTACGAGAAGTTTGTCGTTTGCGAGAACCAAGTGATGACCGTGAATCAACATCCATGGTCAGGATGCAAGAACAGCAAGTTAAAAGAGCTGTGGCCAAACAAGAACACTATGCAGGAAGCCAAAGAAGATTAATAAATAAACCAACACAGAACCGGTGTCGCTGGCCGCTACACGAGGGGATCTGAGCACTTATGTACTGAATGGTTCGATGTGCAATGAGGATGATCTGTCGACTAACTAACAGTACGTTCTTAAAGCTCGACACTGCCAATTTTATTGTGAGGGGAAACTAGAAGGAGGGAAGAGTAAACACAGCTAGTTTTTGTCTACAGCACAAAAGTCTGGTGCCCGCCCTGTAGACAACACAACAAATTACTCAACACAATTAGCCGCCGCAATATGTCGATGTGTGCACTTCACAAACAATATAAATGTCATGCGAGCAGACACACCTGAACGATAGCGGAGAAAGCCGTGGGCAGATGAATCCAACAAGTTGACTGCACTATCAGACCCGTGCCGTGAACAGCGTAACATAGCAGCAGCGGACACTGCAGTCGATCACAGCCATGTGTGTACAATCAATTCAAGCCAGCCCGCGCACGCGCGCGAAATAGCACGGCAAACAACCTGATGCCGATGTCGATGCTGAGTATCTGCGTGGTACGTGGCAACTCACGCGTGTACGAGATTCCAAACTGTCTCGTTTTGATGACGGAAGTCAGGTCTACGTTGCTCGATCGTCATAGACTTTGACGTCAGACTATCATTCGAATAAGCCATATTGTGCTAAAGTTAGCCGGTACTGTTAGCTATTTTTATAATTAAATAACTAAAAGTGAAAACTGTATCCAAAAGAGGTGGCAAAGTATTGCAACCGGAAACACTTGATAAACTGTTGTTATTGTTATTGATGTTTTCTGTTGTTGTTGTAGTATTTTGCTGTTTACCTATTTGCGAAGGCTTACTTTATTATTTGGAAAGTTTATTATTAGACCAAGAAGTAAATACCTGGATGGTTTGGCCACGTGGCATGGTCGAGACAGGAACACGGAGATGATACACGACTCTGGTGATCGAGTGAGATGGCAAAACATGACCGCCCACGCTTATCGGCATGGCACATGATGGATGGATGGATAGACTTTATTATTACAAAATTAGCAGTACGGATAAGAATAGGACTGGTGCAAGAATTAGCCAATACTCGAAACAATGACATCAACATAGTTTCGACAAAATCAATTCGCCAATACGGGTCTAGCACCATCTACCCAATAACCTAACGACGTATAACAGGGTTGCTTACTGACTTTACTTAAATACGCCAGAAGTTTGATTAACTTAACTGGATAGTTTTAATTTGATTTGTGAAGGAGAACATTCATTGCAAACATTCATTGCAAACATTCCTCTTCTTCTTTCGTTCGCTTGAAATATGTTCATAACTGCAATGTTGTCTCTTGCATGAATCTAACAGTCTTTTTTCTTAGTTCACTCAGCGGTCCATAGAGTTTATATGACCAGACGCTCTATTGTCAGGCCCCCTGGCTCGACAGGACATCTGAGAAGGACCTGTGCCTCCTGGCTGGCTGTCTCCGTCTTCAGCACTTTTCCTTTGATAGAGCAGACTGGTTTTACTCGACACAGGAACTTCTGAATCTGGTTGAAATATAATTTGACATTCGCTGATCTGTTATAGAAGAACGGCGCAGCTTATAAGTTATGGTGGAGGTGGTCGGAGTTCTTGATTTAAGTATCACCAAAGTCCACATAATCAGATTCGAAGTACAGTGCACAAACTACGTAATGCCCACGAGGATTCAAATTTGTGTATCAAAATAAAGCATGCTGTCGTAATCATTATCATCATCATCAGGTACCCGGCCAGCTGACGTAGGCGTCCATGTCACCCCAAAGATCTCTGTCCTATGTTTTCTGGATCAACTCTGCTGATGATATTTCTCCACGTCACCGTCTCAGTCCATCCAGCATTATTTCTCTCGGTCTACCATTGCCTCTTTTACCATTGATTTTTCCCGTTCTCCTATGCCACTCTTTTTAATCTTATGACCAAAGAACGTTATTTGTCTCTCTTTTGATCTCTACAGTGAAAGTTGGCTGCAACAGATCTCCAAAGCTGTATGTCTCTCGACGTGATTGTGTATCCTGTCAGACTGCGGTTAGTCCATCTCTTGATGTTATCTTCTCACTTGAATCGTTGATTAACTTGATTGCATATTCTGTCACGTATCTTTGGACCCATTAGGGATACACAAAGTGGAGAGTGGAAAAGAAGAAGTAACACAGACATTTATGATCTGTTTAAGTCCCCGATAATCACTGGTATCATGAAAGAATGGAAGATAATAGGGAAACAAACCTCGCTTACACTCAGGAAATAAATGACCGTAGACCCCGAGGTAGACCAAGAAGACGGTGGAGAGATAATACATGTACAGACCTACAAGCACTTGGAATCAACGACTGGCAAGAGAAGGTCCACCAGAGAGACGAATTGAGACGGATTGTATCTGCAGCAAAGAACCTCAATGGCTCGGAACGCTGAAGAAGAAGAAGAAGAAGAAGAAGAAGAAGAAGAAGAAGAAGAAGAAGAAGAAGAAGAAGAAGAAGAAGAAGAAGAAGAAGAAGAAGAAGACGTCAAAGCCAGTAGTAAGACATTATAAATGGTATAATAATTATAAAATATGCCAACAATAAATACATTAACTCTTCGCATAATAAAGCAAGTTGAACTAGTCGGCAGTCCATTAAAAAATAACAGCTAATTAGGAGGTCGTGAAGAATACACAAGACAACTAGGATTTGAAAGTATGAAAAATTCACTGATCTTTAGAGCAATTATTTGGGAAAGGGTGGTATTTACATTTAATTCTCGTGTGTGTGTTGTTTTTGTAAATAAATATTTGTTGTTTACAAATGACCCAAAACCTGACACCTACAGTTATTTAAATATTGAGCACAACCCACTACTGGCAACGCCGATCGTATTCTGATATGAACCTAAGGCCCATCCACGTCAATATGGAAGCACTATACTCGAGTTTCGCTCTCGTTTGAGCTCGTCAGTAGTTCATATCCTTGACCGGATCCGGAAACAAGCCCCGGATCACTGGCGTGTGAAGCGGGTGTGTAACCACGCGGCACACGCTGGACACAGTCAAATTATCATAACAGAATATTACAACGTCACCCATCGTAGGCTATCGTAGACCTAAAGTTATGTCTCTAAATGTGCTATAGAAATCCTGTTTCTTAAAGACGAACGTGAGTTTATCATTCTGTGTTCGTTGAGTTAAGGCACGCGTGAACACTACGAGGGGAAGTCAATAAATAAGTCACAAATGGCTGTAGAAAAATAACTAAATATGAGAACAACTTGAAACCAGTTTATTTTTATACACACATTGTCCCTTTATTTCTCAACATAATTTACACCAACATTGAAGCACTTATCCTATCGTTTTACCAGTCCTCCCACACCGGCTACAAAGTACTGCATGCTCTGTTGTCTAAACCACGTTTTCACTTCACATTCAACTTCGGCGTCATTCGCGAAATGTCTCCCGCCAAGGTGGTTTTCAGTCGACCAAAAAGGTGGAAATCTCTAGGGGCTAAGTCCGGGCTGTAAGGTGGATGTTTCAATACTTCTCGCCTTAGTTAATTTTCTCCTGAGTTAATCGAGCCGTATGTGGTCTGGTAATGTCATGAAGAAGGAACACTGATTTAGTCAGCAGTCTTGGACGTTTTCTTCGATCATGCATTATGCTGTATGCTGAACCATGTGAGCACCCTATTGCAGATGCTACAGAGTCTATCGTTATCTGTCACCTCTAATCATCGCCTTCACCCGCTGCACATCTCAACAGGACGACCAGATCGGATTTCATCAACAATTTTAGAGCGTCCATGAGAAATCAATTTTCTACCCAGCGATGCACCGTTTTACGGGACAAACATTTGTCAGCATAAATAGAAAGCATTTATGTATGAATGTCCTTTGCAGACAGTCCTTTTGCCCACAAAAATAACGCACAACAGCACGTTAGTTAGTTAGTTAGTTAGTCGACAGATCATCCTCATTGCACATCGAACCATTCAGTCCATAAGTGCTCGGATCCCCTCCTCAGCAAATCCCGCAGCGTGTAGCGGCTAACGACGCCAGTTCTGAGTTGGTTTATCAATCTTCTTTGGCTTCCTGCGTAGTGTTCTTGTTTGGCCACACCTCTTTTAATTTGCTGCTCTCGCAGTCTGGCCATTGTTGTAGATTCACAGTCATCACTTGGTTCTCGCAAAAGTCTTACTTCTCGTAGAGCATTCAGAATGTCGGCCTGGTCCATGGCGCGTCCGCCCTCCATAGTAGCCTCACCTGCGAGCTTGTCAGCCCGCTCATTTCCTTGTACTCCCGCATGCCCTGGCACGAAGATGAAACTAATCTTTGCCAGTCGAGACCGCTCCAGAGGCAGCAACCATTCTCTTCGGATCGACCCCTCCTCTATCCTCTTGATCATGTTCATTGAGTCGCTAAGGAAACAAGCCCTAGTGAATGTCTGTGTCTCGAGCCATGTTATTGATTTACTTACTGCCATGACTTCCATGGTCAGGCTACTTGTGGTTTCAGTAAAAGCACCAGAGTCCTCCTTCACAATTCTCCCTCCGGCCCGAGCTGTAAAGGCCCATGAGCTTCTCACATGTCGGACAACCGACCCATCTGTGTAGATGACCGCGTCACCGTCTAGAGAAACAACAGCACGTTGCTCTTTGGTTGTACACTCCGTAAGTACAGTCGCCATTTTGTTTATGCGCTGCGCATGCGCATGAGACACCTAGCGCCACCCCTACGAACAGGAATATAAAGTTCGATGTTGCTGTCACCTAGTGACACCTGTAGAAAACACCAACTACATTTACTCGCCATCCCACAGTACTGTGTGACTTACTTATTGACTTGCCCTCGTATACGCGATTACATTTAACTGGAAATTATATGATGAAAACCAAGTCAAACACTGACTGAACATATAAGCAAATTGTCTATGTATGTCAGCAAGTGTGCTTTAGTGTTTGCGTATGTTTGTGTGTTTGTGTGTGTGTGTGTGTGTGCGCGTGTGTGTGTGTGTGTGTGTCTGTCTGTGTGTGTGTGTGTGTGTGTGTGTGTGTGTGTGTTTGGGAGGTAGAAATGAGAGAGCAAATGGGGACGAAAAGAAAAACGGGGGGCGACTGATATAGCGAAATATGAGGTATCTTCAAATGAAAATCTTAAAAGTGTGATATACATTACAATAACCATGCCATTGTCTTGTAACCTGTCAATATTGTTGTTAAGGAAGCCAAGAGAGTTAAGCACGTGACATCACGGTGCCAGTGGTGGGAGTGGCCAGCAGAGGCCACGGAAGTGGAAATCCAGCAACTAATTCAGGATAATGCTCGCTCAGGTGATGTGATTATCTACACAGATGGGTCGGTGTTGAGAGGTAGGAGAAGTGCCTGGGGGTTCTTAGCAAAAGCTAATGGTCGACGTTTGGTTCAGGCGAGCCTGGCGTATGATACCACAACATCTAGCTTAAGAATGGAGGTGGAGTCGGTCAGTGCAGCTTTCCCCTGGATGGAGAATACGATACACACGCACACATTGTGATTGTAACTGACTCAGAAAGCATGCTGAGGAAGGTGAGGACAGACAAGCTTCGGGCAGAGTGGCTTGCTTCGCTTCGGAGGTCACGGGTGGCAAGCATCGCCTGGATCTTTTCTCTGGGGCATGCCGGTGTGCTGGGGAATGAACAGGCGGATAGATTGGCTGGCTCTGCAAAGCTTGGTGGAGTATTGATGCAAGACAAGGCAGAGGTGGTTCCGGCCTTGTGGGAGCACGTGTACACCACGGAGGAGAAAATGGATCACCATGGTCTGGCAAGAATGAGACAGCGAGGAGTTACGAGGGGATCTGGCCGACGCTCGACGCTCAGAGGAAAGGCGAGACGGACATATAATCAGATTGCTACTGGTACTATTGGTGTTGGAACTCTTCGCTGGCTGCTGAGGATGGGGACGGAGCGCTTATGGGAATGCCCCGAATGCTGTGATGTCGGCTCCTAAATCAATCAATCAATCAATAAATCAAAACGACGTGACTTCTGTGACAGACTGTTCAAATCGAGTCAGGCACACCGAGTAAAAACCAGAGAATTTATCTTCTATAGGAATCCAATTAATTTATCGGCGCTGGAGGACTTGCATTGAACGCAGTGATGACTACCTCGAAACACGATACATGTGTTCTCTACGTTTTCAGAATATATTCACGAAAAAAACAAACTTTTAAGGTTTTCATTTGAGGCCCCCTCGTCATTGTGACTTAGCTCAAAAGCACAACATTCTGTTCACACTGACAAGAAGATAATAATAAGTAATAACATGATATATTTCCAACTACGAAACTGTAGCCAAGTTAAATGACAGCCGTGAAAGGAACAGCATGGCAGCACATCAAAATGCACATAAGCACATAAACGATTGGAGCATAAACGGAGAGATCGTTGAGAATAATAAGCAAAGAAATAGATAAATATAGGTGAAGTGTTAAACTGTGCAGTGAGAAAATAAAGCGTAACGATGATCCATACATCCATCATGTGCCATGTGCCGATAAGTGTGGTTGGTCATGCTTTGCCGTCTCACTCGATCACCAGAGTCGTGGATAACGATGATAAGTCTTTAAAAAATCATCTTAAGTATCCATGAAAAGCGTTTAGGGGTTGACAAGTGAATATATAAAAATAGAGCGAATATCGCAGGAAGATTAAAAGGAGAAATCGTCATCAGCATGCGCCATGCCGATAAGTGAGGGCGGTCATGTTTCGCAATCTCACACGATCACCAGAGTCGTGGATCAGCTTTGTGTTTTTATCTTGATTATGCCACGTGGCCAAGCCATCTAGATATTTACTTCTCTGTCTTTCCCATGTCTTTTCCCCCTCAATCTTACCAGTTGTCACCAAGAATTTAGTGCATTTCTTCTCATAACGTGCCATTAGATATTTTTCACCTGGTCTACTCATTGTCCACGTTTCACATTCATAGAAAGTACATGCTCTATGTATTACTTCAAAACTTTTTTCTCGTGGCAATTGATATCATTTTATCTGTCAGTATGTTTCCAATCTTGCAAAAGACTACCTTTACCATAGCAACGCTTGTTGTAATCTCTTCAAGGCACCTCCCATCAAATGTTATGACTGTCTCGACAAATACAGATGTCTTAAGTGTTTCATGTTGTTTATTATTTCTGAATCCCATGGAAGACAGTTAGCTTTAACTATTAAACAGCTAAACATTGGTGGTCAGCTCGCTTAATCCCAGGAAATGAATTGCATCTCCCCAAGGGAGGCTGGTATAGTAACTTTCCTCCCAACCCCGTAACAAAGTACCACCTCACGAGGATTGTGCTGTAGAGCTCTCCTTCCCCTTTGTAAGGTGATGAATGCGAAACTACATGTTAGTATAGATTACCGCTCGACTGGGGTTAGATTTAAGGAATCTTTCTTTTTCTCCTGACTAACAGGTGTCTAACGTAAGTCCAACCTGGCAGGTAAGTACATGATTCTTTTACACACCTTAAGGCACATTGGGCAAATGGTGCTAGACAAAGATTTGTATAGACCAATCGCCACTCTGTCGGTGATGTGGTCAGTGTCACGCCCGTCGCCTTTACTTCCTAAGCCATTTCCTGGTACCCATGTTAGACTGGGTCTACCCCGTAGGCCAGGTCAATTAAAGAAATGAAATCACCGCCTGGGTAAGGATTCGAGCTCATGACATTGGGCCGGATGACAAGTGTGCTAGCCACGCTTCACCATGGACCCCAATTCCTGAGTGATGGCTGTTAATAACTATCATTATTTACCAGACTCCGTCCTGACAACTTAAGGACACTTTAGTTGAGCACAGACAACGTCACCTGTTGTCTACGTTCGCTGTAGGAACCAGCTTTATTTCACGTTCCACGAGCTAGCAATGCTATGAATGTTTTGACAGTTCTGACACTCACCTAGTATACCTGTTAGGGTTTGAAGTGATAGATCATCACACATTCTAGCCTAATACACTACTCCGCAGATGTGAAGTTCCCGTACTGATCTTGAACCCTCCGGGGTTTCTAGGCTTGGAAGGAGGAAGGATGACTATGCAAACATCCCCGTATGGATGATACTTTGGTAATGGATAAATAAACAAGTCGACACCAATCACTCTTCACTAGATGTGATCTCTTTACAGGGAAAAGACCACATGAAAAGCAGTGCATCGCATTACACAAAAATACCAATCGGGGAACTCTCTGAGGCCAATAAGACAGTTCATAAATACACAAACGTGTATTGTTTGGCGCTCATAGAAGTGAGAAGAAGGAACTAGAGACTAGAGGACGCTGTCACAAAACGACCCAGTACATGTGCCTTCACATGTAGAATTTCCTATCGGCCGGCGCTAGGCGAGTGGTCTCCCATCCATGCTAATAATATCCTAAGGAACCCCCGTCTAAATTCGTCTGTTCTGGACGTTTCTCCAACAGCTGAGAGAAATGATCGGTTGTGTTTACGTGATGTCCCTAGTCACGTAGGACATCTCGCAAAAGGTGTGTCTCGGGAATCTGGTGGTCTCCGTGAGACATTAGAAATTCGTGGGTCGAATGGACTTCGAAACTCCGCTGGTTAGCTTTGTTTCTCAGTCGCCAACCTCCAGCCGACAAAGACGGTCGCAATGTCAGACCTGTAGAGTTGATGTCGCCAAGGCGTGCCAGTGCCCGACAGCCATACAGCTGATATTTGCCGTGTCTCTAGACATAAGGTAATGGAAATAAGTAGTTAGAATTTGTTCTAAACGCACCGCACTCCGTTAAATAACGTTTACCGGCACGCGAAGTTTGCCGTCCGATCTTATGAATAATTAATTAGATTTATTGATCGGCCGCGGCCGAATCTAGGCCAGAAGCCCAATGCTGAACTACAGGTGTTTTCCAGCTAGCACACTGTGCGTATGTAGATTAGATTACTTCTAAGTCCTTTAGCAGGCGTTGTATAGGGAAATAAACATAATCTTGGTGTGTTGCTAATATTCACATTTGTTTGTTAAAGTATATAATTGGTAGGGAAAGTGTCACTGCTATTTGTGAGTGTACTTTTGTTAATTTATTAACTAAGTGCTTAACATGTGTGTTGACCCACTTGTTTATTGATTGAATAGCTAGATAGTATTGTGATTGGTGCCTTAGAGATCTCGTGATGTGTTATAGGCGGTAGCCAGTTAGCAATGTCATCTATGCTGTAGTTATCTAGCAATGTGATATATGCTTTAGTTAGCTAGTGCTATGTTATATGCTTTAGTTAACCAGTAATGTGATATAGGCTGTGGCTAGTTAATAATGTGATGTATGCTTTAGCTAGCTAATGATGTGGCAAAGGCTTTTTGATAGCTAGTATTGTGTGATATGCTTAGCTAGATGAAGCTGTGCTATTTCAAGGAACCAAGGTGTTGTGTGATTTCCATATGGACGTGCAGTAAAATGATTGCTGTGTTAAGGCAACAGTGCTATTGCTCTTTCTATATAAGTTATAATTATAGTTTCTATAGTTACAATGATTATGGTATGTTATTTATGGCTTGTGGAATTGCGATGCTATTACTACTTACTGAATCCGATTGACCGACCGGTGGTAAGATGACGCGTCATAACCGAGTGCCATTGCTTTTGAACTGAACCTAGATTCGAACGAGACGTGTAATGAATGCTCTATTCCTCTCTGTAAACCAGATCCTGCTAGTTGGGACATATCTACTGGGGGGGGGGGGTGTTACAGAAGAGGGCCTTGCTACACTTACAGGGAGACAAGAGGGATTTCTGGGATGAGTGCCGGGTGCCATTCTAAATGGGATAGCGTGGCCTAACACGCCATGGGAGCCGTTAATTCTTTATCCACAGCTGATCTGGGGAAAAAACAACGGGGGTGGATTGCCACCAATATGGGAAAGACCTGTGCAGTCTTGACCTTCAAGATGAGAGGAACATCAAGAGAGATTCTATATGTGCTGGGACAGAGATCCCAGAACCAAAGCTTTGCTTTATTATTTAATTTATTAATACTATTGAGTTATTAATGAATTAGTATGTAATTAATTAATTAATGGGTTAAGTAATTAATTAATTGTTGAGTTATGATGTGAGGAAGGATTATCCGACTGGACACCTCCCAAGTTAAATAGAACCCTTACACTGAATTAGGGAGTAAGTGTATTATACGGTTGCAGATGGAGGATAGATGAAGAAAGGAGATAGTACCAGGTAGTGACTCATATGACCAGGGTCAGACAGACTACACCGGCTCTTTCGGGACAGATGGTGTCCTAGACGAGATATTCGACTAGCTGCTTTCTCACTGATGCACTCTCATGCATAAACATCTTTGCCAAGAAAGATGATCGTGTCTACCATGTTGTGTTATATATATATATATATATATATATATATATATATATATATATATTCCATCCATCATGTGCCATGCCGGTAAGCGTGGGCGGTCATGTTCTGCCATCTCACTCGATCAACAGAGTCGTGGATCAGTTCCGTGTTTTTGTCTCGACCATGCCACAAGGCCAAGCCATCCAGATACTTGTTTCTAGGTCTTCCCCTTGGTCTGTTCCCCTCGATCTTACCAGTTGTCACCAAGTTCTCCAAATCATTTCTTCTCATAACATGCCCAAAAAATTGTGATATATATATATATATATATTTCTGATGATGTTTATGTGCACGTAAGTAGCAGTTGTAGCCGAATGCTCTCACCGACCTCATTGTTTTCAGGCTTTGTTTGTTTGCTGAAGATTCTGAAATACCGCTATGAAATTCTTATGGACCAGCTCACTCCAGTGCCAATCATGATGGTGAATTGTAGATATACTGGGAGTGGTTCCACGATCATGCATATACCAGGGAGTCAATGCATACGAGACACGGGAGTGATGAGTGATTTCACGGTGTGTTCAACCAAGGACAACTGTGAGTAGTCTGACGATTGAAGTTGAGTGATCCAGATGGGACCTGCAGCTGATGCGTCTATGATGGATTACTGCCTGTAAGGTATTCAGGTACGCTCATATGAAGTACTCTGCGTAAGGACTCTATATGCTAATTGATGATATATTCCAAGGGAGTATGGTGAAGTGACTTGTTGTTAATCTTCACAACGATGGCAAGTATCCAAATGTTTCTGACCAAGCCAGGTCTTAGTGATGTTGACAGGGTAGAGAGCTATCCAGCTTCAAGGTTATACCACCAATCTAAACATCTTTGCAACATTGAACTTGACCTGAGTTTTGCAACTCCTATGGTAGTCTTCATTTCTGAGGAACTTATGAAAACTGTTATGGTAGATAGCTACCATACTCCACGGTTAGGTTGTTGAGAACAGCCCAGAGACAGTGCTAGTATTTGGAGCCACCACACTCTTATAGGTTGCTGTATCATTCCAGTAACTGTATTTTGCTGAAGAGCTACCACGCTCTCATCTTGCTCTACAGTGGTTAACATCAGAGGGGACACCTTGAATCCTTGTGTCGCCCTATTTCATCAGTAGTGAGAACTTTGGTGTGATTAATTACGTCACCGGGTGACGACATCAAGTAAGTGTGTTGCAGTATCAGTCAGATATCGGGCAAAAGCATGGCTGTCCCGATCTCTTACACCAGGTGAACTTGGACGATGCTGGCAGTGTCGACACGGTAGCGGTCCACAGTACAGGAATTTGGCCGGGTGAGTTCCCAGCAACGACTGGACACACGCACGAACAGATATCACACTCTACATGATGAACGACCGATCATCTTTGGTCCTTCTCACCTCTCTCCTTCAGAGATGTACATAGACATTCTTCTATCCAGGCTTTTCAGCCATCCCACTCTGAATTTAGTTTGACTTATTTTGAAATTAAACTTTGATTTTGTTATAATGCCTTTGAGTGAGGGTACGACTGTTGTCTTGTCCGAGCCCCCTGTGGGTGGGTATCCTTAGGTGGGAAAGGAAGAGCAGGTGTCCCGGCTCGTAGGGGGCCTAGTAGACGGAAAGTCCTCGGGAGGTGGTCGGAGCAAGTGTGGGGATATAACTACGTGTACATTACCTGTCCAAGCCCCGGGGGTCTTGTTACAGACGCACATGACAACAAAAACATTGAAAGCTATAGTCACCGGTCGGGATCGATCCTCTCACCTTCAAATAGCGACGGCATCCCGCTGCAGGAACATGTGTACTTCGACGCATGACCATCTAAACATCGTAGTTAAGAGTTAAAATTCAATCTTTCCCCTCTGACGTGTCTCCACCTTGTCGTGGTAGATCGACTTGCGTGTTCCAATGACCCCAAGAGCTATGCCGATGGTAGCATAGCTACTGGTAGGGTCTCCCATGTCGGACAGGTCTTGGGATAGGAACCAGACCAAGAGAGACACACACTTACTGCCTCGCAGGTAGACTGGGAACAGACAATCAAAGGTCAATATCACCCGGATGTGAGGGCCGGGCCAATACTCACCCACTAAGGAATGGATGTGAGATGCTGAGCCTGCTACATGCTTGGCCCAAATACTTGTTCTATGGCTCTCAGCCGAGGCATATGAGAGATCCCCCGGATGAGAGGGCTTGGCCGGTACTCGCTCTCTGCTGCATGGAGGTAAGATGCTGAACCGACCGCACATGCACTTACCTCGTAAGCGTTACTAAAGGTGGAAAAAGCGTCCCAATCGCACGAAATGGTTACGATGCAAGTCTGTATTTAAACTCTTTGAGTGAGCGTAGTGAAAGGTGGTAAAACGTCTCATTCCAAATGGAACACTTGGCTAGCGAATCCATTATGTGGAAGTCCGAAGAAAAAGCTTGCTGAGTGGATGTCGTCTCATAAACACGAAATGAACGTTGGGCTAGCGAATCCATTACGTGGAAATCCGAAGCGAAAGCTTGCTGAGTGGATGTCGCCCGCAGGATCATCGTTCCTGGTTTGTGTTGGGAGCGGCCAGTGGCGAACAAAATAACCAAAACATGGAAGTGAGGAATTGAAACAGCCATGAGCAGGACGTGGCGATTCCTTGTGTGAGCCCAGTCTTAGAGGGCTATGTGCCGGCTCTGCAATTATGGAAGCCTCCTTGGATTGCGGTAAATGCCCATGGACTGCCCCTGCCTTCCCTTGAGGCTTGACCGTGAAGTCTTTGACCGCTCTAACTTGAATAGCTGGGATGTGGACGGCACCACAACAGTGAGAGTTCCTCAGGACGCCTAACCTGGTTTAAAAAACTCCCGCTAAAGTCGGATTGATTGATTGATTGATTGGTTTAGGAACCGACATCACAGCATTCGGGGCATTCCCATAAGCGCTCCGTCCCCATCCTCAGAAACCAGAGAAGAGTTCTAACCCCAAGAGTACCAGTAGCAATCTGATTATATGTGCGTCTCGCCTTTCCTCTAAGCGTCAAGCATCGGCCAGATCTACTCGTCACTCCACGCTGTCGCATTCTTGCCAGACGATGGTGATCTGCTAAAGTCGGATGTGTTGGCCTAAGGGTTTTCACCCAAAAGTGCATAACGAGACACACCGCAATTACGTCTGGAAAAAAAAAACACTCCGTTTGAACGCAGACGAAGAAGAAGAAACTCAATCTTTGAAATTACGAGTTAAAACTCAGTCTTCCAGGGATTAGCAAGAGAAAAAAACCAAACATTCAGTCTACGGCACAATGAGGTGGGGCGACCAGATCCTCTTACCGTACATTTTCTTCCAAGACAATTCCCAGACATTAATCTGGTGCCCACTTTGTGAGGCTGGTTCAAGCCCATCACATTTCTGATCGACTAACACAGGATTCCTGCCAGTGCTGAAGACTGAACCTCGACAAGTGGCTTCATTGGCAAATAATTAATCAAGCCTAGGTCAAGTAACAAACATCTATAGTGTGACTTCTGTCTAGCGTTATTTCAATTATCTGAATGGTTTTCCAGTGATGTTTCAGTCATATCCGCGCACAGACAGACATACAGGCACACACACACCCATAGACATAGAGAGAGAACAAGATAGCGCGAGAGCGAGCGAGCGAGTGAGAGCGAGAGAGAGAGAGAGAGAGAGAGAGAGAGAGAGAGAGAGAGAGAGAGAAAGAAAGAGAAAGAAAGAAAGAGAGAGAGAGAAAGAAAGAGAGAGAGAGAGAGAGAGAGAGAGAGAGAGAGAGAGAGAGAGAGAGAGAGAGAGAGAGAGCAGGACACAAAAGAATCAGAATTCAATGTATATAACACTAATGATAGGCTTTACAGCACTGTGTACGTGCGGACACGTGCTTGAAACAGCAGATCATACACTTCAACATTGTTACACTTCAACATTGCTGCAAATAAACACAACTGCAGATAGTTACTAACTAACTAACGAAGAGAAAAGTCAAAATCTATTCATTTCTTCTTCTTCTTCTTCTTCTTCTTCTTCTTCTTCTTCTTCTTCTTCTTCTTCTTCTTCTTCTTCTTCTTCTTCTTCTTCTTCTTCTTCTTCTTCTTCTTCTTCTTCTTCTTCTTCTTCTTCTTCTTCTTCTTCTTCTTCTTCTTCTTCTTCTTCTTCTTCTTCTTCTTCTTCTTCTTCTTCTTCTTCTTCTTCTTCTTCTTCTTCTTCTTCTTCTTCTTCTTCTTCTTCTTCTTCTTCTTCTTCTTCTTCTTCTTCTTCTTCTTCTTCTTCTTCTTCTTTCCTTTACGAAATTATTACTGTATTATTATTATATTTTCCCTTTTGTAAATACTTTTTGCTATTTCATGATTAAAAGTAAATAACACACACATGTTCTAAAATGTGACTAACAGTTTAAGTTTACAAACCAACTTGGTGTAGTCTGTGATATATTTAAGTCCTTATGGAACGGTAAGTCAATACAGGGGTACAATATGTTTAATTGACATCAAAGAAAGGCTACTATTCATGATTGTTTGTTTTGTTGTTGTTTTGTTGTTTTTGCTCGTTTTGTTGTTGTTGTGTTGTTTTTGCTCGTTTTGTTGTTGTGTTGTTTTTGCTCGCTTTGTTGTTGTTGTGCTGTTTTTGCTCATTTTATTGTTGTTGTGTTGTTTTGAATTCAAAGCGTTGTCCACACACATGCTACCATCTCTAGTAGTTGCCACTGCTGGCGAGTTTACTGGATTGATTTTGCGTGTGGATTAGCTTTCCCTATTACCAGTATCCCTCGCCATCAGGCGAATCCACTCCAACTTCTGAAGTACCCTTGATCGGTAACTCAAACGTTTATCTCAGTCCTAGTTATCTTAGCTTTACAGTTGAAATACAACATAGCCTCTTTGAAAACCTGGAAGCATCTAATTTGCACACTCCAAAAACAGATAAACATTATGGGCCAGATATGGGAAAGCCTGTATATCAGTCAAGCGTTAAATTCTAATTCCCGCCCTTTTCTGGGATATCCCGAATATCCTACGCATCTTACCCTTAACTAAGAAAGGAACGACATGCACAGAAATGCGCAATAAGGAAACAAAATATCTCAAGGTAAACACATTTTCGAGAATTTATTTGTGGACATTCTAAACAAACACAAACTGTCATGACACAAGCTAACACGGAGACAAAGGTAGCCGAGCGGAAACTGATAAATAGAAACCATTCTTCTATACTGGGGGAAGTATCGATTTATGCTTGACTAATTGCAAGTACCAACGAAATCAGAAACACCCACACAGAAATATTCATATTCATTGTTCCTGCTTGGAGTCTTTGTTTCTAAATGCCGTTGTTTTTCTCATAAACTGGGGTGTGTCCTGAAACTCTGATCTTGGTGGACATGAAGTGGAAACAGATATTTATAGTTAATGTGTTTGCTGAGTATTAAGTGGACAAATAAAGAGAGATAACACTGTTTAATATTCGTACAGTAGAAATATCACACACACACACACACACACACACACACACACACACACACACACACACACGCGCGCACGCACGCACGCAAGCACGCACACACACAGAGAGAGAGAGAGAGAGAGAGAGAGAGAGAGAGAAACACACTCTCACACACACACTCACAGCTAGTAAACTAGACGTGCATGCTAGAAACGTATGTGTGTGTGTAAGGCAGGCGAAGCTTAAGGTGGGAAGTGTCGAGAGGACAACATACACATGTCCATCATATATAGTTCTTGACTTTTAGTTTACATAATTGAGTGCTTTAGGGGATAGTGAGACGCAGTTTAACAATGCTCCGACATATCCTCGAGTCTAGGATTCGAAATCAGTCGCGGAGGATTTGGAAGTCTTGAATTTATTTAGATGGTATGAGGCGTCGATCGTTCAGAAAACAATGGCAAACTACTGAAGGTAAAATTGTCTAGTAAAATAATATCGTAGTATCAGTGGGGTGAGCTGAACTATTACTACACTCTATGACGTGGGATATGTTCTGGGTTTGGATATAGGTGCACTAAGTCTACCAACCCCTCCGGTCCCTGGACCCTGATTTCTCTCAATCTCTCAACCTAAGGGCGATAACCACTAGGGCTCCATCCAGACGACATGACTCAACTCTGGGTTCGTCAAAAGAATGACGCATAACTGTATTATATACAATAATACAGAAGGAGACATGTATAGATCATGGTTTTTAAGTTTCACAGCTAGACAGACACAGGATCAGTAGTGTAGGGTCAAGGTAATCCTCCTTGGGCTGCGCCTATAACGCCAACACCGTCAGCTGTTTCAGTCACCTCACCGGGTTTCGGCAGATCCTTCCTTGAATGGTCTGGACAGGTGCAATTCATAGACTTGGGTAGTCACCCTTCTGGAAACACAGTCAGTTCTGAGCAGCCCACCGTAGTGATCTCTTTAGGGAGTAGACGGCTGTGATGACAGAGTTCATAATTGGGCTGTACCTATGGGTAAGGTTATCCCTTCAAATCAGCTAACAACAAACACTGTCACTGAACGTCAATAATATGACTGCGGTAATGACCGGGTCAAGATTGTTCACACAAGTGCAAACAATGGGATACTATCGTAGGAGCTCTAAGGCTCATGTCATTAGCAAAGTCTCTGGGACTCAGTTGCCTGATATTGTACAGATCATGTCATCGTTACCTGGTAAGACGATGCAGGTAATATGTGATAGATGTCTGGTAAGTAGCCGGTATGTGAACAATCTTCTGGCCGGCTATTACTATGGTCAACGGGAGCGTCTCAGGCGAAAAGACAGAGCGCTGTTCCAATCCTGGGGAGTTCACGCAGATATAGATATTGAGTTCGCGCCATGTTCCTACGTCACTTGCCGGACTTATGCTATCTTCTTCAGCACACTCGAAGGTAGGTTCTGCAAATGAGATGACCTAGTGAGAGTATCCTGCAACAGCTTATGGCGCATATCCTAGAACAGGATCGCTAAGCCCTCAGTCTGGCACATATATATGTTATACCTGACCTTCCTCATCTGCAAGAGAGTTGCCTGTAGTGAACAGGGCACTCTCATCTGTCAGACTGATCCTGGAACAGCTTCGTCAATGAAGACCTAGGCTGCAGCTTGGACCGGTCCGGTCCTTCAGTCACAGGTGTCCACTAGAACTCACCTGTGAACTCTCAGTCTTTCTTACTCCTTTCACTCCTAACATTAGAGGTTAGGTGTTTGCTTGAGGCCTAGTGGCTCCTTGGAACGGGGTATGTGTCTCATCTTCATGCTCTCTCCTGATTCAGTTTCTCTCTGGCTTCTCACTCCCAGATACTCGAGAAACCATATAATTTATCCCCCTCTTTCCGTTATTAGTGAATGAGAGGGGTGCACATATTCCAGTCCTGCCTCCTCTAACTTCGAAGGTCAAGTGAACTATGCATACATGGTTCCCTCCTCCATGTAGCAGGCGAAGTTCCAACCCCGTTCTATCACCCATTTATAATGGCGTGATTATTTAGAACGGTGTAGCTGTCCGCGGGGAACAACATTATCATTTAGATAAGGCGGTCTGCCCCCTCTGTTCTACATTTCCCTCTCTTCCCCATCCTGGAGAAAGAAGGTCCTCTAATATTGATCATCCGTAAGGAAGGTTTACTGAAAGGACAATTAGAGGAAAGTAGAAGTCAGCAGATGACTATTCCGTCCGACACTGTGGTGACGTCAATCTTCATAAATCTGCTATACGCTTCAGCCGACGCTCCATTTCGACACCTTGCCATATCGCTCGGCGCTTTCTATTACACTAGCCCGGTTGGACTCCTTTCCGGCCATGCCACGTCGCTAGGCCGGTTCCCTAGTGTTCGACCCCACTCGGCGGATGTAAACACGACACATAACTTGCTTGCGCCCATGACCCAGGGATCGCTCTTCGAATTAGTAATTTCGTGAAGCTAGGTCATGCATAGACTCTTTTTAAAGTTCACAAGGCCACGAGCTGTGAAATCCCATTTTAAGTGTATATCTTAAAACTGCCCGCGCGTAGGACGCGCTTTAATAATGGTTTCTAAAGCCATCTACTACACTCGCCAATTTCGGCTGTCCTTGATTAATAATAATCTTCTTCTTCTTCTTCTTCTTCTTCTTCTTCTTCTTCTTCTTCTTCTTCTTCTTCTTCTTCTTCTTCTTCTTCTTCTTCTTCTTCTTCTTCTTCTTCTTCTTCTTCTTCTTCTTCTCTTCAGCGTTCCGAGCCATTGAGGTTCTTTGCTGCAGATAAAATCCGTCTCCATTCGTCTCTCTGATTGACCTTCTCTTGCCAGTCGTTGATTCCAAGTGCTTGTAGGTCTGTATATATATTATCTCTCCAACGTCTTCTTGGTCTACCTCGGGGTCTACGGTCATTTATTTCCTGAGTGTAAGCGAGTTTTGTTTCCCTATTATCTTCCATTCATTGTGTATGCCCCAGCCATTGTAGTCTATTAGCCTTCATGATACCAGTAATTAGCGGGGACTTAAACAGATCATAAATGTCTTTGTTGCTTCTTCTTTTCCACTCTCCACATTGTGTATCCCTTATGGGTCCAAAGATGCGTCTTAAAACTTTGTTCTCAAAGGTTTGTAGCAAGGCTTCGTCTCCTTTCGTTGTACTCCAGGTTTCAGAACCAAACAGCACAACTGGTCTGATCAGTGTTTTGTATATTGTGATCTTGGTGTTACGAGATAGCGCCTTTGATTTTAGTAGATGTTGTAGTGCATAGTATATCTTATTTCCAGAATTGATTCTAGTTTGTATTTCTTCCCTTATGATGTTGGAGCAGTTGAAGATTGTACCCAGGTATTTGTATGTTTCCGTTCTTTTAATGGTCATATTATCTATTTGTATGTGGCCAGAGTTTTTAGCCATTTCTTCTCTTGAAATTACCATATATTCTGTCTTATCTTGGTTGATAAACAGCACCATCTGTAAGGCTTTTTCCTTTAAGTGAGTCAATATTTCCAATGTCGTTTGTTCATTTTCCCCTATAATATCTATATCATCTGCATAACCAAGCAGCTTGGATGTTCCTCCAATATCACATTCCTCCTTTACCCTCCTTACAACTTTCTCTAGAGCCAGATTGAAGAGTAGCGGCGATAGTGCATCACCCTGTTTCAAGCCAGATGTTGTTTGGAAAGGATCTGATTTCCTGCCTTTATATGTTACTATATTATAAGTATCTTCCTTGCATAGTCTGGTCATGTTGATTAACTTCCTTGGTATTCCAAATTCCCGCATGGCATTCCATAGTCTATTCCTATGGACACTATCATAAGCCTTTTTAAAATCCACAAAAATGTTATGGAGATCTCTTTTATATTCCCAATTTTTCTCGGCTATTTGTCGTAAGACAACTGATCTATTGTTGATCTGTTTTGTATAAAACCCGCCTGGTAGTCACCTAATATGTGTTCTGAATATGGTTTTAGTCTATTTAGTAATACTGCGGGGTGTATCTTATAGCTTATGGACAGTAGTGATATTCCTCTATAATTTTCACACTGGAACTTGTCTCCTTTCTTAAAGATCGGTATCAATAATGACTTTCCAGTCATGGGGTAATTCTTCAGTCCTCCAGATTTTTATTATTAGTTCGTATAGCTTTAGATGTAATGCATGGCCACCCGCCTTTATAAATTCAGCAGCAATTCCATCAGCCCCAGTTGCCTTATTGTTTTTAAGTCGTGTGATTACATATAGGATTTCTTCAAATGCAGGTTCTTCAATTTGTGGTTCACACGTTAGCACCTCTTCCTGTGGGAAAGTGTTACTTGGAGTTTCACAATTTAGTAATTCAACAAAGTATTCTTTCCATGTGTTGCACATTTCCTTATTGGTATTTATTATATTCCCATTTTTGTCTTTTAAACCATATGTTTTGTGTTGGTTCCCTCGTTTCATTGACTTCAGTTCTTTAAAAAACTTTCTGGATTCGTTTTTCTGGAGATTAGTTTCCATATCTTTGATTATATTACTCATATATTCTCGCTTATGCTGTCGAACTATTTTTGTAGCCTCTTTACATTAATTTCTATATTGCTCGTCCTTTTGGATGTTGTTGATGTCATTTAGCCATAGCTATCTGGCATTCTCTTTCCTAATGACTGCTTCTTCACATTTTGGATTGAACCATCTGTTTTTTCTATGCGTGGTTAACACACCGAGACATTCTTCTGCGGTAGACTGAATTGTATTCTTGATGTTAAACCAAGTTTTGATTAATAATGCCTACTTAATATGCATGACCTAACTTTAAGCGACGCACGGCTAACAAACTTCGCAGGCACCGGGATTTCCCACAGTTTCGACACCGTTATAATGTAATAGTGAATCAATGTACCTTCTTTACGAAACACCTAGTGTCTACATGGCTCCAGAGCATGTCGAGAAACATCATTTTTGATGAAGACACCACTAGCAGCTTGACAGACGTCGTCTTGGTAGCGAAGAAAATACAGAACTTCTGAATGTTGATCAGACAACCTTGGACCACATAGCAAATCTCATGGTCTCACAGAATTGTCACTTTTACGTGGGCCCCGACTTCCTCGGGGAATTCGTGATCCATTCACGAGAAAGTCGAATTCGTTTAAGTATGATCAGGTAAACTAGAAAACAACTCTCTGGAACATACTTTCTAGACGAATTTAGAAAGCTATGGAAAGGGGATCTCCCTTCAGATTTTCGCCTTCTAAAAATAGCGCGGTGATTCCCTTTTCCCAAAATACGAGATGAGGCCAGCCTATGGTCTATCTCGTGACAATTACGAACAGCTAATAAATGCTGCGGTTGACTGCAACATCCTGCAAAGGTTATGCAAATAACTTGTTTTTAAACTTAAACTTTTTAAATGCAAATTTGGTGTCTCCCTGGGATGACTAGGTCCATTTTACAAATGATAATTCTCCCCTCCTCCTGGCGGCAAGCGAATATCTAGCCACTATACTACCGTGATCCATTGAGGTGATAGGCCTTCATTATTCTAGGCTGTATATAATCTTTATCGGTAGTATATAAACATGACTTCCAGAGCTGTGGGGAAAAAAATGCTGGACAAAAAAAGAAAAAAAAAAAACACTGCAGGAGATCTTCCTCTTGGAACGTCAAGAATTTGTTGGCCACATTGTCAAAGAACATTTCGAGCCAAAATAGGCCTTACCAGCCATCTCAGAACTCACGGCTCCAAACTTTCAACCCCACTGGATGAAATGAATGGTCATTACCATTCTTGATGGACAAGCACCATACACAAGCGATTCTGTGTTGGGAGGCCGATAGTCTTTTGGTATTTGGACATTGCAAGCGGCATTCACAAAGCAGCTGCTCTGTCAACATTGTTATTAAAGAAAACCTACCCAGGGTTAACCGGCTCTATGGCGAAGGGGTTCCGAAAGCAATTCTCAATCCCGCATACCCCGTTCAAAACACAGCTGCGAGCTATTTGGAAGGAGACCACCTGGCGCTGGTTTTCATACCAATGGCATGAGTGCAGGTCGTTCAGGAAGCAATGGCAAACTACTGAAGGTAATCAATCAATCAATCATGTGCCATGTCGGAAAGCGTGGGCGGCCATGACTCGCCATTTCACTCGATCACCAGTGTCGTGGATCAGCTCAGTGTTCCTGTCTCGTCCATGCCATGTGGCCAAGCCATCCAGGTATTTTCCTCTCGGTCTTCCTCTTGGTCTGTTCCCCTCGATCTTGCCAGTTGTCACTAAGTTCTCTAATCCATTTCTTCTCATAACATGTCCAAAAAATTTTGACTGTCTACGTCTAATTTCTCTAATCAGTTTACGATGTTCATTTGTCTCCTGTAGTACTTGGTCATTGGTTTTTCTGTCTGTCCATGGTATTCTTTGCATTTTCCTCAGAAACCACATTTCTGCAGCCATCAGATGCTTTTCAGCTTGACTGCTCATTGTCCAAGTTTCACATCCATACAAAAGAACAGGCTCTATGTATCCCCTCAACACTCTTTTTCTCGTTTCAATTGACATCTTTTTATTGGTCAGAATGTTTTTCATCTAGCTAAAGGCTACTTTCGCCATGGCGATTCTTGTTCTAATTTCTTCAAGACATCTCCCATCAGATGTTATAACTGTTCCAAGATAATTGTACCGATTCACTTGTTGAAGAATATTTCCATTTACTTGTATATTACATTGTGGCACTTCTTCCTTCCTACTGACAACCATAACCTGAGTCTTTTTACAATTTAATTCTAACCCCAGTTGCTCACTGTGTACAACAACCGCATCTACTAATTGTTGCAGGTCCTGCGCATTGTCTGCAATTAATACTGTATCATCTGCATATCTAATGTTATTGATGTTTCGTCCTCCAATGCTGATTCCATTTATATCCTCTACATTTCTGAAAATATTTTCACTGTACAGGGAAAAAAGATCTGGAGACATCACACATCCCTGCCTAACACCTCTCTTAATTGGCTGATACTGTCCCACTTCATTATCAATCCTTATTGCAGCTTGTTGTTTCCAATATATGTTTTTTATAAGTCTAATGTCTTTCCCATCAATTTGTAGATCTGCAAGCATATCCACCATGCTGACATGTCTATTGCTATCAAAAGCCTTTGTATAGTCAATAAAGCAAAGATGTATATCCTTGTTTACTTCTATAGCACGTTCAATAACTGTTCGCAGCATATACACAGCATTTACTGTACCCTTTCCTTCTACAAACCCGCATTGTTCTTCCCCTATTTCAGGTTGTATCTTCTTCCTCATTCTTTGCATGATAATTCTTAGCAAAATCTTTGTGATGTGACTCATTATACTAATTGTTCTATGTTGATCACATTCCAAGGTTCCCGATTTCTTTGGGATTGCAATAAATATAGAGTTACATAATTCAGGAGGTATATCTCCAGTATCATATAATGTGTTCAGCAGTCTGGTGACTTGATCTAGTCCAAATTCTTCTAAAGCTTTAATCATTTCTGATGTGATGTTATCTGCACCGGGGGCCTTGCCAGCTTTCATATGCTTAAGAACATTTCGAACCACCATCTCCAAAATTGGCGGTCCTTCATTATTAAATCTAATATCATACTGTTCGTCTCTGTTATCATCATAAAGGTGTTTCACATAATCTGTCCATACCTGTAGAATCTGGTCTTTTTCTATTATGATTTTGCCATCTTCAGTTTTTGGACACCCTGTTGATGTACTTGTTCTTTTATTAGAAAGTTCCTGAATTCTTTTGTGCACTAATTTGGTATTTTGACTGTTGTGTTGGCTTTCAATTTCTAAGCACTTTTCCTCAAGCCATGCTTCTTTTGCCTCCTTACATAATATTCTGACTTGTCTGTGAATTTATTCATATTTGACAGAATTATTTTTGTTGAGTCTTCTTGTTTCCATGAGGTGTAAAATTTCTTCAGTCATCCATTTCTTACGACCCACCTTCTTTAATTTTGGAATAGTTGTTTATGCAGCCACATTGATTGAATTCTTCAACGTTTCCCATTGATCATCCACATCCTGGAATAGGATCTCTAGATCAGACAAAATTTCAAATCTGTTCTGTACTTCTATGTTGAATTTGTTTTGTATTTCCTTGTCATTACTCAATGTACACAAATCATATTTAGTGTTTCCTGTTATAGACTTAACTTTCTTCAACTTTATCCTCAATGTTCCTGTGAGTAATCTGTGGTCACTATAACAATCAGCACTGGGAACTGTTTTTGCTATTGTTAATGCGTTTCTAAATCTTGTGCTAATCAGAATGTAGTCAATCTGGTTTCTAATCCTGCTATCAGGACTCCTCCATGTCCATAATCTTCTAGGGTGTTGTTTGAACCAGGTGTTTCCTACAATCATTTCCTGTTCTTTTGCCCACTCTACGAGTCTGTATCCTCTTTCATTTCTCTCTCCTAAACCATAGTTTCCTACTGTGTATCTATCTCCTTGATTTCCTACTTTTGCATTGCAGTCCCCTATTATCATGTTTATTTCTGAATTTTTACATTTCTTTAAGGCAGACTCTATGTCATTATAAAATTCTTCCACACTATCTTCACTGGATTCTCCTGTGGGGACACCCTTGGGCAAGGTGGAGTACCCGTTTAGCCCCCCGATCAGGGTTACGCTCCCGGGTAGGTGGAACCCGTTAGCTTTGGACAGCAATCCATCTAGGAGACGGAAAACTCCAAATATAAACCCCCAAGTTCAAGGTGGACCAGCGTGCTGAGGAACTGGATGGCCATGGGTTAACTGGTCGCGAACTTTGGACGTCTGACAGGCTTGCGGGGCGGCACCAGGCGTATGGACTCCTGCGGGACATCCCCTGCCTCTTCTCTAGCAAGCAGGCAATGCTAGGGTGACCGTTTATTTCCTGCAATATCCAAACTTTGCCTATGGATTTATTTAAACATGGGAATCGTCGCCGGAGCTACGGAGCACGTGCTCTGCGCTTGACACATCCCTCAGAGGCTAGCGAAGAGAGAGTGAGGAGGAGAAGACGAGGAAATGGTGTGAGACGACGGCATAGAAATAGGAGGGCAGGCGCCAGGAGAACAAGACGAAAAGTGGAGAGACTAGGTTTCAACTATGTAAGAGTGGGATACTGGAATTGTCGCAGTGCCAGACAGAGAGGTCCTGCATTGGAGAGACTAATATATTATTTTGACGTCCTCATGCTTCAGGAGCTAAATACAGACAAATACCATTGCCCTGGGTACGCCAGTTATATAAACCCTACTGGGCAGAAGAGACATGGACAAGGTCTGCTGGTGAAGGAAGGAGTGAAGCATGTGGTAATCGACTTGAGCCAGTGGAATCACAGTGCAAGAGAGGTCCAGGGTATACAAACGGAGATTGGTGGCTTAAGTTGGAACATCATAAATGTATATGCCACAGTGGACTGTTTTGTCAGAAAGGAACATTGGGACTGGCTTAAGGAACTGGAGGAATTACCAGGTGATAGGCTACTCATATGTGGAGACTTCAATGCATGGATCAGAGATTGGGACAGTAGTGGAGAAAACCGACAGGGAATTGCCCTTGCAGATGCCATGGTGGACTCCGATGTGGTCTGCATAAATGATGGTAGGCCGACAAGAATGGCAATGAGGCCTGGCGATGCAGACACAGATATTGACTTGGCACTTGTCTCCCAGTCATCAGTCCTTGATGTAAAGTGGAATGTTTTGAATGACCATGGGAGTGATCACATGCCATGCTCAGTCCTGATCTCTAAACCCAGGAAAGTTAAAGCTGGGAGAGCGCGCAAGACCTTCCGGTATGAGTGGACCGATTGCCTTCTTGGACGCCTCAGACAAGGGGCATGCAACAGGACTGTTAAAACTCCCTTTTTGCAGCCCCCATGGTGGACCCCAGAAGTAGACCATGCTTGGAAAGCAAAGAGAGCTGCAGTGAAGCAGCTAAAGAAAGTGCGACAGACACTTCGAAGCTCACGAGAGGAAGTGGACACAGCGGAAAATGTCAAGAAAGACAAGGTGGAGGTTTTCAAGCGCTGTGCTGCAGAGGCCAAAAAGGCAAAATGGGAATGTTTCATGAAGGAGATTGGAGGTGATAAAACACTGCAAAAATTCTGGAAACTGCACAGGCAAATGCAGAGAAAAGATCGGCCGATGACAGTGGGATAAATCTATAGAGATGATGGTGTGCGCGTGACAACAGACAAAGAGAAAGGGGAGGCGTTTCTCCAGAGATTTTTAGAGCAGACCAATCATAATGATGCGGACACCAGGGATGCAGTTAGAGAGAAGCTATCTGGCACCACGAAGAATATGCAGTATGAAGACATCATACGGGTGGAAGATGTTAAACACATTTTGAAAAAGGCAAAAGACACGGCACCAGGGCCCGATGGGGTCAGGTATTTCCACATGAAGGGTTTGAGCGAAGCAGACCTGGAGGAGATTACCGACTGCTTTAACCAGAGCATTAGGACAGCATCAGTACCGCTGGATTGGGTGCACAGCTATCTCATCCCTCTCCCAAAATCATTCAAGGATCAATCAAAGCTTAGCGTCTTTAGGATCATCACCCTGCAAAATACATTTGAGAAGGTTTTAGAGAAGATAGTCGCTGTTAAGCTGCAGGATTTTTTGGAAAGGGGGAAGTTTCTTCCAAGAGGCCTGGGGAGCTACAGGCCAGGAAAAGATACCTGGTCTAATGCAGCCACTTTTGCCTTTGATGTTTATGAGGGGTTCCATGGTAGACAGGAAACGATGGCGGTAGCGCTTGATCTCGAGGATGCGTACAATAGAGTTCGATATGATATTTTGATGACCGCACTGATGGAGAAGGGGGTCAATCCCTGGTTGGTGAACTGGATAGCAGCCGTCCTGCACTCTCGTCGGGTTGCTCTCCGTCTGGGCGCATGAGCCACATATGTTAACCTCGAGACTGCCACAAGGATCTGCAGTCTCACCGGTGCTCTTTAATGTGTATACGAGCAAGATTTCAAACCTAGAAGCACCAGGGGTTGGAAGAATACTAACATTTGAAGATGATATTCTTGCATATAGGCAGGGGAGAGATAGGGAGCAAACAGCCCAGGAGTTACAGGCGACAGTAGATAAAGTGATTGACTGGTGCACAGAAATGAGTGCTGTCATCCACCCGGAAAAGGCGGCTGTTTTGTGGTGCTCTCTGGAAAACAGGATTGTAAGAGCTGATGTCCCAAGCCTCGCGATAGATGGTAGAAATGTCAGCAGAGAGAACAAACTGAAGTATCTGGGGATCACATTTGACAGCAGCCTATCCTTCAAGGACCATGTGGAGACGGTCGTGACAAGAACTCAAAAGGGACTCAATGCACTTAAAACTATGGCTTCAATGAACATAGAGCAGAGAATGCTTTTCACACTATACCAGCACTTGATCCTCTCAGTAATTGATTATGGATTAGGTCTGCTCAGCTGGTGAAGTTAGAGCGCATACAGAACGAAGCTATGCGGGTCATTCTGGGATGCACTAGAGACACCCCAGTAGTGTGTATGCGTTACATCCTTGGTCTGCCGACTGTTGCTGGTAGGCTCAAGGTGATGCAGGCGAAGGCATACCTCAGAGTAGCTGCAGACACAGACCACCCACTGCATGAGGCGCTGGACGCAGTTAAAGGTCAGCGACTGATAAGAGGGAAATCATGGATGGCTCAGGCGGAGGATACGATCAGACAGGTGTGCCCCCTGGAGAACATTAGGCGTGGAGAGGAGTTGGTCAGAGTGCCAGCGGAGCATTCAGACTTGTGCAGAGTTATAATCACATTAAGCCGGGAGTGCAGGGAGTGGCCAGCAGGGGCCACGGAAGTGGAAATCCAGCAACTAATTCAGGACAATGCTCACTCAAGTGATGTGATTATCTACACAGATGGTTCGGTGTCAAGAGGTGAGAGAAGTGGTTGGGGGTTCATAGCCAAAGCTAATGGTCGATGTTTGGGGCAGGAGAGCCTGGCATATGATACCACAACATCCAGCTTAAGAATGGAAGTGGAGGCAGTCACTGCGGCTCTCCGCTGGATGGAGAATACGACACACACACACATCGTGATTGTAACTGACTCAGAAAGCATGTTGACGAGGGTGAGGACGGGCAGACTTCGTGCGGGGTGGCTTGCTTTGCTTCGGAGGTCACGGGTGACAAGCATCGCCTGGATCTTTTCTCCGGGGCATGCCGGTGTGCTGGGAAATGAAGAGGCGGACAGATTGGCTGGCTCTGCAGAACTTGGTGGAGTATTGATACATGACAAGGCAGACGTGGTTGCGGCCTTGTGGGAGCACGTGCACACCTCGGAGGAGCAAATGGATTACCATGGTCTGGCAAGAATGAGACAACGAGGAGTGACGTCAACGCTCAAAGGAACGGCGAGACGGACTTATAATCAGATTGCTACTGCTACTATTAGTGTTGGAACTCTTCGCTGGCTGCTGAGGATGGGGACGGAGTACTTATAGGAATCCCCCGAATGATGTGATGTCGATTCCTAAATCAATCAATCAATCAATATACATATGAGGGCTGTTTAGTTTTAAAGGGCTTCTCATTCGACGCCATGACTTTATCTTAAGAATTCTTCTTTTCATTTTCTTTTCAAACTCGCTTTCTTCTCAAGCTCTTTGTCTTATTCTGGCTCGTTATCTTCATCTTGACAAGTTCATGTCATTGGGTGACGTGACTTACAGCTGTCGACATATCACCATTCGGGTGGAAGATTATCAATCTCCTTTCCAGATTCCGCATCTGTCCTAAGAATCTTACTCTTTATACATAAGCCAGTGCTGACATGATTCTGGGTATCCTTTCAATGATATCTAAGCTATGGACAAAGCTGTTCCGTCACTAATTAGCTTCATGAACCAAAGACGGCAAAAACGTATGTCTTCCACGATCAAGCTCAAGGATGTGTCTCTTGTATCTATTGACAAACAAAGCTGACGTGATTTTCCTTCTACGTCAGTCGCTAAGCTCTATCTATATGGTTGGGTTCTAGAGTTTTGCTCTCTCTATCTTTTGCGTCATGGACTCTGCTCTGCGACCTGGCAACCATTATGACTGGTGAAATGTAGCTCTTTGATTCTGTACCATCTCTAACTACTGACTGCTAGAACACCATTCTTCATGTATGTGAATTTAAAAACTCAACAGTTCATCTATACAAATGAATGAATCACTGAAAAACGAGAAGTAGGTTGAGAGCTTTACCAAAGCACAACTACAAAAAACAATGAACGTTGCGGCCAAAGCCTTCGTCAGCACAGAACAAACAAACAAAAATCGATTAAACTAATACACGATCAACACTACATGAATGTCTAAATATCAACTCATCTGTGTCCAAGCTTGAGACGGCTATCCATAGCTGGAATGGAACGGATGTTGTGTTAAAGGGGTCAACTGCCTAAAGGTCAGTACAGCCAGAAACTCGGTGATTGGTTAATTCAACCGGTGAGGGAACCCGCGTTAGGGGGATCGGGGTGCGCCCAGGAGAGCGAATGGAAAAATATGGATGTGTCACTCTGAGGCGATGTAACGGATGCAGTGCGCAATTCCGCCAAGTTCGAAACGCCGCTGTTTGCAATATATGTGCAGGCCAGCAAGCGTTTGCTATCAACAGGTAGCACAAGTGACGGTAGTTCAGAACGCAATGAGAAACGACCCCATGCAAACCAACCAAGAAGTCACAGAAAGCAGAGATAATGCTGGTGGTGACTCCCACGTCCTGCGAAGGACTTACAACTGGCTATGAAGTTGACTATAAGGTAGCGGAGATGGAGGGGGGGGGGGGGTTGTGGATAAGGGGCGTAGGGGATTTAAATAAAACTGTGTTGGACATTGAGGCCGTGAGGGGAAAGTGAACCCAATTGGAAGATAAGACGGTTTTCCAATGTCTTACGATCGCGTTCGTGAGATGTGCACGATTTTATCGCCGTAACACGTATGTCGGCAACCCCACAGTGGTCGGAACTGTTGAAGTGTAGGGGTACCGGTTTCTTGGCACCACTGTCGATATCGGATAAATGTTGTCTAAATCTGTCCGCAAGACGAAGGCCCGTCTCTCCGAGATACCTCATGTCGCAACGTGTGCAGATGATCGCATAGATGACGTTGCGACTCGTACATGAGAAACCCTCCCGGATGTGGAAAGTAGTCTTAGGGAAAGTGAGACTTGTGGTTTGAAGGACATATGGACAAGTTTTACAACGAGATCGAAGACATGCAGTTGTGCCAGGAAGAGACTGATGGGATTGTGATAGAGTGCTATGAACCAGCACATCCCTCAGGTTACGATCACGCCTGTATGCCACAAGCGGGGCTTCTGAGAAGACACCGCGAGTGGCCGGGTCTGCCTGGAGGATGGGTAGATGCCTCATGAGAATATTCTTGGCAGCAATATTATGAGGATGGTAGGTAAGTGAGAGAATAGGTCTACTATTGCGTGGTTTCGGCTTGGAAGAGAGAGCCTCGGCACGACTAATAGACTGGCAGCGGTGAAGAGCTGTAGACAGAACATTCTCCGGGTAGCCTCGAAGGAGGAAGAAATCCAACATTTCGTGGGCTTTTTGACGGAAGTCGTTGTTATCATGACAAAGCCGTCGGAGACGTAGCAGTTGTGAGAAAGGAATGGAATCCTTGCAAGAGGGAGGATGGGAGGAGGTGTAGAGCAGGAATGCATGTGAGGCAGTCGGTTTATAGTAAACCGTCGTGCATAGGCCAGCAGAACCTAAGGAAACTGTTATGTCTAGGACATTAACAGCCGACGAGGAAATAGTGGAGGTGAGTCTGATGCTAGGATGAAAGTTAGAGAAAAAGGCAATGAAGTCCCGGAGATCAGACAATGGCATGTCTGAAACACCAAAACAGTCATCGATATACCTCCTATAGAGCTCCGGGAGCCTACCGGTGTATTGACTCCATACCTGGTGTTCAAGATAGCCCATGAACAGACAGGCATAACTCGGACCCATCTTAGTGCCCATGGCCACCCCGCTGATCTGGTCAAAATAGTCCCCATTGAACTCAAATGAATTGAGGTTAAGGACTAACTCTGCCAGACGCAACAATGATCCGGTGGCTATGGTGGGGCCGCGTCTTTTGTCTAAGAAAAATTCCAAGGCTTTAAGGCCGTCAGAGTGAGGAATAGATGTGTAGAGTGAAGTCACATCTAAAGTAAAGATGTGGTGCTGAGAAGGGGTGGTGAAGCTGATGGAATCAAAGATGGAGATAGCATGGTTGGTGTCTTTGATATATGAGGGGAGGCTAGCAACCAACGGCTGAAATATGCTGTCAAGGAACTCTGAAATCCGTTCAGTAGGACAAGAGCAGGCCGAGACGATGGGTCTACCTGGGTTCCCTAGCTTGTGTGTCTTGGGCAGCATGTACAAGGTGGGTTTGCCCAAGCAACTATCTTGGATGATCAGCGAGGTGGCAGAGCTAGGCAAGAGGCCTTGTCTGATGATGGCATTCGTCACACTCTTGACTTCGGTGTTGTTAATGACCGTCCCGTCATCTGTCCGTGGTCTGTAAGAAGTGGCATCCCCAAGTTGTTTGTTACCTTCCTGTATATACAAGTCCTTACTCCAAACCACTATCGCTCCTCCCTTGTCAGCAGGCTTGATAACAATATCATCACGGCGTTTCAAATGTGTGAGCGCCTGTTGTTCCTCCGCTGTAAGGTTCGAGTGCCTTAGTGGCTTGAATTTCAATTTTTCTATGTCGAAGAGCGTCTTCTCGATGTAGAGATCTAAAGCCTTGGATGCTCCTACAGGAGGGACCCACGTGGATTTGCGTTTAGAAAGGTGGGAGAAGTGATCGGTGGGATCCGAGGAGTTGTCCTTAGTAGGTTGATTACTGAAGTGATATTGCAACCTGAGAGTGCGATGGAAACGATGGACGTCCTGCAGTGGTGCATATCTGTCGCCAGAAGGACGCAGAGGTATGAAATGGAGGCCTTTACTAAGGACCGACTTCTCCGGTGCTGATAGGGGGAGATCAGGGGGTATGCAAACAATACCACACAAAACGTATAAAATCGACACAACTATTCTATCATTATTATGGCGGCACAATCACTAGCCATTGCCAACGTCATAATGTGACCCGGTCCACACTCGACCACGGTCCAACGCAGAATGTCGTTCAAGAAGACGCTTTGCTAACCGCACAGCGACACTAGGCGCTTTTCATGCCGTGTGCCCACACGGAGTCACTTTTCACGGTCCAGTAGTTACTAGACTTTACCTCTCAATTATGCCATTCCTGCTGAAGTCGGTCATGGTCATGGTCGTCGAACCAGCAAAAAAATTAGGCATCAATCTTTTTCTATACTATTATTTATTTTATTTCTTGTCTTGTGTGTGTGTGTGTGTGTGATATTTATAAAACATGCAAACTTCTAACGTTATATAATATGGATACCAGGAAATGATCTGGGAAGTAATAGCGACTGGCGCGAGACTAACCACAGCATCCATGTTGTGCCGACTGGTCTTTAAAATATAGTTCTAGCAATATATATCTATATATAATACACACACACACACACACACACACACACACACACACACACACACACACACACACACACACAGATATATATATATATATATATATATATATATATATATATATATATAAATCAATGACAATCAGAAATCAATGACAAATTACTGAACGTAAACTTGCCAAGAATCCACAAACGGCAAAAATTGCTGTGATTGACTGCAACGCCATGTAAAGAATATGCAACTAGATTTTTTTTAGCATTATACGCCCAGCATAAGCCAAGGCGTGGAAAAGGATCCTTCACGCTTTCGCTGTTTACTATGAAGTGAGATAGTTAGATCCCTTCCAGAACATCTATCATCCCTATAGAATTTCCTCCTACTGATGACACGATACGAGACAGAACCACACTTGTCGGAGAAGAGCATTGTCACTGGTAGAGCTACAGACTTGGTTGAGAGGTTTGGGTAGTCACCATCGGTTCAGTGGTTACTGGTGTCGCTTCCGGCTCAGTGCTGTGACATTTCACAATATCCACTGAGTGCTGTGACATTTCACAATATCCACTGAGTTCGGGACGCAGAGGTGTTTCCAAGGCACCAGGGCCGGGTTATATACTGGCCAAGACCTATTGACGAGTCCTCGTCGAGCGTCCTGGGCAACAGGTCCCTTTGGGGTCCTGGCTAAAGTCAATAGGATCGCCGATTCCTCCGAAGCCAGAGAGTGTCTGCCTGTACGGCGAGGAACCACCAGTCTGCACACCAATAAGCCAGACATGGGACAACGGATACTCATGCAAACCTCAGGTCCTGTATGACATCACACTGATGTTGGACAACAGGATGTCTTCATCCGACATACAGGACTTCGCGTTGGAGCTCAAGCCAACGAACACAAGCAAGCAGCAAGCAACCACTGAGTTCTAGCATCGTAAACCGCTTGATGATTTAGTGAAACTGAGGAACTTGTATTCTCGCATTTACCGGAACACAGGAGGTCCCGTGTGCAAGCTGTGTATGTTGAACATCCCATTGGAAATGGTAATTGTCAAGAATAGTTTCTGGCAAAATGTTAGACTTGAGGTAAAGCTACAGGCTGGGCGTACAAATGGAGCTTAGATTACATCTTGGGCAAAGTAAAACACACACACACAAATTCATGCTGAAGTCGGAGATACTGACCTCTAAATGGGCAAGGTGCATAGCTACGTATAGGGTACGAACCTCGAAAGAGACAATAAGAAGGGATGGGGGATAAGAAGTAGAAGAAGAAGTAGGAAGAGAAGAAGAATCAGAGAAGAAAAAGCAGAAGAAGAAGAAGAAGAAGAAGAAGAAGAAGAAGAAGAAGAAGAAGAAGAAGAAGAAGAAGAAGAAAGGAGGAGGAGGAGTAGCAGGAGGAAGAAGAGAAGAAGAAGAAAGAGGAAGAAGGGAGGGGGAGAAGAAGAAGAGGAGGAGAAGGAAGAGGAGGTGGTGGTGGAGAAGAAGAAGAGGAGCTAGTGTATTGGCAAGTCGGGACAATAATTATTGAGTAATAACTACCTCGGCTTTGTTTAATACCTAAAATGTATGACCACAGTATGTTCACGGTCCCTAACCCCTAGTAAGATATAGCGCAGCCACATGGAAACTATCACAAAACCATACATCGACAGTTAATTCTGTTGTTCAGTGAATGAAACAAAACAAGATAATCCCTATTTATATACTAATAAATATACGTATGTAAAAATACATACCCTGCTAAGAAGCTTAGTTTTCTTTATGGACGATTTCCCACACTAAGTATAGCGAAATATCACTACTTAAATATATTTAAATTACCGCCTAAACGCATTATTGTCAAATGCTTATCATAAAAATAATTACAGGACAACCACACCCTTTGTCACAACAATCAATTCTATGTGTTTCTGGTGGTTCACAGCGTTTCCCAAATTTGGCGATACTGTCCTCCTTTCGGGTGTAGGCAACATGCAAAGAGCCGATGTTAATATTCTGCATTTAGAGCAATCTTGGTTGGTAGCGAATCCTATTGTTAGGTCAGTCCTAAGCATTGATGTTCTAGAAGACTCTTGAAACAGACCTGCAGTCACCGGAGTGAGATTAGTCCAGACATTTATCCCAGTCCGGTACCAAAGTGTTAGCTCCCGAGGGCTGTGTTGCTGACCATTTCTTCCTTTCTCCAAGCTCAGAAACCAACCGGTGTATTGAAACTTCACATTTGTGGATCAATAGTGTCTAGACAGGGGATTTCAGTGTGTGAATAGGCCGCACCAGGAAGAGGTGCTTCAATGTCTTGCGGCCTCAGATGCACTGCAGCAGGCTTTGGTTTTTAACATTAGCTGGCTTTGAACTCAAGCGTAGTCCATACACGTGCTACTGTTTCCATGAATAAACTTAGTGGAACTGCGGTAAAGCTGTGGAAATGTAAACAATATAACATAAAACAAAGTAATGCAGCTTTATATAACATAATTACGAAACATACAGGACGTTGCTTCGACTAGCCATCATCAGCAAACTAATACATACACAAAACACAACATATAATCACGTAGAACCGCCCCCCCCCCCCCCCAAAGTGTCTACATTAAGGAAGGCATAAGAAAGGAATGAGAAGAATGAAAAGATGAAGAAATGAGAACAATGAAGAGAAAATGAAAATTTAAAAAAAAATATATTGTTTGCTATTTATCTTAGAATCCCAGGTTATGATACCAACATGAATTCCACCTTGCTGCTCCTATATAGAAAACCGTGGGAGTCTGTGGGTCATGGGCTGAATTTTGGGTATTGGATTAGCTTTCCCTATTACCAGTGTCCCTCGCCATCAGGTGAACCCACTCCGACTTCAGAAGTAATTGTAATTTACATCTCCAAGTCAAGGACGAAAATGTTTTTAGTCCAGATGACCGGTGTAGGGGTTGAACCCGCTACCTTGGCATCAGCACCCCGGATGTTTAAGAAAGAGCTATACAATCCAAAAGACACAGATTATGGTCGTCACTAGGAAGGACGAAATACCACAATGTAATATACAAGTAAATGGGAATATTCTTCAACAAGTGAGCAGGTACAATTATCTCGGAACAGTAATAACATCTGATGGGAGATGCCTTGAAGAGATTAGAACAAGAATCGCCATGGCAAAAGTAGCCTTTAGCAAGATGAAAAACATATTGACCAATAAAAAGATGTCAATTGAAACGAGAAAAAGAGTGTTGAGATGCTACATTGAACCTGTACTTTTGTATGGATGTGAAGCGTGGACAATGAGCAGTCAGGCTGAAAAACATCTGATGGCTGTAGAGATGTGGTTTCTGAGGAAAATGCAAAGAATACCATGGACAGCCAGAAAGACCAATGAACAAGTCCTTCAAGAAACAAATGAAGATCGTAAATTGATTAGAGAAATTAGACGTAGACAGTCAAAATTTTTTGGGCATGTTATGAGAAGAAATGGATTGGAGAATTTGGTGACAACTGGTAAGATCGAGGGGAACAGACCAAGGGGAAGACCTAGAAGCAAGTACCTGGATGGCTTGGCCTTGTGGCATGGTCGAGACAGAAACACGGAGCTGATCCACGACTCTGGTGATCGGGTCAGATGGCAGAACATGACCGCCCACGCTTACCGGCATGGCACATGATGGATGGATACAATCCATTCGGCCATGCTGACCTCCACGCAGAAGACTTAAAACTGGCAGCCTTATAAGAAGTGATATAACTAGAACTGATGACACGAGACAAGTCACAAGCACTCCTCCCTGCACTGGATGTGTAAGGTTGAGTTGAGTCGTGTTGTGTTGAGTTGAGTTGAGACGTGTTGTGTTGAGTTGAGTTAAGTCGTGCTGTGTTGAGTTGAGTCGTGTTGTGTTGACTTGAGTCGTGTTGAGTTGTGTTGAGTTGAGTCAAAACCGACATCACGGCACTCCGGACATTTCTCTACTTGCTCCGTCAGCATCTTCAACAATACTCGAAGAGTCCCAATACTATCGATGCCAGTTGCAGTCTGATTACGTGTTCCTCTAGCCTAGTGGTTCTCAACCTTTTTTGGCCCACGCGCCCCTTCAACATATGTTCAGAATATCACCCTCCCCCTTTTTTTCGTATTTGCTCCCTATAAACCCCCCTGGCCCATAAACAGTATACGTAAAAATGGAAGCTACATTTAATAACACATACTAGATACTAGATTTCTAAAAGTCTAGATAATCTACATTAAACGTGATTCGCGGGTCTACTTGCGTTATAAAGCGAATTTCAGAAGGGCGAGTAAAGAACTGTAAAGTATGGAGGGAAAAACAATATCAAGTAATGAGTTCTTGTATTAACGCAACTTTGAAATAATCTTAATTCCCCACCCCCTCCCATATAAACTCTAAAATTCCTCCGGGGGGGGGGAACTTCCCCACCGGTTAAAAACCACTGGTCCAGCCTGTCCTAGGAGTGTTGAGTGACGGCCAGATCCCCTGGTCACTTGCTGGCCCACTACTCTCAATGCTGTATCTGTTCTTCCACACTATTCACATCATCCCGAGGGACCCTGACAACATCTACCTCGTCGTGCACCAATATACGACCAATACACTGGATATATAGAGAGACAAATAAAAGTTCCCTCATCTTACGAGCAGGACGTCAAAATCAACAACCACTTGATGTTTACACCAAAAGAAGCTCTTTTTGCAGAGCTAGAGGAAGGCAAAGCATCAGATGGATGACTGTTGGCGAACACATGCGCACATGCAGCACAGTCCAGGCCACGCATGAGATGACAGGACACCACTTCAACCGACATTTATTCCAAAACGGCAAATGGTGACCAAGTGACATCGATAGTATAATAACTGATAACATTCACACACTCACCTACACACAAATGCATGCACGTACGTCCCCCCCCCCCCCCACACACACATTCATAATAACGACATACCGAGTTCGAATTCAACCGCAATAGACGTGGAAGCAAACCGCATTGTGTTGGTTTTCACAACGGTATGCTCGTCGGTCGTTCAGATGGAAGGCAGTGGCAAACTACTAAACGTATAATAGCTTAGTAACTCACAAACATCCCCAAAAATACTGGGGTTCAACTTGATCTCACACACACACACATACACAAACACACACACACACACACACACACACACACACACACACATGGTGACGCTTGTTTATATGTTGTGTATGTACGTGACGTGTACCAGGCATATGGACCTCGGCGATGTGGATTAGGAGACAACAAGGTGAAAGCGCGACACCGTTTGAGAACACTTGATGGCAACTATGATGATCAGATATACTAACTACTACATCAATCATCATGGTTCTCAGGCGGAACTAGTTGACCATTGCAGGTCAAGTTGCTAAATACAGCTCTACGAATGATACATGGAGTCCGGACATTGCCGTTGTTAAATGTTCTGATTTGTGAATGCGCTTGGGAAATAGAGTTGGGTGATTCAGTCTATTAGTAGATATTTTCGGATGCTCATAAAGCAAGATCGAATTAGATATTAGATGATATACAAGCAAATCAGAAAAGCAGGCAAATCAACGGGCAGATAGTAGAATTTATATCTTCGTCTCTAACCAGATATTTTTAATTCCTTTCGATCCCAGGTAGCTGATACTATAACTATTTACTTTATCCTTCTTTTTCTCCTCCTTCTCCCCCTCCTCTTCGTCCCCCTCACCTCCCCCTCCTCTTCGTCCCCCTCACCTACCCCCTCCTCCTCCTCCTCCTTCTTCTTCTTCTTCTTCTTCTTCTTCTTCTTCTTCTTCTTCTTCTTCTTCTTCTTCTTCTTCTTCTTCTTCTTCTTCTTCTTCTTCTTCTTCTTCTTCTTCTTCTTCAGCAAAATAAGATGGGAGGCTGGGGACTTCGTCACACTGACTGCAGATCTGTTCTGTAGGCAGAGCAAAAGATTAGAAGTGAACATTTTATGTATAAAACAAGATAAAGATCAACAGCATCCAAAGGTAAACTATTGCCCTCCAGTGACTACCTTCATATTGTTGAGTTAGTGGGAATGGGAGATCTGATGCCTAGTATAAAATTGACAGTGGAATGAAACAGTTCAGCTACCCATTGCCAAGAAAAAAAACTTTAATATTTTTTTCAATACACAGTGAAAGAAAAGAAAAGACACGGGTGTCGGATACGTCGAGATTGATGGCTCAACCCCAAAGAGATAAAGGATGAAAAATCCTTTTTCCCAATGTGATCCTGCCCGTTTAATTAATTTAGCTGTACTGAATCAATTGTTTGAGACCAGAAATAGAGTTTTAGAGAACCAAGGAATACCTTCAGGAAATAACTGACAAAGTTGTATTCCCTTTTATACCCAAAATATCCTTTAAGTAGTTCCTTGCCTCTCCTCTACCAACTAATTAATTCTATCTGGGGTAATTTAAAACAATTTGACTATGACAAGTAAAATACAATCAATACATGACATGACCTCATTTTCTTCTGATTTAATAACCACAAACATGGATTTTGTAAATTGCATTCACAATTACAATTTCCTGTCATAAAATAAGGACATATACCTATACAGTAAATATACAGAATTGATGTGCCAATTATAACAGCTAAATTTTTTCCAGTTGCATGTAATGCTAATCTTTTACTGGCCTGGATGATCTGAAAAAAAAGAACTGTCTACCCTCAGAATTCTCCACCTCCAGCTTTGGGAATCCCTCTGGCTATCTAATTGCTGTAGTCTTAGTGTTCCAGGGCGTAGTAGAACATAAGTTGGCTCTTGGTTTTCCTTTCCATTGTTTGGCAGGTAAATGTTTAAATAAAGATTACCTCTCCTATGAGACAAATGGAATGGTTGCAGGTAGATAAGTTTCTGCGCTACTCTATCAAGGGCATCACTCAACAATGTGCTCACTCAACAGGTGCTGCATTCAATCTTCACCAAGTCAGGTCTGGATTGACATGAATAAGACCATTACCTGAAATTCCATCAATCACATAATTCTAATGATATCATAAATATGACATTAGAAATTAAATGTAAAAGCCTAAGAACATAACCAGTGAAATCATAAAAGGAATCTTGTTCTTAGAGAAAATAAACATAGAAGAAAGATAGTCTTGGTGTTCTCATTTAGTTATCACCAACATAGTTGTTTGCTCTCATTCCAATCTTCCACTATCAGGTGTTCAAGGTTTAACTAGCAGAGGTGCAGTTTCATCTTCACTTATGCCTGTCCTTCAGTTTATAGTTTAAGTAATCCCTTGAGTTATTTGAAATTTGACAATTATGTTGACCATTCTCTTCTTCATCTTTTTCTATTCAGGAAAAGGGGTCTCATACATTAAGGGCTTTTAAAAATCAGTCCCCATTGTAATGAGTGTTTGTTTATAAGCAATATAAGTACATTATGGTATCCATTCTTGTATAGTATTCAGGTGACTTCTCTTTTTAGTCCAAAGTTTTACGGAGAGTATATTCCTCCCTCTTCACCGTTTCTATACTAAGAGTGTACTTCAGCTATCCGCCACATCATGCTTATTATAATTATTCTCATCATCATCATGATTACATTATTATCATGTTTATGACATTAGAAATCATTACATCCTTCTAACATTATCATCATAATCATTAGTACATCATTTTCATTACATTACAGTCATCATCATCATCTTTGTAGTACATTATTATCATTACACTAGACCGTATGTGTTAACAGTAGTGACATGAAATACAAAGTTGGATTTTCTTAAATTACACACACAGATGCTGTAATAGGCGTAATGTATGATATTGGTTGTGTCGTGCTTAGCGCACAAAACTAGATGATAGGAACATGAATGATATTTTATACAAAGTGGTGTTATGCGCCGGAGTGTACTAAATGACTATTTAGTTTATGGGTTACGCCGAACTAGTTTCTGGTGATAGTCATGGCATTCCACATCAAAGTTGCCGGCTATCCTGAATTTGACTGCTGTCCTATACTCCCTCTCTCTCAGCCTGTAACTTCACTCACTCACTCAATCTCCTCATGCATCAGTCAACATATCCATCTTTGCATTTGGGTTCAATTCACTCTCTCATACATCATTCATATGTATGGATGATCATTTCACTCAGTCTATAGACACATTCATATTGGTATGGGTGATCATATAGGAATCATTCGTAATACATCCTTCATACTGTCATGTAAGGTGGATAATTATACTTATGTGATTTCCTAATGATAACTTAAATGTTTACCATCATTGATATCACAATGAAATATCTCCTTTCACAATCACTCATCATACACATCATATCTGTAGGAATGACATCAGGCCTAGGTAGGTGCTTTACACAGAATACATTCACAGATTCACCAAGAATGACATTACAAGGGAATCTCATCCTTCAACCTACTGATACTATTTCCTGGATATTTAGTCATGCATGCTGATGAGTTTTATCAAATGATACATTCACATCTGTTTAACAATGATGAAATCCCACATGAATCCTCACAGACATGCTATCAGCAATGACATAGTGATCATTGTGATCATTAGACATAATTATGAGATTCTCAAAGGATACTGCCTCATGTGTAGCAATAATAAAATGCACAGGGCCCCCTCCCTTATTCTCACAGATTTATGTGATCTACTCAGTCTACATTCAGGCATTATGAATCTTAACCATTCTACCATGCCGGTTGACTAAGTATTATTATTGTGTGGCACAAACATTAATTCCATATGTTTACAACATTGAAAATACATTTGACTCACCGCTATGGTGTTTTACTCAACACACAAATTATGATACATGTAGAATCTATTTTGTTCTCAGGGGTTCATGAATTATAAGAAAACTATTTGTTTGTCCATGTGCTCATGTCAAAATTAAATCTACTGATTAATTACACATTACACTAGTTTGACTTACCAGTGTTTACACATTTACAATAGTTTCCTTAAGTCTTAAGTTGCTCTAATTCATTTTAGATTGAGTTTCTTAAGAAATAAAATTTACAACATGTGTCTAATGTTTATACATTAACTAAGTTGTTTAGCTGGGAGAAAGTAAACCCGTGTTTTCTCCTAATGTACAGTTTATCTTTTCATTGGCACCTTTCCGTCTTGACAGACGATAGTTTGGTACATTGTGCTTCACAAAGGCTTAATAACTACGACCCATGGCGGTGGCGAGTGTGGCTGGTAAGGCCAATTCTTGCTGCAAATGTTTGCCCACAGTAGATGCATGTGAAAACATGGTCATTTCCACCATTTTGCACCATCTTACGTCTCTCACGCTCTGTGTGTGCTTTATCTGCAATTTAACAGTTTATCTTATAACTATGATAACTGAGTATAATATTATTTAGTTTGTACTAGATTAAATTCTTTAAGAACTCACCATTCCAAATCATTGTAGATTGAGTTGCTTAAGAAATAAATGTACAACTTGGATTAATGCTTATACATTAAATCAGTTGTTTACTTTGGGAGAAAATAAAATTCCATGGTTATTCTTAATTAATAGTTTATCTATAAACTATAACCACTAATTATAATTAACTTCTTAAGAATTCACCACACGTGTTCACCTAGTCTACTTACCAACTCTTCTTCTAGGAACAAAAGGCTCACAACTAACTAACATTTAAAATAATTATATTCACCTCATCCAAACAGGACGACTTCCAACACTTCAACGACAGGTTTCAGATTTTTCCAATGCGATGTCGTGGGCTGATGTTTGTCTTCCTCTATCTAACTTATACTAAATTATCTTTGCTAAGTTGATTTTGAAGAGACTATCACTCCCTTCGCTCATTGAATCTCTCCTGCCTCGTGTGTGTGTGTGGGATGGTGGAAAAACAGGCTGTGTTCCGGTCGTTCACTGCTATTTATACGGTGTCTTTCCCGGTTAATGTTTTTCATTCCCAACGGGTATATTAAATCTTTGATCGTACAATTGTGGAACAAAAATTTGGTTGCGGTGAACGCCGATTTTTGTCGTCCTGGAAATATTTAATCGTGATGTTACGTTTGTGAAAATCTAATATATCACAACGGGGAACAGACTTATCTCATTCCACCAACTCCAACCACCAACTCCAAAGTCAGAGACTGCAAACTACCACCTTTTAGAGAAATAAATGTAAATACTTAGTGACAGCTGGAAAACATGATGGGAAAAGCGCAGTAATAACTTACAGCCTATTTAACCTACCAGACAGGGTAATATGAAACTATGAGAGCTCTTAGCGGATATGGCTTGAGAACAGCCATCGGGTTGTTGTTGGTTATCCCCTCAACTCCGTTATGGTACGTACCCAGAGGATTTCTTTATAGAGATAATGGCTATGATCACTGACCAATATGGTCACAGCCATGGTCACTCTAGCAGGCTATCTTCTTCAGATGCAATAAAAGAAATTACGGAGAAATGTTGAAAGATTTATGGGGGTAAATTCTGCATACAACAAGCCACTGGATTATGATGATGATCTGTTAGGTATTCTAGCATGCCATTCAAGTAGAAAGGAAATGCTAATGCAATACATTTGTTTTCAGATTTCTGATAAGCTGGAAACTCTGCCACATACAACAAACTCACGTCAGTCCATTTGAAGACTTTCTCATGCGTGGTTTGATTTCGATCAGCTAAAACTTTTTTAGGGATTAAGTAGCCAGTCTAATATAAACCCTCCTTAGTTGCTTCTTACGACATACACTTTAGCTTACAACATCACTACTCTTTTCTTCCCATTATGAGCCCGGGTAAGACATGCCGAATTATTACTTTTTAAAGTTAAAAATGTTTGGGCCACAAATTCAAATATTGGGATGCAACCACGCTGTTGTGCCAGAATAGGTGTCCCCCCCCCCCCCCCCAATGCTTCACCCCTACGTGGGACTCCATAGGGAGATACTCATCAGGCTAACAGAGGGAGGATCAGCTATGATATCCTGTGTGACGAAGCCTGCCGAGGTATCAAACTTTGTAGTCTATAAGACTACAAGATGTACAGCTGTTCACCGCGACGATGGTAGGCAATCAACACCCACGTCTTGCACACAATGCCTGGAGCGTTCTCTAACAAGTTTAGAAAGAGTGTGTTGCTTGCCTAAACTTGAAGGTAGTTTCATTTCGTTTACAGGACGTTGTAATCAACACCAGTATTTATTGACTGTTGTGATTTACTGGGAAATGTTAGTTCAGTAATTTGCCAACGCTTTCGGAACCGCCTATGCCTAATACCATCAAAATCAACGCAAAGCGGTCAGCTTCCAAATCATCCGCAGATGATTTCGAACCATCGATTCGATATAACGGAAATTACAAAACTGCACGTTTCACTATCCCATAAGCCTCTGTGCTAGTTGCTTGCCTACCGAGATGGAATTAAGTCATCAGCAATCTCTAACTCATCAAGTCCTTTAGAAGTCAACAACTAATTTCAATGGGGTTTGACGAGAGCAACATCTGCAATGAACAATAAAAATAACAACAATGCAGACAATAGCGACAACAACAATAACATGAATATTAGTAATAACAATAACAACGACGATAACAATGATAGCAACCGAGACAACGCTAATAACAAAAAAAAAATTGTGTTGCGTATCCCTTACGGGACGTTGCAGTCAACACCAGCATTTTCAGCTGCTGTTGATGTACTAGGCAAGTGTTAAGTTCAGTAGTTTGCCATTGCTTTCTGAACGACCGGCCTCTATACCTTTTTCGAAAAAACCAGCACCGCCGTGTTTCGAACCCGGGTATACGGGCTCACAAACCGCGTTCGCAAGCCCTTCAGCCACAGAGACCGGCTAATAACAACGTCGACAAAAATACATATATCGTAATAATAAAAGCCTTAACTTCAACAACATCAATAGCAACAAAGACAATACCAAATAACAACAACGACAATAATAATAATAATAATAATAATAATAATAATAATAATAATAATAATAACGACAAAAATAACAACCCCGGATCACCGGCGTGTGAAGCGGGTGTGTAAACACTAGCCCACGCGGCACACGCTGGACACGGCCAAATTATCGCCTGGTGTGCCTTGCCATTGAGAAAACCTGATCGTTCGGGTCCACATCGATTGACGGACGTCAGTCGCTGCGATCGGGCAAATCTTGAGCTACAACCTACGATGGGTGACGTTGTAATATTCTGTTGTGATAATTTGGCCGTGTCCAGCGTGTGCCGAGTGGTCTAGTGTTTACACACCCGCTTCACACGCCGGTGATCCGTGGTTTGTTTCCGGATCCGGTCAAGAATATGCACTACTGACGAGCTCAAACGAGAGCGAAACTCGAGTCTAGTGCTTCCGCATTGACGTGGATAGGCCTTAGGTTCATACTAGAATACGATCAGCGTTGCCAGTAGTGGGTTGTGCTCAATATTTAAATGTCAAATCCCGAAACAACCAAATAAATAAAAAATAACAACGACAATAAAAATAACTATAACAATATTAATCATAACAATTATGACAACTGGCTGTTGACCTAAGAGGCCATTAATCGTTACGATGAAGTTGCGAACTGACTGCACTCCTCGTCGGCTCAGCAGTTAACGCTGATCGAGCTGACTGTGTCACGTGAATCGATAATCGATGAGCAGCACACATAAAGAAATACGGTAACTAGGTCGCAAGTCTGAGACAAGAAGGGTATATTATAAGGCTATTAATTCATAGCTGAATAAGGCGCAAGAAGTCTAATCTCTCACTCCCTATTCGAAGTGCTTAAGCAGTTAGACATTGAAGGACAAGCGAGAACTGGGAAATAGAAAATACCTCGTGCTAGTTCTGGAAAAATCGGTGTTTTGAGTGGAACAAATCATTGTAGTAACATGGTTCAAACTCCTGTCTGCAAGTCGACGTATCTCTAAAGTCTAATATCGAGGCTAGCGAACAATCTCCCATTTAAGATATGGAACTTTACTGTCTGGCGTCGACTCCGTAGCCTTCAAATGAGTGCAGTGACTAGAGATTAGGACTCTGCAGTGTAGTCTAAACACCACGTTGCCTCACCGAAATCAAGGAATATCGGCAGAAGTCCAACTTCCAGCGAAGTTGCTAACGGTGGTGTAAAACGTCTTGCGAGGACCGCGCTCCACAGCAGACACGGTGAGGGTTGGGGAGTCCAAACCCACAACGAAGTAGAACTGTACCTCCGTGAGCCATGAACTGGGTACGAAGATGGCAACAAGGCAGCAATGACGTGTACTGGTGCATAGCGGACTGCCGACATGGTGGCGACGACAGAGACGGACAACCGTGGAAGAAGCTAGATTCTCGCGGCCAAGGCGATAGAATAATGTGTGTGAGCGCACGAAGCACCGGGTGCACAATGCTCTCCTCCCAGAGGGAGGGGGTGGCGTGTTTGCAGGTACAAGTGTGGGACTAGTGGAAAAACGACCCGAACATCTCGAAATTGGATACGAATTTATGGCATGAAACAGACACTTGGAGTCATGTCTTAGGTGGGCCAGCTTTCAAAGAGTGTAAGGAAGGTAAAATACCGAAACATGTGGGGAAAGGAGAACACTTCTGACGATCAGAAGTCTCCTGCTGTGCTTGCTCCGAGGCGAAATTTTTATCGCTGTCTTCACTTTGTCATTTAATGTCAAGTTATGCAGTCTACTTCTTCTTTGTTCTTCTTTCAAGGACAGAGCGGCACACCAAGTTATCCACCTGAAAGGTCAGTGTGTTCCACTTCGACATGTATCTATGTATTTCCCATCTCCTAGACAGATTTCATCTCAGGTAACAGGCACCACTCGCGGTTCTTTCCTAACAATATTGCTAACGCATCGGTATTCCAGCCTACTCTTTACAGTGTCCAAATGTCGTGAGGCACACATGACTACTTGTTTATTGCAGTTATCCGAGTAGACTTGGTATTCCATCTCACTGCTTTGGGGAGGGTGATGAGGGAGGGCGTATGCCATCATTAAATACCAAGATTCTTAGCCCCTTCCAGCCCTTTGCTGGGATCGTACCCGGCACCTTCCGAGCCCGAGGAGGGAACTACAATTTCTCAACCCCTACTCCCTATTGTTATGGAGTGTGAGGACTGGTATAGGGTGTGTCTACATATCAGTCCTCCATTCCTGATATATGGCCTAGACATAAACATATTCTTTGGAAGACACTGTTGTAGTTTCTCCGAGATTTCCATTTCCAAATGGGTGTTAGAGTTAGACATGTCAACATGGTGGATATGTTTGCAGATCTACAAATTGATGGGAAAGATATTAGACTTATTAAACAAAACATATATTGGAAACAACAAGTTGCCATAAGGATTGATAATGAAGTGGGACAATATCAGCCTAGTAAGAGAAGTGTTAGGCAGGGATGTGTAATGTCTCCAGATCATTTTTCCCTATACAGTGAAAATATTTTCAGAAATGTAGAAGGTATTAATGGAATCAGCATTGGAGGACGAAACATCAATAACATTAGATATACAGATGATACAGTATTGATTGCAGACAATGAGCAGGATCTGCAACAATTAGTAGATGCGGTTGTTGCACACAGTGAACAACTGGGGTTAGAATTAAATTGTAAAAAGACACAGATTATGGTCGTCTCTAGGAAGAACGAAATACCACAATGTAATATATAAGTAATGGGGAATATTCTTCAACAAATGAATCGGTACAATATTTTCGGAACAGTCATAACATCTGATGGGAGATGCCTTGAAGAGATTAGGACAAGAATCGCCATGGCGAAAGTAGCCTTTAGCAAGATGAAAAACATACTGACCAATAAAAAGATGTCAATTGAAACGAGAAAAAGAGTGTTGAGAGGCTACATAGAGCCTGCTCTTTTGTATGGATGTGAAACTTGGACAATGAGCAGTCAAGCTGAAAAACATCTGATGGCTGCAGAAATGTGGTTTCTGAGGAAAATGCAAAGAATACCATGGACAGACAGAAAAACCAATGACCAAGTACTACAGGAGACAAATGAACATCGTAAGCTGATTGGAGAGATTAGACGTAGACAGTCAAAAATATTTGGACATGTTATGAGAAGAAATGGATTGGAGAACTTAGTGACAACTGGCAAGATCGAAGGGAACAGACCAAGAGGAGGACCGAGAGGAAAATACCTGGATGGCTTGGCCACATGGCATGGACGGGACAGGAACACTGAGCTGATCCACGACAATGGTGATCGAGTGAAATGGCGAGTCATGACCGCCCACGCTTTCCGGCATGGCACATGATATATATATATATATATATATATATATATATATATATATATATATATATATAAAAGAGACTGTATGTATGTATGTATGTATGTATGTATGTATGTATGTATGTATGTATGTATGTATGTATGTATGTATGTATGTATGTATGTGTGTGTGTATGTATGTATGTATGTATGTATGTATGTATGTATGTATGTATGTATGTGTGTGTGTATGTGTGTATGTATGTATGTATGTGTGTGTGTGTGTATGTATGTATGTATGTATGTATGTATGTATGTATGTATGTATGTATGTATGTATGTATGTATGTATGTATGTATGTATGTATGTATGTATGTATGTATGTATGTATGTATGTATGTATGTATGTATGTATGTATGTATGTATGTATGTATGTATGTATGTATGTATGTATGTATGTATGTATGTGTAACAATGCGTGTATACAGAGGATCAACAAGTTCTGCTGTGTTGTTTCAAATCAGGCTTTATTTATGCATGATGGTCGATACAAAATCAAATCCAAGTACAGAATATATTATGATGTTGTTTTCCCTTCTCTCGTTCTAGGTGGTAACTACTCAACTACAAGCTACGTCACGACTTGAGCATCTTTCTTACTGTTCTATATCGATGCTCAAGCGTGCTGTAGTCTTGCACCCCTAAAGCTAATACTGATATGATATACATTCTGCTACACCTCCCTGTCTTTTAAAAGACTTTTCTTCTTCAAAAGTCTTACTCCTAACCCCTTTATTCTCTCCTTACCTCCCATAATTTCTCTAAGCCGCCCCAAACTAACTCTACCTTAGGTGAACATTTCCCTCCAATTGTACCACATAGCAAACCACTATGAGATTACATTTCTTCTTCGTTTCTGGCTCTTCACAGTTTCCTTATCAAAATATATATATATATCATAAGAATGGCTCATATCATCGTTATCGTACACTTGGCATTATGAAATTTCTCATTCACACAGCATAGGATAGACAGAAAAAAAGTAATGAAGGGGTAAAGAAAGGTTTAAGGAAAGGGTTTAAGGAAAGGGTTTAAGGAAAGGGTTTAATGAAAGGGTTTAATGAAAGGGTTTAATGAAAGGGTTTAATGAAAGGGTTTAATGAAAGGGTGCGCACCCAATTTATGAAAAGTATAAGGAAATAGTCAACACAATCACATTTACCTCTCTTGCCAACGAAAAAACTTTTGTAAACAGTTTTTTAAAATATGTCTTATGAAATACACCTCTGTTCACTATAAATTAAGTTGATCTAAGTTTTCTTTTATATACTCAACATATATTGCCATCCACAACCTTATCTCACCTTCAACCACGAACCAATGTTCATATTCTATGAACATTTCATATTAATTAACGCTGTTTTTTTCACAGCTCCTACATTTTCCCCCTCATATCCCATGGTACGCCTCCTTGTTTATCCATTCCATATACCCAACCTTATATGCTGCCATTCACAGCCCCCTTTTTATCTATTCACTATTAACCAACTATCATATCATTACTCATAATATGGTATCCAATCCATATATCTTCCATTAATGCTGACTTTCATGCAGCCCCTATTTTAACTTTCCCATAACCATCCCCGGCATATGTTTCTAATGCTTCATAGCCATGTCAACCTCTTTATGCTGATTATCACAGCAACAGAATATACCCATGAACATATTATTCACAAAGATAATGTGTCTCTCTACTAGTCCTCAGTAGTTTATTACTATTTTCTGAACGAAGGGTCCTAAATAAAGCCCCATGTATTGTCTTTATTCTAGACAAAACCATGTAAATTAAACTTAACTTACTTAATTTCTAACATATATATATATAAACAAGGTAATTACCATTTAACATACAAGACAATTCACTTAAATTATGAGTGAAGCGAAATAAAATCACAACAGGACATCATACCCCCCCCCCCCCCCCCAAGTTTTTATACATCATTTATGTTTCCCCTCATGTCATTAAAGGTATTTACTCATTCAAAGAAAAACATATATTAAAATAATATAACATACATCCTATATATTGTTAGTCTCTTATTTGGACTAACAATAACTAACTTATTTATCTATTTAAAAAACACAAGAAGTCAAACTATAAAATCAATTGGAAATCAAATTACAGTAAAAAAAAATATACCTCACTCGAATTTATCTCCATATTAATTATCTTAATACCTAATTATGTCTATTCTTCAAGACAACTCATTATAAGTATCAATAGAACCCTTTTCTATAACAAATGTGTCATGTACATCCTCAAGTATCATTTTCCTTTTTACATCATAAAATTTATATCTCCTTTTCCATAACAAATGTGTCATATACATCCTCAAGTATCATTTTCCCTTTTTAAATCATGAAATTTATATCTTGCTATCTGCAGTATTTTCTTTCAATTTATTTCCTACGTTTCCATTTCTTCAGTAACTCCAAGTTCCTTTGAATAAGTGCTATCTCCACATCAATATCTTCTTCTTCGTATAAAGTATTACTTTCTTCCATACTACTATTTGATTTTGAATTTTCATCCATTTCTTCTTCATCTGTATGTCTATTACTAGCAGCTGCCAATCTTTTTCTTTCTATATCCAACCTAATTTTTTTATCATCGTTTCTTAACGACCTTTCTAATAGGGGTATAAATTCGTCGCTTGATGAATTTTCCCTAATTCTTCTCTGTCTTTTCACTTCTCTTTCTCTCTGTCTCTCTATTCTCCTTTTCGTTGCTTGTCTAGTATTTTTTAAATGGAGCACCTATCTCTTCTTCCATAGATTCTATGCTATCATAATGACTCTCATTCATATTTTTTTCTTCTATCGTTTTTGTTATTGTCTGTTCTTGAGTATCATCACAAACTGGAGTTGTTACTAATTGACTTTGTGCTGGATCTTTTCTAAAATCTGTGGGTATCGTAGCTCTTCTGACGACTTGTTCATCTAAGTATCCGGTGTCTGAATAATAATTATTATTATAATTATTATTTCCCTTATCATCACTATCTCTTCTTAAGTGCTCTACGTGTGCCCTTGCTATATGTCCCGTGATCTGGTTCTTAATACTGTACGAAACATTTCCTAGCTTTTCTAAAATGTAATAACCTGGAACCCAACGAGCATCAAACTTAGAGTTCCTTCTATGCTTCTTATAATAAACTCTATCACCTACTTTGAATTCCTGTAATTTTGTATTCACGTTTCTGTACTTTTTCTGTCTTTCTCTAGCTTTAATTATATTATTCATTAATCTTACATGTGCTTTATGCATTTCTTGTATGATGACCTCCTGAAAGTCTTCCCCCATATATTTACGTCTTGGTTTTAATAGATTATCTATGGGTAATATTGGCTCTCTCCCGTGTAATAAATAAAATGGTGAAAACCCTGTGCTCTCATTTTGATTTGTGCGTATAGCGCTAAGCGCAGGTCCTAGGAATAGATCCCAATCTTTTTCATGTTCATCGACAATCTTTGCTATAATATCGTACAATGTTCTATGTTGTCGTTCGTTCTTAGCATTTGAAGAAGGTCTATAGTATGAGGTCTTTATATGTTTTATATTTAAATCTTTTAATAACTTTTCGAATTTCTTATTCACAAATTCTTTACCATTATCCGTGAGTACTATCTGTGGGCAACTAAATCTTGGTATGAATTCCTGTAAAAAAAATATTAATGATAGTATCTGCGCTCTTATCTGGGATTGCATAAACTTCCGGCCAAAGACTGTAGACGTCCACCATATGAATTAGATATACGTTCCCTGATAATGTTCTAGGGTGAGGACCTGATATATCTAAACTAACTTTTTGCATTGGAAACTGAGGAATATCTGTATCTTGTAAGGGACATTTAATTGTTTTCATATTCCTTAATCTGCATCTTTCACACGTATCGACATATTTACAAGCAGTTTTAAATAAATTCGGCCAATAATATTTATTCATAAGTGCTTTCACTAATTTATCACGACCGAGATGACCATTCTCATCATGATATGCTTTTAAAACTTCATTTTCCAAATGTTGTGGAATATATTTCCTTAGCTGTTCGTTTCTTTCACTCATGTAATATAACTGTTCATCCTCTTGCAAAACTAAATAATTCTTCTTATATTTATTCTCATCTGTTTCTTTTAATTTCTGTTTTATTTCTAAGACTTTTGGATCTAATTCTTGTTCCTCTTTCATATTAAATTGTGCTAAATGTGGGTCTTCCGCTCTAGGTTCAGACTCTTGATCCGACGGTAAACTCTCAAAATCTTCTCTATTTATTATGGCAGAATCTAATATATTTACTTGCCAATTTCGGTCGTCTATCTCCGGTTCTCCTTCATCTTCCGTGTTTCCTGATGACTGTGGATACGGGATTCTAGACAATAGATCAGCGCATGTGTTGTTCCTACCTGGTATGTATTCTATTCTTGTATTATATCCTTGTAGATTCAACGCCCATGTCTGTATTTTCCTGTTCTGCACTGGAGCTTCTAACAAAGATTTTAAAGGCATGTGGTCAGTTCTAATGATGAAATCTGCGTTATGTAGATAGTAGTTAAGTTTCTGAAGAGCATAATGAATGGCATAAGCTTCCTTCTCAATAGTAGACCATTTCCGCTGAGATCTGCTAAGTTTATGAGACAAGAAATAGATTGGCCTTTCATTTTTAACCCCTGGTATTCCAGATTCTTTTCCTTCATATGGTTGAACCAAACACGCTCCTATAGCATTATCTGAAGCATCTGTATATAATATTAACTGTTTATTCAAATCTGAATATGTCAATAGTGGCACTATTGTTAAGCTATTTTTTAAAAACTCGAACGCTTTCTGACATTCATCATCCCACTTAAATCTAGCATATTTGCCAGTTAAGTTAGTAATAGGCTCTGCTATCTTTGAGAAACCTGGAATGAAACGCCTATAATACCCACAGGTTCCAATAAACGCATGCACTTCTTTTACGTTAGTTGGAGGAGATAATTCTCTAATAATTTTAACCTTATCTTGATCTGGTTTAATTCCGTCTCTATTAATAATATACCCCAAATACTTTGTTTCTGTTTTTAAAAATTCGCATTTACTGAGCTTCAGTTTAACATCATGTATTCTTAATCTGTCGAATACTAATGTTACATGTTTTAAGTGATCATCTACATCTCCTGCTGTATAAATTAAAATGTCTTCTATGTATGCCAATGCAAACTTTTGCATACCTTCTAAAACTTGATTAATTAATAGCATATAATACGAGGGCGCTGTACGAACTCCAAAAGGCATTCGTAAGAATTCGTAAGAACCTGCGTGTGTATAAAAAGCACTCTTTTTCTGGGCGTCTGGGGACAAAGGTATACACCAAAATCCTGATCTTGCATCTAACGTGGTAAAGAAAGTAGACCCATTAAGTAACCCTGAAATATCGTCAATCACCGGCAATGGGTACGCTAGATTCTTAGTGATTTTGTTCAACGCCCGACAGTCGCAGCAGAATCGATGTGAACCATCAGCTTTGGTCACGATGACAATCGGAGATGACCATTCCGACTTTGATCTTGTTATTATTCCTGCTTTCAGCATGTCTTCTATTGCTTTTTCGACAATTTCTCTATTCCTTAAAGGTGTTCTATACGGTTTCAAACTAATTGGTGGGTGATCTCCAGTATCTATTTCCACCGTAACTGTTTTTGTCCTTCCCAACTCTAAATCATTAATTGCAAATACATCCTGATTCTCTTTTATAAGTTGTTCTAATACTTTCTTATTTTCTGGTGGAGTTTTTAACTGTGCCAACAATTCTTGCTCTCTTGTTATTTTGTCTAGTGAATGTATTTGGGCTGTATTTCTTCTGAATGGATGGATCAATTCATCCTTCTGCAAGTTCCCTCTTCTTTCGCGTCCGCGTCTGTTATTAATTCTTTCACTAGGAGTATCTGAATAATTTATTCCCGGCATTTCTACTCTATCTGTTGCTAATATGTCAGTAATGTTATGATCTACTTTATCTATTACACATCCTCTGTATAATTTAATTTCTCTACCTGTGTTGTTAATAATCATTACTGGAAAAGTTAAGTGTTTATCTAATGATATTATTCCATCCGGAACTTCTAGACCAGGCTCATCAATTACCTCCCTTTGCAATTCAGTGATTCTAACTGTATGTCCTACTTCATAATACGGATTTCTTTTTACCTTTGCCTGTATTAAATTAACCGTCTGTGGTTTTAACGTCGTAGACATTTTAACTCTAACCAGTGATGAAATGTGCATGTCTTCTTCTAAATCTACGTACACGTCCTTGAATTTTAATTTATGTAGATCAAACATAAGTCTTACACCATTTTTTATTAGAAAATCTCTTCCTATGAGCATGTTTCTATTTAAATCTTTCACTATATGAAAAAGATGTCTTACGTTGATCCCTCCTAACTTAAAATTCATTATTGTTTGACCAATTACTTGTAAATTCTGTCCTGTAACAGAGTGAAGATTATTATGACTTCTGAATATTTTGCAATTTCTCATTATTTTGTATAAAAAACTTTCTTTGATCACACTAACCTGAGCTCCCGAATCAATTAATGTACGAACTCTATACATCCCTATTTCTATTATACATGAACTGGGATCTGTTTTATTCACTGTGAACTGTTTCATTTCATCTAATTGAGAGCATTCTCTACTCGTCCTGCTATACCTGTTATTAAAATATTCTTTAAATCTTGGGACCTTGTTATTTTCCCTCCTACCACAGGTCCTATTTAATAGGTAGGGCGACGGTTTTCCTGCGTTCTTGTACTTGTAAAACTTCTGTGTCTCTCTTCAACATTCCTATTTAATCTGCTATTGCCATTTCTACTTTGTGTATTCGACTGGACACGCCTGTTACCACAAAAGCGAAAAATGTGTCCCCTCTGACCACAAGACCAACAGACTATATTTGTGTTATTTGTGTTACCTACCGTCTCACTTGTAGGATATCTCATTTGTCTTCTTTCATCATAAGCATTTCTACTACTACCTTGTAATGTCTGTATGCCTCCTCTCCTATTCCATCCGAACCTTGTTTGTCCTATCTCCATGGGCTCTTCAATCCTGTCTTCTCGACCGGTTCCCATTTCCCGTCTTACTCTCAATCTAAATCTACGTCTCAAGTTCTCCTCTTGTACTGCTATATCTACAGCTTGTGATAACCTCTCAGGATTTTCCCTCATCAGCTTAAATTTCAGTCCGTCTGACTTTATACCATCTACAAAAATCCCGACCAACATCCGCTCCACCTCTTCTCCTCGTACGTTCTGTCCTAAGAATGCTTCTTCAGCCAAGTTAATCAACCTATCGCTGAATAATTGTAGTCTCTCCAGTGTTTTGTTTGGACTGTCTCAACACCGAAAACGCATGTTGTGGGTCCGTTATTTCCGCGTATTTATGAGCTAAGTCGTCCTTGAACTGCTCCCACGTCTCATCTACCCTAGCCTCTAATTTCCTTCTGATATGATCAGAAACCGGTTCTGTTGCTGCCTGATAAGCAAGTTTCATTTTCTCTTCATCTGAAGCTGACACCAAATATGCATATTTCTCTATCGAAGTTATCCACTTCTTAAAATCTTTCGCCTGTCCGCTAAATTTAACAATTTCAGCTGCCATTCCTTGTTGTTTCATTACTGTGTTGAGTTTGCCTATTACTGTTCCTACCCCAGTCAAAACTTGTGTCAGTGAACCTTCTTCTGCCATGCTGAAATATTTCGCTATACACTTATACAAGCAAATTCACATTTATAAAACAATTTATCTAAATGATCTTATTTAAATATTTAAACCACATTAAAAATGTTCTCATAGCAGTTATATTTAAATTAATTACCATCGAGCATGTCTTTCCTTGATTCAAGAGAAGCGTGGATTCACGTGCGTTCTTTAAGAATTTCCCTTGTCACGGTTCCTGTATTCTCAAACGTCTGGAGTTCGTATTATTCAGTAGCCATCCAAACGCGACTTGAGTGACATCCTTCTTCTAGCGTCTCAGGTTTCGTTACTTTCCTTTCACTTTCAGCCCCTGGTTGAGCCCCTACCAGACTTGCACATTCTCTTCACCCTGAACAGGGCACTTCAGGCGACGTCTTGAAAACTGGTCTAGCGATAGAGCGACTAGATTTGGGTCGTCCTTTCTTTAGCAGGCTGACACTCTGTTAAAATATTCGCTTTTGTTGGAAACATTTTGACTTGTTAGAATTCAGGATGAGCGAATACAACTGTGTTTCCTCGTGATTTCCAATTAAAGGATATGATTGACTCAAAAGCTCTCATTTTTCTTCAGGTTCTCAAAGTCAATGTTGAATGAAGATAACAAAAGGAAACAGCTCCTTTAAACCAATTTTCTATTGAATTCGCTAGTATGTAAGCGTGTGACCTTCAACACAAGGTTACTTGACGGCTGAAATACTGTAAGTCAAACTTCATAGCAATTCGACAAACGTTGCTTCAAATATTTATGATGACAAACAGCTTGATAAAATTCCACAGTCATAGGCACTCATTTGATGTAGATGGCTCTATTCAAAAATTTTGATGTGTGTACGGTTACTTTAGGTAGTCTGAAAAACGTTTACATTTTTGACCTTGATTCACTTACAGTTGGTCTGATTTTGAATTTATTTAATGAATGTTTAAAATATCGTTCGTACCTGAACAAATTGTTTAGTCCAGTTTAGCATTCGGGATGTTGACATTTCGTACTTCACATTGTTCACTCGCGACCTTCAAGTAAAAAAATTGAATCCTGTATGCGGCGCCAATAATCCATCTTGTAACAATGCGTGTATACAGAGGATCAACAAGTTCTGCTGTGTTGTTTCAAATCAGGCTTTATTTATGCATGATGGTCGATACAAAATCAAATCCAAGTACAGAATATATTATGATGTTGTTTTCCCTTCTCTCGTTCTAGGTGGTAACTACTCAACTACAAGCTACGTCACGACTTGAGCATCTTTCTTACTGTTCTATATCGATGCTCAAGCGTGCTGTAGTCTTGCACCCCTAAAGCTAATACTGATATGATATACATTCTGCTACATATGTATGTATGTATGTATGTATGTATGTATGTATGTATGTATGTATGTATGTATGTATGTATGTATGTATGTATGTATGTATGTATGTATGTATGTATGTATGTATGTATGTATGTATGTATGTATGTATGTATGTATGTATGCATGCATGCATGCATGCATGCATGCATGTATGTATGCATGCATGCATGTATGTATGTATGTATGTATGTATGTATGTATGTATGTATGTATGTATGTATGTATGTATGCATGCATGCATGCATGCATGCATGCTAATCCACTTCCTCCCGTGCTGCCAACTGTCATAGTTTGTTAGTGTAAAATGAGTTATTTACTTAATATTATTTAATATTTCAATTTACATTATAATGTATATATAGCGAGGGGACATAACTTCTAATAGCATTGCTATATATGTAAAATTGTTGCATATTTCTCAAAAAGGTGGACCTTTTCGCTACAGTTATCTACAGGCATATGCGTTATAATTCTCCTCCTTCTCCTCCTCCCCCATCCTCCCCTCCCCCTCCTCCTCACCCCTCCGTCTCTTCCAACTCCTCCTCCTCACCCCTCCTCACCCCTCCTCCTCCCCCCTCTTCTCCCTCCTCCTCCCCCCTCTTCTCCCTCCTCCTCCCCTCCTCCTCCCTCCTCGTCCTTCTCCTCCTCCCCTCATCCTCCTCCAACTTCTCCTCCTCCTCCCTCTCCTCCTTTCTCCTCCTCCCCTCCTCCTCCCCATCCTCCCCACTTCTCCTCCTCCCCTCCTCCTCCCCTTCTCCTCTCATCCTGCTCCCTCCTCTTCCTCCATCCTCCTCGTCCTCCCTCTTCCTCCTCCTTCTTCCTCCTCCTCCCTCCTCCTACCTCTTCCCTCCTCCTTGCTCTCCTCCTCCCTCCTCCTCCTAATCCCTCTTCCTCCGCCTTCCTCCTCACTTCTCCTCCTCCCCCTCCTCCTCTCTCTCCCTCCTCCTCACCCTCCTCCTCTCTATCCCTCCTCCTCCCTCCTCCTCCTCCCCTCCTCCTCCTCCCTCTCCTCCTCCCCCCTCCTCCTCTCTCCTCCTCCTCACTCCTCCTCCTCCCTCCCACTCCTCCTCCTCCCTCCTCTCCCTCCTCCTCCTCCTCCCTCTACTCCTCCCTCCTCCTCCTCCATAATCCTCTTCCTCCTTGCTCCTCCTCCCTCCTCCTCCCTCCTCTTCCTCTATCCTCCTCCCTCCTCCTCCTCCCTCCTCCTCCTAATCCCTCCTCCTCCTCCCTCCTCCTCCGAATCCCTCCTCTACCCCCTCTTCCTCCTCCCTCCTCCTCCTAATTCCTCCTCCTCTCTTCTCCTCCTCCTCCCTCCTCCTCTCCTCCTCCTTCCTTCTCCTCCCTTCTCCTCCCTCCTCCTCCTCCCTCCACCTCCTCCCTCCTCCTCCCTCCTCCTTCTCCCTCCTCCCTCCTCCTCCTTCTTCCTCCCTCCTCCTCCCTCCTCCTCCCTCCTCCACCTCTCTCTTCCTCCTCCCTCCTCCTCCTTTTTCTTCTTCTGCTGCTGCTGCTGTCGCCGTTCCATTTACCCAAGTTAATTTTTGGGGGAAGATGTAAAGCTCTTTCAAGTGCTCTTTCTAATACTTTTTGTAAGTTGGTCTTCGTTTATCTAAGGTTGTTCTAACTGCAACAAATAAAAATGAATTAAATGAGATACTCCCCGCTTTGGGAACGGGAACGGGAGCAGGGGCCGATTATGAATTAAATGAGACGCTCCTTGTCGTATATTCTGAAGGGACTGGGGATCACTGTTGTGCGTTACCCATGTTCTGGTTTAAGAAGCTGGGCCCCATCCACTTCCAATATGTAAATAAATCAAGAATACGACCCTTGAAGTATTACAGACTCGGTTTCATTGTTTGTCTAGGAGTTAGTGGTCCTCTTTTGGGGAATAGTGAACACTAGATTTGACTCTTCCCCTTCACCAGGAATCTAATAGCTGTCGAACCCCCATTGATATTCTGTGAAATGTCTGAAAAGACTTCCTCAGTATGAATCAGGTGAAATGTAGCATGGGTCTGGAACAGTCAAGAGATAAAGTCTCCTCTTTTCCCTTAAAAAAAAAAATTTCATTTGAGTTATTTAGTTTGCTAACTAAATATTTAACAAATACTGGTAGACAGTTAAATCTTGTTTACACAAATAAACAGGTAATTAACAGACAGGGTGAACTGACAAATTAATATGAGATTCAGTTACTGTTCATGTATTTATTGACTGGCCTGTTTTTTTTTGGCCTTTTGGTACATATCTCATTTTTTGGCATATTTTCATCATGTCATATTGTCAAATGGGAAAATGCACATCAGTACCAATTACAGACAATCAATCAATAAACAATAATCAACATGATGATCATAAGTGTTGTAAATCTTCTTCTAAATAAAGAAGTTTTCTAATTCCTAGTGTGGTCTGAGTTAATTAAAATGTTTTTATAAATCATTTTTCCTGTGAGGGATTGTGTTTGTTGGCATTGAGAAAGGTCACCTATGAGTGGTAGATTTGGGTTAAGCCTGGGTCCATTGACTAATGGATCCGTTATAGTACTTGCCAGTGAAGCTACCCTGAAGGCTGCCCTTGCTCTGCTCAAGGCCTGAGTTATCTTCCATCTCATGTGTGTGGGTCATCTTTTCTCTCTGCCTCCCTCTTCTGGTCAGGTTGCCACCAAGAACATCACTGTGCAAAAGTTACATAGGCATGTATAATCCTACCAATGTAATTTTACAGCATGTTATTAAGTGTGAACACAACATAACAGGAAGGATAAGATCAGAAGAAGTGGTGTTGTGCCAATTTGTGTGGGGTCAGAGATTATTACACTGGATGCACCTACTATCATCTGGTACCTGCTGTATGCATTTTCTCAGTGTACCTGTGGTTCATTGAGAAGTGTACAATCAGACATAGATAGGAGTGATGATGTGTTGTTCCTTGGAGCATTCAAGTCAAGCTGATAATGCAAGACCAAGACAAGGATAAGATGCATTTTTATAAATGACATACAATTAAACATCCTAATCAACTCATTTGGTTATGCATTGTGTATATAAATGTTTATCTGTACCTTCCAAATCAACTACTTGTCTTCTTCTTCTTCTTCTTCTTCTTCTTCTTCTTCTTCTTCTTCTTCTTCTTCTTCTTCTTCTTCTTCTTCTTCTTCTTCTTCTTCTTCTTCTTCTTCTTCTTCTTCTTCTTCTTCTTCTTCTTCTTATAAATCATTTCCTTGGAGTGCTGTGTGGTGTAGTGTGTTGAGTTAACTTCTGTTAACTTCTCATAGCTTGTACCACTTGTCCCCCATCTTCATCAGTTAATATGAGTTTAACTCATCAAGTGTTTTATTGTTATTCATGTTCATCATACATAATTTCTGATGTGTATTTGTTACAAAATGTAATCCATACAAAATCATGACAACAATACATTAGTAAGAGGTTGCTACATAAAGTACCTCTCCTAATCCTCCCCTCTATTCTTCATCATATCAAGCTATTCTTCTTCTTCTGTTAACAGTGCACATCATGTCCCTTCTGTTGGCGATCAACAGTTGGCAATAGACCGAGGTTTTGTTTACCTTTTGGTCTGGACAGATTAACTAGGCCGTCTGTTACAAATGGCGTCTGTGAAGTGTATCATGTTCTAGGCAATGCATTTAATAAGTGCTTTGTCTGAGTGAAAATCTGACACATAAATACAATTATTTTCTATCAAACCCTATTATTTCAATTCGTAAAGAGGAAAGGAAAGATATAATCCTTCTCTCAGCTCCTTAGATTGCGAATAGGCAGAAATAAGTACCTTTTTCAAGCGAGGCGGAGGTTCGTGTGCACAAACTGTCTTGTGTTTGCAGAAAGCATTTTAAAGCAGTTTTGATGTAATGCATCAAAGTGCGTTTGGAATTCTCACCACGTACAGTTTTCTGTGATAGATTGTTGTAGTATGCACATAGTAAAGCTAACAGATGTAGTGAAGAACTTCAAAGTTTGCAGTTTTGAGAAAGTATGAGATTGTTAATTTTTGCCGGAGAAAGGCTTGGTGTGGCTATAAGTTTGCAGTCGACAATTTTACACTTCAGAGATTTATTTTATAAGTAATACATTTTATTTTGACGCACAAACACTGGATACCTCTGCTGCATACATCTGGGTATCACATTGATCTGAGGATTCACACGCTTACCTCGGATTTCGGATCAAACTGCCGTTTAGTTCATGTGAAAGACAGGTCACATTGGCTTTCTGACAGGCCGTCAGGGCTGAAGATGAAGAAGTGCGCGGTTTTGAAGAAATAAACGCTTTCGCAGGTCAGAGTTATATCACGCGACCCGCTCCTTCTAATAATCTCCTTAGTTGAAGACGCTGTACCATCTATTTTTAACCGACATCTGTCCATCTCGAGTGTCAAGTTGGTGTTCGATTCTCAATCGTGCGGTCAATTGTATGTCGTTCTCTGTTTTGGTGTGTAAATGTTGACACACTGTATAATGATGGTTGGTGATTATGTCACACTCCTCGCCAGGAGCTGGGCGAAGCCGGGCCGGGTCGTCTTCGTTGGGAACGCGAGCAGGGGCCGAATATGAATTAAATTAGACGCTCCCGTCAGGAGCTGGGCGAAGCCGGGCCGTGTCGTATTTTTTTTTTTTTTTTTGAACGGGAGCAGGGGCCGAATATGAATTAAATGAGACGCTCCCCGCTTTGGGAATGGGAACGGGAGCAGGGGCCGAATATGAATTAAATGAGATGCTCCCCGCCAGGGACTGGGCGAAGCCCGGCCGGGTCAGACAGACAGACAGACAGACAGACAGACAGACAGACAGATAGATAGATAGATAGATAGACAGACAGACAGACAGACAGACAGACAGACAGATAGTCGGGAACGGGAACGGGAGCTTATATGACTACTTATATGATTTAAATGAGATGCTCCCCACCAGGAGCTGGGCGAAACCGGGCCGGGTCAGACAGACAGACAGACAGACAGACAGACAGACAGACAGACAGACAGACAGACAGACAGACAGACAGATAGATAGATAGATAGACAGATAGATAGATAGATAGATAGATAGATAGATAGATAGATAGATAGATAGATAGATAGATAGATAGATAGATAGATAGATAGATAGATAGATAAATAGATAGATAGATAGATAGATAGATAGATAGATAGATAGATAGAACAAACTTTATTTTAAAAGGGTAACAAATTGGGCACGCAGGCCCGTCTTACATTCGGCCCTTTCAATCACTCATCTTTCATTAATCAAATGTGCATGTTACATTGACATAGGGGAAAAACATTGTCAAATGGATTTTGTAAGCACAAACAATGCATATTACGCATGATACATTCAAATGAGAAAAAAAAAAAACAACATCAAATGAAAGTTGTAAACATAAACAGTGCATATTGCAATGTTGTGAGACACATCCCCCATTCACCCTCATATCTCGCAGCCACCAACACATCCCCCACCCACCAAAACTCCCCCACCCACACACACATACCTCCACGCACGCACACAGAACCAGGCGAACATACATGCCGCCAGACACCCACTGATCCCCCACCCACACACATTTCCCCAAGAAGAAGAGAAGAAGAAGAAGAAGAAGATAGATAGATCCCCGCCAGGTACTGGGCGTAGCCGGGCCGGGTCAGCTAGTGTGTGTGTGTGTATATATATATATATATATATATATATATATATATATATATATATATATATATATATATATATATATATATATATATATTCTTCTTCTTCTTCAGCGTTCCGAGCCATTGAGGTTCTTTGCTGCAAATACAATCCGTCTCATATTATATATATATGCCGGCTTCGTGGCTTAGAGGTTATGACTTTTCTCCGTAATCTTGTATACTCTCGTGGGTAACGTGATGACGGTGAGAATCAGCAGTGGTTCGAATCGCATCGGTAACTTACGGGGTATGTGAGCCAGCCGCTCAGAAACCAATGACAAACTACTGAGCGTAACCTTGCCAAGAAATCAACATACAGCTGAAAGATGCTGGTGTTGACAGCGATGTCCTGTAAAGGATATGCAAAAAAATATTATATATATATATATATATATATATATATATATATATATATATATATATATATATATATATATATATATATATATATATATATATATGTTGTTGTTGTTGTTGTTTGTCCATCAAGAATGATGATGACCATTCATTTCATCCAGTGGGGTTGAAGGTATGGAGCCGTGGGTTCTAAGATGGCTGATAAGGCCTATTTTGGCTCGAAATGTTCTTTGACAATGTGGGCAAAGAATGCTTGACGTCTCTGGATGAGGATTTCCACCAGTGGATTTTCTGTCCTGCCTTTTCTTCACAGATCTTGCAGTCCTGGTTGCCTCACATATGACTGCATCTTTGCGTTATGATGCGCGCCACGAATTTCGGTCTCTGGCTGCAGTCTCCTAGGTGTCATGATGAATTCCAAAAGCATTCAGTGAAATGTTCAGTGTCTTTAAAGCGTTTCCTCTGACCACCTTGGGAGCGTTTACCACAACGCAGTTCGCTGTAAAATATTCGTTTAGGGAGCCTGTGATCTGGCATGCGATTCAAGTGACCAGCCCAACGAATCTGATTCTTCATCAGTCTAGTGTGGATACTGGGCATGGATGCTCTTTCTAGGACTTCAGTGTCTGGAATCTTGTCTTGCCATTTAATCTTCAGTAGCTTCCTTAGGCAGACTGTGTGGAAGTGGTTTAATTTCCTAGCGTGTCGCTGATAAACAGTCCAGGTTTCACAAGCATATAGCAGTGTGGATAATACAACTGCTTTGTAGACTTTTAGCTTTGTTTGCAGGCTTATTCCAGTTCTGTCCCATACATTCTTGTACAGTCTGCCAAAGGCCGCACTGGCCTTGGAGATTCTTGCATTCACTTCGTCATCAATTGTGGCAGTTTGTGACACAGTGCTGCCAAGATAGGTGAATTTGTCCACAACATTTAGTCTATGATCATTCACTTTGATATTCGGCACAGTGTGATTATTCCCTGGAGCTCGCTGGTACATAACTACAGTCTTCTCCAAGTTGATATTGAGCCCAATGTTGGCACAGGCATGTGAGAAAGCTGAAACATTATGTTGCATGTCCGCCTCTGAGATGGCGTATAGGGCGCAATCATCAGCAAACAGGAGCTCTCTGACGGTGTCGCTGTTAATTTTGGTTGTAGCTGTCAGCCTTCTGAGATTGAATATATATATATGCAAACTACTGAGCGTAATCTTGCCAAGAGATCAACAGACAGCTGAAAGATGCTGCTGTTGACAGCTAAGTCCTGTAAAAGGATACGCAAAACATATATATATGCATATCCTATTTACAGGGCATCGCTGTCAACACTAACACTGCTGTTGTTGATGTCTCGGCAAGTTTACGTTCGGTAGTTTGCCATTGCTTTCTGAGCGGCCGGCTCACATACCCCGTAAGTTACCGAAGCGATTCGAACCACTGCTGATTCTCACCGTCGTCACGTTACTTACGAGAGTATATGAGATTACGGCGAAAAGTCGCTAACGCCTAGGCCAGGAAGCCGGGATTATTGCTGGTGCTTTACCGTAATGTCCGTCTGCTTTCCCCAGCTTGGTTTATTCCGTTGTTGCTTTCAAGTTCTTCATTCTGTTATAATGTGGAGCAATTGTAGTTTTCTCTAACATTTTGATGCCACTCATTTCTAGGGTTCCGCTTCTCTGTGTACATAAGAACTCAGAAATGTGTTCTTCTTTGTCATTATTTCCGCTTGGACTGAGAGTAAAGTATCTTGTTCGTTTTTTATACATTTCAGATGGCACTATTGTGTGTTTTCTCTTGTTCCTCAGTATGACTGCGCTACCGTGTGGCAGTATTGTGTGTTTTCTCTTGTTCCTCAGTATGACTGCGCTACCGTGTGGCAGTATTGTGTGTTTTCTCTTGTTCCTCAGTATGACTGCTCTACCGTGTGGCAGTATTGTGTGTTTTCTCTTGTTCCTCAGTATGACTGCTCTACCGTGTGGCAGTATTGTGTGTTTTCTCTTGTTCCTCAGTATGACTGCTCTACCGTGTGGCAGTATTGTGTGTTTTCTCTTGTTCCTCAGTATGACTGCTCTACCGTGTGGCAGTATTGTGTGTTTTCTCTTGTTCCTCAGTATGACTGCTCTACCGTGTGGCAGTATTGTGTGTTTTCTCTTGTTCCTCAGTATGACTGCGCTGCCGTGTGGCAGTATTGTGTGTTTTCTCTTGTTCCTCAGTATGACTGCTCTACCGTGTGGCAGTATTGTGTGTTTTCTCTTGTTCCTCAGTATGACTGCTCTACCGTGTGGCAGTATTGTGTGTTTTCTCTTGTTCCTCAGTATGACTGCTCTACCGTGTGGCAGTATTGTGTGTTTTCTCTTGTTCCTCAGTATGACTGCTCTACCGTGTGGCAGTATTGTGTGTTTTCTCTTGTTCCTCAGTATGACTGCTCTACCGTGTGGCAGTATTGTGTGTTTTCTCTTGTTCCTCAGTATGACTGCTCTACCGTGTGGCAGTATTGTGTGTTTTCTCTTGTTCCTCAGTATGACTGCTCTACCGTGTGGCAGTATTGTGTGTTTTCTCTTGTTCCTCAGTATGACTGCTCTACCGTGTGGCAGTATTGTGTGTTTTCTCTTGTTCCTCAGTATGACTGCTCTACCGTGTGGCAGTATTGTGTGTTTTCTCTTGTTCCTCAGTATGACTGCGCTACCGTGTGGCAGTATTGTGTGTTTTCTCTTGTTCCTCAGTATGACTGCTCTACCGTGTGGCAGTATTGTGTGTTTTCTCTTGTTCCTCAGTATGACTGCTCTACCGTGTGGCAGTATTGTGTGTTTTCTCTTGTTCCTCAGTATGACTGCTCTACCGTGTGGCAGTATTGTGTGTTTTCTCTTGTTCCTCAGTATGACTGCGCTGCCGTGTGGCAGTATTGATCAGTGAAGAATTCGAAACGTGTGTTGTCATTTAAGCCGTGCTCAACATGCGTTTCAACTTCTGTGACATGGTCGTTTCCAACTCTAGCAGTGACATCCCCAGACAGGATTGTTTCACCTAAGAAGTAATCTGAGTCATTTTCCATTCGCTCGCTATGGACTCAAGCGTAATCCACACACCCGCTACTATCAGTGAGAGGAATTGGACTGATCTTTGCGTGGGATTAGCTTTCCCTGTTACCTGTGTTCCAAGGTCTCACGCGAACAATCCCCGACTTCTGCAGTACTTGCAATTTACGTCATCAAATCAAAGACGAGAAGTCAATATCTAAGTACAACTGACCGGAGTGTCAAATGAATCAATTACGCCATCAACACAGAAAGTTTTAGCGCGTTGAGCCACCAAACCGCGCCGGCTTCTATTTTTTTATTAACGAAACTTGTCTTTGACGTAAGTCACATGAGGCCAGCAGATATACATATTCAACAATATTACATGAAGCGAAAACCTGGACAAAGAATAACTATTTTAAAGGTGAACTGAAGTCCTGCACATGTGGATATACAGTAGAAGATGTTGTATTTCATGAAAACTAAATCAATCAACTACAGAGGTTCTAGAGCAGTGTTTCCCAACGTGGAGCCCACGCCCCACAGGGGGGCAATTCGATTGTTAAGGGGGGGGGGGCAATTCGAAAATGGACTTGTCCAGAGTTTAAGTTAACCGTATGGCGACTCTCAGTCGCCACTCGAGCTGGGTAAACGTCCGGTATAAGTAATTTCTGTCCGCCATGTTAGTAGCCGTGGTTTCATTGTTAGACGTTAGAGTTGAACTACTGGTTATACTGGGCCGGCACTAAGCATTTCGCGCTATTTGTTCTGAATGGCGCGAAGTGCTCAGTGCGAGGATCAAGGTTGCCAGATTGTTTTTTAAAAAACAAAAAAAAAGGTTAGGCGTTAAAAAAATTCAGTTTGGCGTTTTGGCTTTTTTCTTGGCTTTTTTAAGCATTTGTAATGGCATATGCCTCTTTTCTGAATTTGTCAAGTTAATTTTTATCTACCGAACATAACAACTAACAAGTATTAAACGCGTATGGTTTTCGTACTGTTGTTTGTACTGTTCTATGCGCACTCAAGCATTGCGCAGCCACCTTACTGTTCAGTTCAGTTTTCAAATTCATTATACCTTCATCGACTTGTCGCAAGTATTTCTTATTATTGAGCTCATTATCATGCCAAAGTGGAAACCGTCGTATGATACTAATCGAAAATACAATGATCAATGGGACAATACATTTGTGTGGCTCAAGAAATCCACTGATGGTTCTAAATCGGCGTATTGCAAATTGTGCTGGTTTAATATTGTTCCAAGACTTTCAAATCTCTCGTACACCATGAAGCAACAGAAAAAACACAAGCGGAACGCGCCATCTTCTTCACAAAAAACACTTTCAGTAATGACAATAAGCAAGAAAATTGATGATAAAGTCAAATTAGCACAGTTACAAATTGCTGTTAACGTGGCCTGCCATAGTGCCATACGCACACCATCGATCACTTAGGTGAAATAATGGTAGCCCATGGTTGTGGCAGCACTCTTAGTTAGATAAAATTGCACCGAACGAAGTGCATATCACTAATAAGAAATGTTATTTCACCATCTTTAAAATCTGATGTAATTCTAGATCTGCAAAACAAGAAGTATACACTTATCATTGATGAGTCCACTGATGTCTTGACCCAAAAGTATTTGTGCACATTAGTTAGATACCTCAGCGATAAAAGACATGAAATTACTACCAGTTTTCTAAGTTTGATTCCAGTTCAGGAGGCTACAGGAGAGAATATATTTAATTTGATGAACAATAAAATTGAAAAATGTGATCAAACATTAAAAAATTGCATTGGACTTGCATCAGATGGTGCTTCCAGCAAGGTTGTATGCAACAGTTGAGTTTGGTCCAGAATGACAGATGTATCTCCTTCATGTGTTCAGAATAAGTGTGTTTGCCATTCATTACCATTGTGCATCAATATGTGATATATGTTATTGTTGATCATCTGTACATTTTATCGGCTGATTTAAAAGAAAGATTTTCTGATTTGAAACAAATTTATGTCCCAACTTGGATGATGCAGCCAATGTTAGTGCATTTGTCTGATATTTCAAATGTGCAGTTTCAAGAAGAACTCGCCGAAATGCAAAATGATGAGGCAATGAAAACTTTATTTGATTAATATAAAAGGAGCGATGGCATGGCTTTGTGAGAAAACCGAAATCACATATCCAAATGCAACCAAATGTGCAAGAGAACTATTGTTACCGTTTCCATCTTCATATTTAGCTGAATGCGGATTTAGTGCCATAAATGATTTGCTGCTTTAAAAAAAAAATTGGCTGGATATAACAAAACGGGGAGATTTGAGACTGAAGTTAACTAAATTGGAACCTGATATAAAATCTCTTTGCAGCAAGCATCAAGCGCAAGTATCTCACTAAATTTAAATAATAAATAATTACTAATAATTAAAATAATATAGAAAAATCTTTCATTAAAATTATTTTGTACTTGAATTTCAGTTCTCCATTTTATGTTTTGAAAATTTACTTACTGTGTTTGCTCAATAATTTCTTAGTGATTTCTTCCTAAAACCTATCATTCAAGTTTCTTTAGTGAACATTTCAAGTTTTGAATATTAAAAATTATGCATATATGGGTGGAGGTGGGGGGGGGGGGGTAAGAATTTTAGAAAGGCTTAGGTGGGGCATAGCACAAAAAAGGTTGGGAAACACTGTTCTAGCGAGACTGAGAATGAAAAGAGTTGATGAATGAAATAAAGAAAAACAAGTCAATACTCGTATTTTGGTCACATTAAGACATATCGTGGTCTTGGGGTATGGTGTCCGCCTCGAGTGCTGGGGGTCAGGGGTTCAAGCCTTGGTGATGACCGGGATTTTTTCTCGTGAACTTCTAGTAATACAATTTCCCCTGGTCTCTGGGTAGTGAGATCGGACGCCCGTGTGTATTGTTGCGCACGTAAAAAACCCCTTGGCAGTTGGACATCGAAAAAGAGTAGCCTAACGGCGCTGTCCGGGCAAAATTTCGAGTTAAAAATCTACCCAATGTATTTCAGGATCATCGCCGGTGCTACGGAGTTCGTGCACTGAGCTGAGTTTCTCCGGACTCAGGTTTGAGTTAGGAGGAGAACGGAGCACTTATGGGTTGCACCCGTGTGCCGTGATGTCTATCCATCGACTAAACTAAACATTCTTGTTTTGTGAAAACCATACTCGAGGGAAGAGTTAAAGGTTTGCGAGCAAGAGGTAGCGCAAGCGATACAAGTGGGAAGATAACATAAAGAGATGGATGAACGGCAGTCTTATCAGTGTGTACAGTAAGGTCTAGAACAGGGGTGGCCAACCTTTTCAGCAGGCGGGCCAAATATCAGAAATAATATTTTCTGCTGGGCCACGCACCTAATTTTTTGGTTTGTTTGTTAATTAAAGTAAACAAGCAAACGTGCTACAGCCTCGACCACATCATCGCTTTCCACTCCGCGGGCCGCAACATGACGTCCGGCGGGCCTCGTGTTGGCCACCCCTGGTCTAGAGAGATGTTGGGGATTCATTGCAGCCAAAATTGCGGGGACGACATCACTCACTCACTCACTCACTCACTCACTCACTCACTCACACACTCACCCACTCACTCACTAACCCACCCACCCACCCGCCCGCCCACCCGCCCGCTCGCTCGCTCGCTCACTCACTCACTCACTCACTCACTCTGTGTGTGAGTGTGTGTGTGTGTGTGTGTGTTCGTGCACACGTTCGTGTGTGCTTTTATTTCTTCATTAAATACTAGATGTGATTAGTACTCCCAAAAGAACAGAAATGAATGCCACTCTCTGCTGAAACTGCCATTTAAATGAGGTCAACTTAAGAAACAAGAAACAGATAAATAAATCATTAGGTCGCTGACCGACATAAACAATAGACATAAAAAATTCCTTCAGTAGAGATTTCGAAATACCCTGTTTTTATTTTCCAATGTTCTACGCCGCCTGTTCATTTTTTGTTTGCAACATCTCAACAGCGACCAGGATCAATTATTCTATGCGGCAGTCTTCGGTGTACAGTATAGTATTGCCACCAAGCATATGCTCAGTTGTTGTGCTGTTATAGCATCGAATACAGTTATCAGAACAGACAGAAACTTGATGATAAATGCATATCTCTGTTGTCTCTATTAGTGTTAGGTGTTTGCTTCTACATTCCGTGACGATGTTGAACTTAAGTCTAATGAATGGTTTCGATAAAAGGGGTTGAGCTGTTACGTCAGTCCGAATAAAAACAAAACGTGTCTGTGAAGCTCGAATAAATAGTTACCAAGTCATGTTTTTCTCTTTTCTGTTTGTGTTCTCATATGTTTTGTAGTTCTTGTTGTTTCCAGTTTAGGTCCTCTACAGCACATTGTCAAATATATACCAAATACTAATGGATAGCAACTGTATGTACATAAAACAGATTGCAAGAACATCAAGTAAAGATGAGTGAAAGCAGAGGTGAAAACGCTAAGTAGTGAGGCCACAGAAGAATAGTCACTGAGAAGGTTATTTTAGCACAGTGGTTCTCAACCAGTGGGGAATGGGAATTTTAGGGTTCCAGGGTGGAGGGGGGGGGGGGGAATTAAGAGTATTTCAAGATCGCATTAATACAAGAACCAGTTACTTGATATTGTTTTTCCCTCTAAATTTTACAGTTCTGTACTTCTCGCCCTAATGAAATTCATTTTATAACGTAAGTAGACCAGCAAATCACGTTTTATGTAGATGTCCAGACTTGTTCTAGTATGTATTATTAAATTTAGCTTCCATTTTTATGTATACTGCGTAAGGGTTAGGGGGGGGGGGGATTTATACTGAGGAAATTCGAAAGGGGAGGAATGACGTTCTGAACATATGGTAAAGGTGGTGGGGGACATAGGTCAAAAAAGTCGAGAACCACTGTTCTAGCATTTATGGATTAAATGGTTCTAAGTACAGTGAGGGAAATGTGTCTATATACTAACCAACCAACCAACCAACCAACCAACCAACCAACCAACCAACCAACCAACCAACCAACCAACTACAACAATTAAACATCCAATTGTCTTACAGGTCAAGTGAATAGGACAGCCTATTGTAATGCAGGGTCACCCATGCGAAGGAACATCTTCGGCGATCAACATAAGCCAATGGTCTATTCCAGCAAGTGTTATTAACAATACGCTGGGCCTGACTTCACACAGGTTCCCACAATTTGTTGTAGGAGCCCATAGAAGCAGGAGTCTAACATTTCTCCTTTATTGAAGGCTTTAACTTTCCAACCTCACATACCAATAGCTACACATATTTTGCTGATATGAGTCAATGTATATCAACTACGTATCCTTACAGTTTATTAGTGTCTACGAAAGCCATTAGATAGTAACCCCTGTGTACATCTTGCTGAGGCGATTGACATGTTAAGTTTTCACATATATTGAATATGGTATAAACAGGGTGATGTTACCACCTTATTTTCTCACCGCCTTTCATTTCTAGAATCACAATCACACGCCAGGTTCTTTGCAGAGTGTTGTTCTCATCAAGATCTGCAGACAATCATCCCAATCCTCTGTCAGATTCCCGGCTCCATCCACCCTATTGCCTTAGGTGTCTGTAATGCCCCGTGACCGTCTCCGCGCTGGTGGACTCCTGCGTTGTCTTCCAGGTGCTAAGCCTTCCATCATATTTCTGTCCATGTCAAGTTAATATAGTAAAATATGTCAATGACCCTGTTACACGCCTTCAGATGTATAGGCATATGGTGCTAAACCAATATTTTTGTGATAAACCAGTCGGCGCTAAGTGCCTGATATAGTTAGTACCACGCCAGCTTATTGAGTTCTGGCCTCAGAATTGATCATCAAGATCACTTACCGTCATACCTACCTGTGTATTGCCGGGGACCATATGAGTAGCAAAGAATAGTAAAACTGCAACTTATCATGAATGTCGTAAAAAGCGACTAAGGCGGGTCGGCCAAGGATTTTCTTCACGATCCCATAGAAAAATGTAGCAACATAATCAAAGCAACTGAGAACTAATCTTAGCTGAGGATGAGTTTGTTAAGGGCCTATGCTCCCTTTGGGGTATAAAAGGAGGAGGCGGAGGAGGAGGAGGAGGAGAAAGTATTAGAAGAAGAATGAATAAGAAAAAGAAGAAGATGATGACGAAAAAGAAGAAGAAGAAGAAGAAGAAGAAGAAGAAGAAGAAGAAGAAGAAGAAGAAGAAGAAGAAGAAGAAGAAGAAGAAGAAGATGATGATGATGATGATGATGATGATGATGATGATGATGATGATGATGATGATGATGATGATGATGATGATGATGATGATGATGACGACGACGATGACGACGACGACGACGAAGAAGAAGAAGAAGAAGAAGAAGAAGAAGAAGAAGAAGAAGAAGAAGAAGAAGAAGAAGAAGAAGAAGAAGAAGAAGAAGAAGAAGAAGAAGAAGAAGAAGAAGAAGAAGAAGAAGAAGAAGAAGAAGAAGAAGAACTATCATATCACCTGATCTCTTCTCCATACATTATTATTATTAATTCTGTATTTTATTCTACATTTCAAATACGACCGAAAAAACTGTCTTGGCTTATAATCGTCAGCCCACACATCCCTTGCGCAACATCGTCAGTTGAGGAAGAGACAGTCTATCAGTTATTCTATACTACAGTATCGTGCCAGATTACCTTTGGTAATCTCAAAAGACATTGTTTGACATACGCTTAGCACATTTGTGCACTGTATAATTTTTGGAGAAGAATGATCGCCCACGCAAGCCGGCAAGGCACTTGATAATGGTGATGATGATGATAATTTTTGCGACCAAATAATTAATGTCACCGATATTTATTATTATGCATGACATATTTGTAAATATCTGTATTTAACATTTAGAAAATGTTATAATTAATGCTATTAGTGTTCATTTTTGCAAATATTACAGAAATTATATTTCTTTAATGTTAGTCTTTTTCCTACATCTCACAAGTATGACGTCACACAGTTGAGTAAATGGTTGCCTAGCGTATCTCGGAATATATAAAATAGCGAGATAAGAAATTAAACATTTACTGGATAATTGAAATACCAACGAGTCGTACACCTGAAGTCGTTTAATTTGACTCCCCCACCGGCGGCACACGTTAAGTCATATAATTTGGCGCCCCAACGGCAGTATCTGTAGCGATACTGAATTCATTTTTTATTTAAACGAGCGGCTGGCCGAGTGGCTAGAATGCCGCGTACTCCTACATGAGACCCGCTTCGAATCGTCAGTAAGAGATTTATTGTTTTCTGTCGGGGGCAAAACACACACACAAACACACACACAAATACCATAACCTTCCCAGTTCGCGGCGACTGCAATAGCCAGGCGGCCTTAAATCCTCAGGTTCAAGACCTCACCCCGCCTTTTTTTTTTCTATCACCACCCTCCCCTGTCCTACACCGCAAGTTACTATAGGCAGTATATGACAGAAGGCTGCTGTACAGGTTCGTGTCAGTTGTACTCATCTGAATGTTTTATCAGAGAGAAGCAATGTTAAGAGGTCGGGCATGACTGAGATTTCTTTTACATTCGCAAATACAACAAATACATTCACATACGCATATGGTAATACGAGGGTAAGTTAATAAGAAAGTCACAAATGGCTGTAGAAAAATATTTAAATATGATAATAACTTGAAACCAGTTTATTTGTATACATACATTGTCCCTTTATTTCTCAACATAATTTCCACCAACATCGATGCAATTATCCCATAGTTTTATCAGTTCTCCCAAACCGACTGCATATAATTGCGTGCTCTGTTTTCTAAACTACGTTTTAACTCGAAAAAGAGGAAAAATCGAAAAAGAGTAGCCTAACGGCGCTGTCCGGGCAAAATTTCGAGTTAAAAATCTACCCAAAGTATTTCAGGATCATCGCCGGTACTACGGAGTTCGTGCACTGAGCTGAGTTTCTCCGGACTCAGGTTTGAGTTAGGAGTAGAACGGAGCACTTATGGGTTGCACCCGTGTGCCGTGATGTCTATCCATCGACTAAACTAAACATTCTTGTGTTGTGAAAACCATACTCGAGGGAAGAGTTAAAGGTTTGCGAGCAAGAGGTAGCGCAAGCGATACAAGTGGGAAGATAACATCAAGAGATGGATGAACGGCAGTCTTATCAGTGTGTACAGTAAGGTCTAATACAGGGGTGGCCAACCTTTTCAGCAGGCGGGACAAATATCAGAAATAATATTTTCTGCCGGGCCACGCACCTAATTTTTTTGGTTTATTTTGTTAATTAAAGTAAACAAGCAAGCGTGCTACAGCCTCGACCACATTATCGCTTCCCACTCCGCGGGCCGCAACATGACGTCCGGGGGGCCGCATGCGGCCCGCGGGCCTCGTGTTGGCCACCCCTGGTCTAGAGAGATGTTGGGGATTCATTGCAGCCAAAATTGCGGGGACGACATCACTCACTCACTCACTCACTCACTCACTCACTCACTCACTCACTCACCCACCCACCCACCCGCCCACCCACCCGCCCGCCCGCCCGCCCGCTCGCTGGCTCGCTCGCTCACTTACTCACTCACTCTGTGTGTGTGTGTGTGTGTGTGTGTGTGTGTGTGTGTGTGTGTGTTCGTGCACATGTTCGTGTGTGCTTTTATTTCTTCATTAAATACTAGATGTGATTAGTACTCCCAAAAGAACAGAAATGAATGCCACTCTCTGCTGAAACTGCCATTTAAATGAGGTCAACTTAAGAAACAAGAAACAGATAAATAAATCATTAGGTCGCTGACCGACATAAACAATAGACATAAAAAATTCCTTCAGTAGAGATTTCGAAATACCCTGTTTTTATTTTCCAATGTTCTACGCCGCCTGTTCATTTTTTGTTTGCAACATCTCAACAGCGACCAGGATCAATTATTCTATGCGGCAGTCTTCGGTGTACAGTATAGTATTGCCACCAAGCATATGCTCAGTTGTTGTGCTGTTATAGCATCGAATACAGTTATCAGAACAGACAGAAACTTGATGATAAATGCATATCTCTGTTGTCTCTATTAGTGTTAGGTGTTTGCTTCTACATTCCGTGACTATGTTGAACTTAAGTCTAATGAATGGTTTCGATAAAAGGGGTTGAGCTGTTACGTCAGTCCGAATAAAAACAAAACGTGTCTGTGAAGCTCGAATAAATAGTTACCAAGTCATGTTTTTCTCTTTTCTGTTTGTGTTCTCATATGTTTTGTAGTTCTTGTTGTTTCCAGTTTAGGTCCTCTACAGCACATTGTCAAATATATACCAAATACTAATGGATAGCAACTGTATGTACATAAAACAGATTGCAAGAACATCAAGTAAAGATGAGTGAAAGCAGAGGTGAAAACGCTAAGTAGTGAGGCCACAGAAGAATAGTCACTGAGAAGGTTATTTTAGCACAGTGGTTCTCAACCAGTGGGGAATGGGAATTTTAGGGTTCCAGGGGGGGGGGGGAGAATTAAGATTATTTCAAGATCGCATTAATACAAGAACCAGTTACTTGATATTGTTTTTCCCTCTAAATTTGACAGTTATGTACTTCTTGCCCTAATGAAATTCATTTTATAACGTAAGTAGACCAGCAAATCACGTTTTATGTAGATGTCCAGACTTGTTCTAGTATGTATTCTTAAATTTAGCTTCCATTTTTCTGTATACTGCGTAAGGGTTAGGGGGGGGGGGGGATTTATACTGAGGAAATTCGAAAGCGGAGGAATGACGTTCTGAACATATGGTAAAGGGGTGGGGGGCATAGGCCAAAAAGTCGAGAACCACTGTTCTAGCACTTATGGATTAAATGGTTCTAAGTACAGTGAGGGAAATGTGTCTATATACTAACCAACCAACCAACCAACCAACCAACCAACCAACCAACTACAACAATTAAACATCCAATTGTCTTACAGGTCAAGTGAATAGGACAGCCTATTGTAATGCAGGGCCACCCATGCGAAGGAACATCTTCGGCGATCAACTTAAGCCAATGGTCTATTCCAGCAAGTGTTATTAACAATACGCTGGGCCTGACTTCTCACAGGTTCCCACAATTTGTTGTAGGAGCCCATAGAAGCAGGAGTCTAACATTTCCCCTTTATTGAAGGCTTTAACTTTCCAACCTCAGATACCAATAGCTACAAATGTTTTGCTGATATGAGTCAATGTATATCAACTACGTATCCTTACAGTCTATTAGTGTCTACGAAAGCCATTAGACAGTATCCCCCTGTGTACATCTTGCTGAAGGAGATTGACATGTTAAGTTTTCACATATATTGGATATGGTATAAACAGGGTGATGTTACCACCTTACTTTTCTCACCGCCTTTCATTTCTAGAACCATAATCACACGCCAGGTTCTTTGCAGAGTGTTGTTCTCATCAAGATCTGCAGAAAATCATCCCGATCCTCTGTCAGATTCCCGGCTCCATCCACCCTATTGCCTTAGGTGTCTGTAATGCCCCGTGACCGTCTCCGCGCTGGTGGACTCCTGCGTTGTCTTCCAGGAGCTAAGCCTTCCATCATATTTCTGTCCATGTCAAGTTAATATAGTAAAATATGTCAATGACCCTGTTACACGCCTTCAGATGTATAGGCATGTGGTGCTAAACCAATATTTTTGTGATAAAACAGTCGGCGCTAAGTGCCTGATATAGTTAGTACCACGCCAGCTTATTGAGTTCTGGTCTCAGAATTGATCATCAAGATCACTTGCCGTCATACCTACCTGTGTATTGCCGGGGACCATATGAGTAGCAAAGAATAGTAAAACTGCAACTTCTCATGAATGTCGTAAAAGGCGACTAAGGCGGGTCGGCCAAGGATTTTCTTCACGATCCCATAGAAAAATGTAGCAACATAATCAAAGCAACTGAGAACTAATCTTAGCTGAGGATGAGTTTGTTAAGGGCCTATACTCCCTTTGGGGTATAAAAGGAGGAGGCGGAGGAGGAGGAGGAGAAAGTATTAGAAGAAGAATGAATGAGAAAAAGAAGAAGATGATGACGAAGAAGAAGAAGAAGAAGAAGAAGAAGAAGAAGAAGAAGAAGAAGAAGAAGAAGAAGAAGAAGAAGAAGAAGAAGAAGAAGAAGAAGAAGAAGAAGAAGAAGAAGAAGAAGAAGAAGAAGAAAAAGAAGAAGAAGAAGGTGATAACGAAAGAAGAAGAAGAAGAAGAAGAAGAAGAAGAAGAAGAAGAAGAAGAAGAAGAAGAAGAAGAAGAAGAAGAAGAAGAAGAAGAAGAAGAAGAAGAAGAAGAAGAAGAAGAAGAAGAAGAAGAACTAACATATCACCAGATTTCTTCTCCATACATTAGTATTATTAATTCTGTATTTTATTCTACATTTCAAATACGACCGAATAAACTGTCTTGGCTTATAATCGTCAGCCCACACATCCCTTGCGCAACATCGTCAGTTGAGGAAGATACAGTCTATCAGTTATTCTACACTACAGTATCGTGCCAGATTACCTTTGGTAATGTCAAAAGACATTGTTTGACATACGCTTAGCACATTTGTGCACTGTATAATTTTTGGAGAATGATCGCCCACGCAAGCCGGCAAGGCACTTGATAATGGTGATGATGATGATAATTTTTGCGACCAAATAATGAATGTCACCGATATTTATTATTATGCATGACATATTTGTAAATATCTGAATTTAACATTTAGAAAATGTTTTTTTTTTTTTTTAAGCATATCCTTTTACAGGACTTAGCTGTCAACACCAGCATCTTTCAGCTGTATGTTGATCTCTTGGCAAGATTACGCTCAGTAGTTTGCCATTGCTTTCTGAGCGGCCGGCTCAGTATCCCGCAAGTCACGAGCGGGGGTCGAACCGCCTCAGCTCTCGCTCCGCTACGAGACTCTGCGTGATAAACGGGATTACAGAGAGAAAGTATTGTAACCCCACAGCCAGAGAGACCGGCAGAAAATGTTATAATTAATGCTATTAGTGTTCATTTTTGCAAATATTCAATCAATCAATCATGTGCCATGCCGGAAAGCGTGGGCGGTCATGACTCGCCATTTTACTCGATCACCAGTGTCCTGGATCAGCTCAGTGTTCTTGTCTCGTCCATGCCATGTAGCCAAGCCATCCAGGTATTTTCCTCTCGGTCTTCCTCTTGGTCTGTTCCCTTCGATCTTGCCAGTTGTCACTAAGTTCTCCAATTGCAAATATTACAGAAATATATTTCTTTAATGTTAGTCGTTTTCCCACATCTCACAAGTATGACGTCACACAGTTGAGTAAATGGTTGCCTAGCGTATCTCGGAATATATAAAATAGCGAGGTAAGAAATTAAACATTTACTGGATAATTGAAATACCAACGAGTCGTACACCTGAAGTCATTTAATTTGACTCCCCCACCGGCGGCACACGTTAAGTCATATAATTTGGCGCCCCAACGGCAGTATCTGTAGCGATACTGAATTCATTTTTTATTTAAACGAGCGGCTGGCCGAGTGGCTAGAATGCCGCGTACTCCTACATGAGACCCGGATTCGAATCGTCAGTAAGAGATTTATTGTTTTCTGTCGGGGGCAACACACACAGACACACACAAATACACTAACCTTCCCAGTTCGCGGCGACTGCAATAGCCAGGCGGCCTTAAATCCTCAGGTTCAGGACCTCACCCCCGCCCTTTTCTTTCTATCCCCACCCTCCCCTGTCCTACACCGCAAGTTACTATAGGCAGTATATGACAGAAGGCTGCTGTACAGGTTCGTGTCCGTTGTACTCATCTGAATGTTTTATCAGAGAGAAGCAATGTTAAGAGGTCGGGCATGACTGAGATTTCTTTTACATTCGCAAGTACAACAAATACATTCACATATATAAATATGTGAATTATGTATATATATATATATATATATATGTATATACATTGATAAAACTATGGGATAAGTGCATCAATGTTGGTGGAAATTATGTTGAGAAATAAAGGGACAATGTATGTATACAAATAAACTGGTTTCAAGTTGTTATCATATTTAAATATTTTTCTACAGCCATTTGTGACTTACTTATTAACTTACCCTCGTATTACCATATGCGTATGTGAATGTATTTGTAGTATTTGCCGAAGGCCACACTCAGATATTTAGATCCTAATTAACAATAAACTAAACTCGGGCAGAAGGCAGAGCAGTTCATCACATTGGTCTGAGATGTGGTAAGAAAAGGAAAGACTAAAGGACAGCGAAGAAACCCCAGTAGACACACTACCGGAAGATCCTACCATTGACATTTCCCTCATCCCCCCAACCACTCTCAATCTCGCTGAATATCCTCCCACGATATTGGTCTTACCCTGCCGAGTGAAACGATATATCACTCGACGTAGTTTCAGCTACGCATCAGCCGGCTGCGGCCGACACTCCTAGAATAAGTTCACACAACGCCTCATCACTACGCTCGATTCCTAATCTCCCAATTGTGCATAGTCAATTATATGCCTAATATTACTTATACCTAAACGCTATCTAGTTAATACCTTATGTAATCTAGTTCTGTCCGGAATTGAATCCACATATTGCCATTAAAGACAAATGTCCGTCGACTTTAATCGACTCAGGACACAATAGATTCTTTTCTAAATTGGAACAGAATTAGCTTAACACTCCAGCTCGTTTTAATCCATTTTGCACACTGATGGCAGACTTTCGATCCCGACTGCCGACAGCTGTGTCCGAATGACGTCACTCACGTGGCCGGAATCCAGATGTAAATTTCCCCCCCCCCCCTTTCTCTCATGCTGGGATCGGGTAAACAACATACCGACCAATTCCTCTCTGATCCGAGAAATACTTCCCCCGCACACAGAGAATGCCGGTCGGCGTTTGATCTGGGGAACCTTTCTCAACAACAAAGAGTCGCAGCTGTTAGAGACGGCTGTCTCCGACAATCTATCATGCTGGTTGGACATCTCCGGTAATTCCGTGACACTGGCAAAGACCACAAAAAATTTCAGGGATATCGAATTATAACCATGCATAAATACAATAGGCAAGCTGCTGGAGAAGGTAATTGCCAGGAAAATATCAAGCCAGCTGGAGAGGTAAGGTGTTTTCCCACTTACCCTGGCTGGGTACCGTCCAAAAAGAGAAACCTAGACCAATGCAGCAGTTTTTGCCTATGATGTCTATGAAAGTTTCCACTCAGGCATTGAAACCTTTGCTGCAGCGATTGATCTTGATGACGCGTACAACAGAGTACCATTGGATCTTTTAATGCTTCAGCTTCTTGAACTCAAAGTAAGTCCATTGTCGTGTCCTCCTTTAAAGTGTCGTCCCTGGAGTGAGGAGAGTCAACACCCACATTATAATATTTGTCTTTCCTATCAATATCCTGGAGAATCCACCAGCTTCCGTCCAACACACTCCATCAGCCCGTGGACACCTTTCCCTATCACCCTCTCACTGTCGTACTATGCCCCCCTCTCATACTTCCCCAACGCAACATATTCAACAACTCTTGCTTCTAAAAATTAATTTATTAAAAGAAAAATGTGTAATGTACGTAAGGCGTGTATGCGAAGAAAATGTGTGATGTGTTCTATAATGTGTGTATGATCGGACTTTCAGATAATAGCATAGTTTCTTCATTGCAAGGGCACACCACAGCACATTAAATCATAACCAGTGTACCTCACCCAGTGTCGAAACCCTCTTGCCGGATACTGACTGTCATCGGTAGCCACCTGGTAATCCATCTTCATGATCATCCGAAATAGATACTGTTTGTAAGTACAGATTGATTACGGACTGGTTGCAAACTAACTTTGTAAGTTCCTATCGGTCCTGAAGAATGCACAAATCCTTTGTAGTGTATTTAGGTTTTACTGTTAATGTTTCTACACTTGATCCTAACTAGTGTTCATATAGGTTCAAGTATATGTCATATGTAATATTACACTGGAATCTAGCACACGATGTGACTTATCCGTTAATGTTCTCGTTCCTTAAACAATGTTTGTCTGCTGTGTGATATATCAACAATCATCACCCATCCTATGTGAACCATACCACGCAGAAGTCGTTATATTGGCTGGCTCTTCTGGACCATGCCATTGTGAACCCTTCTGAGTATGAGTCCAGCGTAAACATATACCATCTTTCTTCTCGGACGTTATTCCTTTTCCGTAAGAATCATTTTAGAGTCCAACTGGTGGTCGTCCAATTGGAGTGCACTTCTTCAAAACCAGTGTTGAGTTTCCTAGTAACTGGTGGGGAACCTGTGGGAAAACCAACACATCATGTGAGAGCACTAGTCACTGATCCTACCGGCTGGATGTAAGCTTATTACCCTGCTCTGTTATTTTACAGCTAACTACTCTGTCAGAGAGCCTTATAGTTTCTCACCTACGTCCGAATCAGGCTATGATAAGGAAAGACCAATAAACAGAGGGCAACCTCAGTATTCTATTCACCCTTGCAGAGCCAATATCACTTCACTACTCTAGTTTTCACCATGCTACCGCCTAAATTAATTAGGACTAATTACATAGTATACTACCTTAGGCAACACTGCAGTCTAACAAATCACATCTACAAATTGCCATGACAGGCACGTGAACCATTAAATCCACTAATAAGCACACGGTATACATTATTCCAATAGAACCGCAGTGCCGAAGCACGTCCGCTAAAATCCAAGGTTTGAGTTCAACTGTCCTCTCCAATCATAGTTTTCTGGCAAACCCCTAAAATTGGTCACGTGACATGGTTGACGTCCTGCAGGTGTTATTTGGGCACATCATCCATTATCAAGAATCTATTTTCCCTGGCTCCATCAATGTCAGAGTTGTCATCAGTTGTTTAGATTCCCAAAACAAGCCAGCGAGTTCCTGTATACTTCCAACAACAGTTGCCGATAACCAGCCGTCAATCTTCTGTCGACTGGTGACAATCACCGCTGCCATTTCTGTTTGATGTCGGGAAACTCTAATTGACAGATGGACTGTTACCTGTCCCTAGCTGCCAATTCCGGTTGTCTCTGACTGTTGATAAACTGTCAAAGCGATGTATGCATTCATCTCACTTCCGAATGTTCCTATTTTTGCTGACCAGATGTACAAGTACAGCTGTTATTTATGCCCGACCTGTTTGTGAACACGTGAAGCCACAACCATGAATGTTTTCTCTGTATTAGTTGAAACAATTGTCGCTTAGCAGATAGTCCGTTTAATCAGAAATCCTCTTATAGTAATCAGCTGGTCAAACGCGGTGTTTTATTTTGTGACATCCATTCCTACTTAATTGGATCGCTGCAGCCCTCTTCCAACGGAAAGTAGTTTTTAGATGTGGCAGTTGGACTTCGGAACCAACAATAATATATCCTGGCCTACCACAGGGATCACCATTATCTCCGGTACTTTTCAACGCCTACACATTGAGAATCACCAGTGAGCAGATCACTGGACCTGGCAGGACATTGTCATATGCCGATGATGTTTTAGTGTATCGTCAGGGTAAGGATAGAGAGCAGGTTGCTGTGGAACTACAAACCGAACTCATTCGCATAAGTACTTGGTGTGATGAAGCTGGGGCAATGGTCAACCCAACAAAGGCAACAATGACTTGGTTCTCGTTGAATAATCATATTGTCAACACTCCAACACCAACTGTAAAGCTGTGTTCAGAGACGGTGGAAAGAACGCAGGCAATGAATTACCTGGGAATACGGTTTGATCGAAGCCTGGCTTATAATGAGCACATGGACCAGGTGATAACAAAGGCCAAGCGGGGTTTGGCTGCGATGCGGGTGATGGCGGCATCAAACTGTGAGCAGCGCCATCTATGTCTTCTGTACGAGGGGCTGGTCATGTCTGTTTTTGAGTATGCAATGGCAATCCTGACTCTCAGCCGTAAGCAGATAGAAAGGATGGAATGGATACAGAATGACGCTATGCGCATTACTCTTGGATGTACAAGAGATACAGCATGCAGGGCGATGCGCTACCTTCTTGATATTCCAACCATTGAAGAGAGAATACAGTTTTGCAGAGCACGCGCCTACCTCAGAGTTAACGCAAACACACAACATCCACTGCATAGTGAAATTATGAAGGTGAAGGGCAGCAGGTTAAAAAGAGCACGGTCGTGGATGGGTCAAGCCGAAGATATTCTTCAACAGGTGTGTTCACTTGAGGACTTAGAACCTGGCGAGGAGTGGGTACAAGTGCCAACAGATTTCTGCACATCCTTTTCAGTTTGCATCCAACTAGATAGAAAATGCAGACAAGAAAATCCGGCTGCTGTGGAGGCTGAAGTACAAGCGTTGACTTTGGAGAATTCGCTAGACGGTGATGCTGTCATCTACACAGATGGATCGGTCGTCCGACATGTGAGAAGCTCATGGGCCTTTATGGCTCGGGCCGGAGGGAGAATTGTGAAGGAGGACTCTGGTGCTTTCACTGAAACACAAGTAGTCTGACTATGGAAGTCATGGCAGTAAGTAAAGCAATAACATGGCTCGAGACACAGGCATTCACTGGGGCATGTTTCCTTAGCGACTCAATGAACATGATCAATAGGATAGAGGAGGGGTCGATCCGAAGAGAATGGTTGCTTCCTCTGGGGCGGTCTCGGTTGGCAAAGATTAATTTCATCTTCGTGCCAGGGCATGCGGGAGTACAAGGAAATGAGCGGCTGACAAGCTCGCAGGTGAGGCTACGGTGGAGGGTGGACGCGCCATGGACCAGGCTGACATTCTGAATGCTCTACGAGAAGTAAGACTTTTGCGAGAACAAAGTGATGACTGTGAATCTACAACCATGGCCAGACTGCAAGAACAGCAAATTAAAAAGAGGGGTGGCCAAACAAGAACACTACGCAGGAAGCCAAAGAAGATTGATAAACCAACACAGAACTTGTGTCGTTAGCCGCTACACGCTGCGGGATTTGCTGAGGAGGGGATCCGAGCACTTATGGACTGAATGGTTCGATGTGCAATGAGGATGCTCTTTCGACTAACTAACTAACTAACTAACTAACCTTAGAAGAATATGGAATAGATCAAGCCACCAGACTGCTGAACGCAATATACGATACTGGGGATATACCTCCTGAATTGTGTAATTCTATATTTATTGCAATCCCGAAGAAACCAGGAGCCTTGGGATGAAATCAATATCGAACAATTAGTATAATGAGCCATATCACGAAGATTCTGCTGAGAATTATCATGCAAGGAGTTAGGAAGAAAATACAATCCGAAATAGGATACAATGTGGTTTGTAGAAGACAAGGGCACAGTAAATGCTGTGTATATACTGATAACAGTAATTGAACGTTCTATAGAAGTAAACAAAGATCTATATCTTTTTTATTGACTACACAATGGCTTTCGATAAAGTGAGACATGTTGACACGATAAGGATGCTTGAAGATCTACAAATTGATGGAAAAGATTAGGGTTGGTGTGAATATGCTGTTTATTATCTGTCGTTTTGTGGACATAAGTATATTTGGATGATTAAGTATGGGTGATAGTTGATATGTAAGCGTACTTGCTTTTTGACATCTGATTTCGATTTCTCTGTCAAACCTGCCATCTTCTGTGATCGTACTTCCAAGATATTTAAATTCTTTAACTTGTAAACAAACATATATTGGAAACAATAAGCTACCATCAGAATTGATAATGATGTAGGTCAATATCAGCCTATTAAAAGAGGTGTGCGACAGGGATGTGTATTGTCTCCAGATCTTTTTTCCCTGCACAATGAAAATATTTTCAGAAATATAGAAGATATGGAAGGAATCATCATTGGGGGACGATACATCAATAACATTAGATATGCAGATGATACAGACATTGCAGACAATGAACAGGACCTGCAAAATTTAGTAGATGCCGCTGTTGCACAAAGTGGACAAGTAAGGTTAGAATTGAATATTAAGAAGATACAGATTATGGTCGACAATGGGAAGAAGGAAATACCACAATGTGATATACGAGTAAATAGGCATATTCTTAATCAAGTGAATCGATACAGTTACCTCGAAACAGTCATAACATCTGACGGGAGATGCCTTGAAGAGATTAAAACAAGAATTGCCATTGCGAAGGTAGCCTTTTGCAAGATGAAAAACATACTGACCAATAAAAAGATATCAATTGAAACGAGAAAAAGAGTGTTGAAGCGCTACATAGAGCCTGTACTTTTGTATGGTTGTGAAGCATGGACAATGAGCAGTCAAGATGAAAAACAGCTGATGGCTGTGAAAATGTGGTTTCTGAGGAAAATGCAAAGAATACCATGGACAGACAGAAAAACCAATGAACAAGTCCTTCAAGAAACAAATGAAGATCGTAAACTGATTAGAGTCATTAGACGTAGGCAGTAAAAATGTTTTGGGCATGTTATGAGAAGAAATGACTTGGAGAACTTGGTGACAGGTGACAAGATCGAAGGAAGGAGACGAAGGGGAAGACCGAGAAGTAAATACCTGGATGGCTTGGCCACGTGGCATGGTCGAGACAGGAACACGGAGCTGATCCACGACTCTGGTGATCGAGTGAGATGGCAGAACATGACAGCCCACGCTTATCGGCATGGCACATGATGGATGGATGGTGCAATTACCTACACATTACTTGATGATGATGATGATGATGATGATGATGATGATGACGATGATGATGATGATGATGATGATGATGATGATGATGATGGTGATGGTGGTGGTGGAGTGATCATCTGGCCTCGTGCATACTAACATCTTTCAATAGACATTCTTTCATATTCCAAGAATTCTAATTCACACCTCGAGCATATATAGTTTGAACTGTTAACTTGAAATAACAACAAATGACCACGGACACAGTTTTCTTTTAGCGTGTCAATCTGTTCCCTGTCACAAATAATTGATTGAAAGTGTATGGAGCCCTGAACTTACTGCAGTCGTTTATATAATCATACACCTGGAAGTCTGGCTCTGAACGAAGAAGAGAAGATGGCTAAACATTTAAACCTGTACTTTAGGGAAACGCGAGTATGCGTCTTGAAAATTGAAGCGCTGAGCTCCGCGTGTTCTGAGATGCCAAGACAGCCAATCTCCGATTTATTGTTGCTTTCTATTAAATGTTTTGCGTATCCTTTTACAGGACTTAGCTGTCAACAGCAGCATCTTTCAGCTGTCTGTTGATCTCTTGGCAAGATTACGCTCAGTAGTTTGCCATTGCTTTCTGAGCGGCCGGCTCAGTATCCGCAAGTCACGAGCGGGGGTCGAACCACCTCAGTTCTCGCTCCGCTGCGAGACTCTGCGTGATAAACGGGATTACAGAGAGAAAGTGTTGTAACCCCACAGCCAGAGAGACCGGCTGTTGCTTTCTACACATGAAATTATTACTTTCTACATATACAATTATTGTTACTTTCTAGACATGAAATTATTGTTATTTTCTAAATATGAACTTATTGTTACTTTCTAGACATAAAATTATTGTTACTTTCTGCATGTTTAATTATTGTTACTTTCTAAACATTAACTTATCGTTACTTTGTACATATGAAATTATTATTACTGTCTAGACATGAAATTATTGTTGCTTTCTACACATGAAATTATTACTTACTACATATGAAATTAGTGTTACTTTCTAGACATGACATTATTGTTACTTTCTAAATATGAAATTATTGTTACTTTCTACACACTAAATTATTGTTACTTTCAAGACGTGGTATTATTGTTACTTTCTACACATGAAGTTACTGTTACTTCTATACACAAAATTATTGTTACTTACTAGACATGAGATTATTTCTACTTTCTACACATGAAATTAATGTTACTTTCTACACACGAAATTATTGTTACTTTCTACACATGAGATTATTGTTACTTTCTTCACATGAACGTAATGTAACTTTTTACACATGATTTGTGAAAGTCAAAAGGAATTAAACTTAACATAAAACGTATACTATGTAGCTTTTTTAAAATTATTTTTTAATTTTTAAAAATTGTTTTAATTAATTTTTCTTATTTGTTTCTTGTTTATTAATGATTTATTTAGCTTATTTCTTTTTAAGTATACTATTTGGCTCCGACGTCAATTCAATACAACTGTGTGTATCAGAAACACGTAGAGCGACTGGAACACGTATTACTAAACTTCAAACAATCAGTAATTGGTATTAGTATATAAGTACATTATCCAGTCCTTTTGTGGAGGCGGAGGTGGAGTCTTATAGATACCTCCACAAAGGGCGATAACTCATTTTTTTTAAAGTAGGCGTGGTAGTCAAGTGGTCAAGTGACCCCTGTAATTATAGGCACATCTAGTATACGACATAAAACCAAAAAAAAAAAAAAAAAAAAAATACACCTATAAGAAAACAAACGATGCAAAAAAGAAATATAATAATGTTAATAAAACATATATAGAAAGAAAAAAAGAAAGACCAACAAAAAAAACAAAAACATAGTCAAGTGACCCCTTAAATTATAGGTAAGGGTATGCGATGACGTGCTTAAGTGGTGGTCAAGAGGTGGTCAAGCGGTCAAGTAGTCGAGTAAACACTTAAATTATAGGGAAAAGTAAGTGTAGTGATGTGGTGGTGGTTAAAGTGAGCGATGACGTGGTCAAGTAGTGGTCAAGTAGTGGTTAAGTGGTCGAGTGATCACTTAAATTGTAGAGGAGAGTACGTGTAGTGACATGGTGGTGGATAAAGTGAGCGATGAGGTGGTCAAGTAGTGATTAAGTGGTTGAGTGCCTCTTAAAATGTCGAGGAAAGTGTGTGCAGTGACATGACGGTGATTAAAGTGGCAAATGACGTGGGCAAATAGTGGTAAAGTGGTGGTCAAGAGGTGGTCAAATGGTCAATTGACCCCTTGAATTGTCGAGGAAAGTACGTGTAGTGACATGGCGGTGGCTAAAGCGGCAGATGACGTGGTCAAGTAGTGGTCAAGTAGTGGTCAAGTGACCGAGTGGCCACTTAAACTGTAAAGGAGAGTACTGTAGTGATATGGCGGTGATTAAAGTGCTCGATGACGTGGTCAAGTAGTGGTTAAGCAGTAGTCAAGTAACCACTTAAATTGTAGAGGAGAGTACGTGTAGTGACAGGGTGGTAATCAAGTAGTGGTCAAGTGGTCGAGTGACCACTTAAATTGTAGAGGAGAGTAGGTGTAATGAAACGGTAGTGGCTAAAGTGCTCGATGACGTGGTCAAGTAGTGGTCAAGCAGTGGTCAAGTGACCACTTAAATTGTAGATGAGAGTACGTGTAGTGAAATGGTGATCAAGAGGTGGTCAGGAGATGGTCAAGTAGTGGTCAAGTAGTTAGGTCTAGAGGTTAGGGTGTCTCAGTCGTGAGGTATCGAACTGTCTGCTGTAGGTAGGATGTCGCTGATCAGGGCGGGTAGGTTCTAATACATTTGTCGCTATTGTCTAGAGCTGGCGTGGGTGTACAGTAATAGTAGTAGAGTTGTTCGTAGTAATATTAGTCAACATAATCAAGAGACATGTTCCATGGGATGGGCGATGATACCTCACCATATATTGCTATCCCCGATGCTATGGTTTGGTAATAAAAGTAGTAATAATATTTGTAATAGTAGTAGTAGCAATAGCAGCAATAGTACTAGTCGTCGTCATCATCATCATCATCATCATCATCATCATCATCATCATCATCATCATCATCATCATCATCATCACCACCACCACCACCACCACCACCACCACCACCACCACCACCACCACCACCACCATCATCATCATCATCATCATCATCATCACACGTCTTACCAACTGCCGTACTCGATCATACCACCCCACATATCGCGATCTCCGACAACATTGAGCAATTCACGGGCTGACACACGTTATGGAATACCCATTAACGGCATTATCTTCATTCAATAGTGGTAGACGTAGTATCAATGGTACCATTAGTACTAGTCATCAGCATCAGCAAGAGACTTATCACCAGACGTAGGTGAGATGACACTCCATAAATTGTGATCACCAACACCATGGATCATTAATACAATTAGTAATAATATTGGTAATAATAGTAGTTGTAGCAATACTACTAATAGTAGTAGTAGTAGTAGTAGTAGTAGTAGTAGTAGTAGTAGTAGTAGTAGTAGTAGTAGTAGTAGTAGTAGTAGTAGTAGTAGTAGTAGTAGTAGTAGTAGTAGTAGTAGTAGAATAGCGAGGGTGCTTGCTGTTTCACTAAGTATTTGTATATCTTATGTACAATGTACTATAAAGCTAGTTTGTATTGTATGATATGTACTGTGTTGATGAAATAATAGCTGTCTGTTGTAGCTGTGAGTGGGGATGACGTCATAACCCCCACTCTGTCATTGTAGCCAACTTATTGACGGTGTCTTCAAGGCCGCGAAAAAAGGTTCATTGTGAGGTATCGATAACTTCCTTCTCCACACTCAGTGCATCAGGGGTGCATGACTATTAAGAGCAAACAACGATACAACACTTAAAAGGCAATGACAAGGCAAAATGGCCTCGGATATAGCGTAATGTACACGACTTATGAGATCTTCGGTTGTCCGTTCTATCAAGGTCGACAAATAGGCGCTCACTACGGCCTCGAATTACGCACTCACATACACATGTATGATAATAATTCACCAACACAAACAATGAAAACTGACACCCCCCTTCTCTCCCCCCCCCCCCCAAAAAAAAAAAAACAATGGAGAAAAAATGACATAAACACTGAACAAATGTAAACGTTAAACACATACAAAGAAATCAAAACCTACTGAAAAAATAAAAATGACATGACAAACAATGAAAACCAACACATCAACAAAATGCAACAAACAAGGAAATCTGCTGACACAAACAACGACAAACTGACACAAGGACAAACTGACACAACGGCAAACTGACACAACCAAAGAAACCAAAATAAGCAAATGTAAACGTTGAAATAGCAGTTAGGTCTTAGTCAGATATGATTGAGCTACCGTATGACAGTAGACGGTACTACCTGCTTTCTGTCAGCGCCGAATGTTCGGCGGCGCTTAACAAACCCGACACCCCACATTGTGCCAACGGCTTCGGGCGGAAGAGCGCAATTGGGAGGGTACTAGCCTTATCCTGGTGCGAGGAAATGCAACCCAAAGACAAAATAAGTCATGGCAGGGCAGACCAGGCCCTAGGCCTTGGTTGGCAGTTGGTCTAGGTTCGAAGCTCCAACAGGCGGACAGTTAGAGCATTGCTTTGCTGATCCGGCAGCTTCTGCAGCTTGTCTTGTTCCAGATGTATAGGTGTTAACTTTCCTCTGGAGTGAACTAGGCAGGCCGAGAGAGGGATCATGCTGCATGGGCAACACATGGTTTCTTTATTTTAGCCCAGGCTTTGTGCTATGGAGAGGCAATAACTCCATCCCTGGACTTAACCGGTCTCGGAATCAAAGCGAGAGGCAACTGTTACGGGTTATAAGTCCTTGTCAGTTGGCGTAGACATGGGGCGCCACGCGTTGCCTCTGACGGTGGGAGACACCTACAGGTGTCACTGATCAGCTACCGCCCGCCTCAAGCTGGGCAGCCCCCGGCCAATTGGGTGCTGATCCGCCACAGCCTGCCTGCTTCAATGGGTGCTTGGGGCTAGGACAAAACCTGAATCGCAGGCTGTAAATCCAATGCACCAGGTACTAATAAAAAGAATAATAGAAACTTAAATATTGAGCACAACCCACTACTGGCAACGTCGATCGCATTCTGGTATGAACCTAAGGCCTATCCACGTCAATATGGAAGCACTATACTCGAGTTTCGCCCTCATTTGAGCTCGTCAGTAGTGCATATCCCTGACCGGATCCGGAAACAGTCCCGGATCACGCGTGTGAAGCGGGTGTGTAACCACGCGGCACACACTGGACACACCAAATTATCACAACAGAACATCACAACGCTACCCATCGTAGGCTATGCTCAAGATATCTATCTTGAGCATAGCCTACGATGGGTAGCGTTGTGATGTTCTGTTGTGATAATTTGGTGTGTCCAGTGTGTGCCGCGTGGTTACACACCCGCTTCACACGCGTGATCCGGGACTGTTTCCGGATCCGGTCAGGGATATGCACTACTGACGAGCTCAAATGAGGGCGAAACTCGAGTATAGTGCTTCCATATTGACGTGGATAGGCCTTAGGTTCATACCAGAATGCGATCGGCGTTGCCAGTAGTGGGTTGTTCTCAATATTTAAATTTCAAATCCCGAAACAACCACATAATCAAATAATAGAAACCTCAAACTACGGCTTGCAACCTGGAACGTGAGAACCATGTGTCCAGGATTTTCCACTGACTTGACAAATATTGACGATGTGAGAAAAACGGCTGTGATTGATGCTGAACTCAATCGTCTTAACATTGATATTGCTGGCCTGCAGGAGACTCGCCTCGCTGATGAAGGGTCAGTCAGGGAAAACAATTACACCTTTTTTTTGAAGGGAAGAGTGCAGGCAGAAAAAAGGCAACATTGTGTGGACTTTGCAGTGAAGAATTCGCTACTGGGAATGATTGATATCCCAGCTGAAGGTAATGAAAGATTATTATCACTGCGCTGAGCAACCTCTTGTGGATTTGCCACCATTCTCACTGCATATGCACCGACACTGGCTTCCTCTGATGATGTGAAGGATACGTTCTATGAGCAGATAGACTCTGCGATCAAGGCAGTTCAAAAAACCGACTACATTTATATGCTCGGTGATTTCAATGCTCGTGTGGGCAAGGACTCGAGTTCATGGCCAGTGTGCCTTGGAAAATACAACATCGGTCGCATGAATGATAATGGGCAAAGGCTGCTGGAGCATTGCACTAGAAGTAACCTATGTATTACAAACTCCTTGTTTAAATCAAAAGAGATGCATAAGGTCACATGGAAACATCCAAGACCCGGCCATTGGCATCAGCTGGACTTCATTATCACACGGAGACAACATCTGAACCATACATCATTAACTCGAAGTTACCACAGTGCTGACTGTGGTACAGATCATTCTTTGGTTGTTGCAAGGGTTAGACTGAGACCAAAGAAAATCTACACAGCTAAACACAAGTCTAGCCCCAGGATTAATATTATTAACACTCACGATCCTGGAAAGTGCTTTGAATTTTAACAGCAACTTGAAGACGCTTTCAATGATACATCAGAAAATTGTATAGTAAATGATAAATATAGTAAACTTAAAGAAACTATTTATAAAACTGCGGTAGGGGTTTACGGCACTGTGGATCATAAGAGGCAGGACTGGTTTGCGGTAAACAGCCAGATACTGCAGCCCTTGATTGATAAAAAGAAGATAGCTCTCTTAAGAAACAAGGAAAGACCAACGCGTAACACTCTGAGTGAGCTGAAGCAAGCGAGGAAGGATGTACAAAAGGTTGCCAGGCAGTGTGCGAATGACTATTGGATCAAGTTATGTGAGTCCATTCAAATCGCAAGTGATAAGGGAAACATCAGAAGCATGTATGAAGGGATAAAGAAAGCCTGTGGTCAAATGATCAAAAGAAGCGCACCGCTGAAACCTTGACTGGAGAAATCATCACTGATAAGAAACAGCAGATGGATAGATGGGTCGAGCACTATTTAGAGCTTTACTCAAGTGAGACCAAGCTAGCGGATGATGCCCTCAACGCCATAGAGGCCCTACCAACTCTTGACCACCTGGACACACTTCCCACTATAACAGAAGGTAAGTGTGCTATAAATGAGCTTGCATCTGACAAGGCTCCAGGTAAGGATGGGATTCCAATAGAAGTAATCAGGAGTGGGCAAGACACACTCGCTCTACAGATCCACCAGCTAATAGAGCTCTGCTGGCGAGAAGGACAAGTCCCACAGGATTTCAAAGATTCAAACATCATAACGCTGTACAAGAACAAGGGAGATCGGAGCGACTGTAACAACTATAGGGGTATCTCACTTCTGTGTATTGTTGGGAAAGTATTTGCCAGAATTGTCCTGCGCAGACTTCAAGTCCTGGGAGATCAAGTCTACCCCGAATCACAGTGCTGAAGATGCTGAAGAAATGAATTTACAAAATATGAGGTGCCGAAGACATGAACTTACCATACACACAAATATTGCTGATGACGATTTGAGGGACACTTCTGTATGACTTGAGGGATACCTTTGTATTCTATGAGTCATACTTCTGTGTTTGGTGAGGAATATTTGTGTATGGCTCGAGGGATACATTTGTATTCTATGAGGGACACTTCTGAGTTAGGTGAGGGACACTTCTGTATGAGTTAAGGGGTTCATTTGTATGTTATGAGGGACACTTCTGTGATTTGCGAGGAACACTTCTGTATGACTTGAGGGATACATTTGTATTCTATGAGGAACACTTATGTATTAGGTGACGGAACCTTTTGTGTGGCATAAGGGGCACATCTTTATACCTTAAGGGATACATTTGTGTGCCATAAGGGGCAGTTTGTAGGAGTAAGTGTGGAAGTTGGTATGGTAAGACGACCAGTTTTTATAGCAAGTGGTCAAATTTATACGTGCAAGTGGACCTGTTGTCAGGTTCAGTGGGCAAAATGATAGAGCCAGTGGGTAAGTTGTTAGGGCAATTCGGCAAGTTGTGAGATATTGGGTGGGGGGGTGGGGGTGGGGGGGGGGGGGGGGTTACAAGTTTGTATGTGATGTGTGACACAGTTGTTTGACACGAGGGCCACCGCCTCAATTTGTCTCCTTTATTATTTTTTCTTTATGACGTCACGGTAATTTCACTTGCGGGGACATCCTTTTTCACGAAAAATATACCTTACCAAAACATGAGCTGACGAAGACAAGAATTAAGACACAAAAATATTCTGATGCTGGCGTGAACTAACAAACATCTGCTGCTGAAGAAATGGACTTACCAAAGTTTGAACTACCGAAGACATGAATTTACACACAAAAATTAGGATGACGACGCGAACTTACACAAATCTTATATCAAAGAAATGAACTTTAGACGAATTATCTCCCTTAAAGGTGGGAAATTTGAATTTTGGCCAGCGTCTCGTTTTTCTATTGGTTACTGCTTACAAATTTAAAACAAGTCCAGACATGTTTAAAAAATAATCGATAAACTTATCTGTATAAAATGAGCCGGGCTGTCTACATTTTGTGATCCGTTTACCAAGCATTCAAGATGTCTGCAACCAACTGTGTTTACATGATTAACGGAGCTGAATTCGTTAGACCACTGGGTGATGATCATAAAGTCGCTTCTGTGTCAAGTTACAGGACTACGACGATGTTACATTTACGACGTTACTTTGGAGAATCAGAACTGAAATTTCCCACTAAAGATGGACTGACGCTGACTCGTGGTGAATTTGAACAATTGATGGAAATGCGTGATGAAATTCTTGCTGCCTTTGACAAGGTACAATCAAACATTAATATACCCATTTGGAACACTGAATCTATGTGTTCCTATACACCTACTTACAGTAACCAATTCACGTCCGGTGAAGTTTCAACCTCATATGCGTATGATTACAATAATCAGTCTACGCCACCATTTTCAATAGATAATCAAGAAAATCAACCCACCATCGCCTCTAGGGCTAATCCAATTCCATTGGGGAACCAACGTAAGAAATCAATCAAGAAGAATGCTTTATAGACATCGACAGAAGCATTTTGTTGTGTCAGTGTTTCTGTTCCTCTATGTGTTGAGAAAATAAAAAAAGAAGATTATAAAACGTTAGTTTCCATTTTTATACACGGTATGTTTCTCCATAACTATGTCTTTTCTTAATGTGTTGTGTGTGAGTCTTGGCTGTGTCGGTTTTCATTGGTTGTTTCATTTTGTTGACGTGTCAGTTGTCAGTGTTTGTGTACGTTTTCGTTGGTCGAGTTAGTGTGTTGTTGTGTC